>OZ025293.1:218777307-218954807 GCA_964019185.1 Maratus speculifer | reverse complement strand
ATATTTTCTCTATCGTTCAATCTCCAGGACTAATGCAAAGATTTTTCACAAACTTCAGATTCAGTTAGTTCTTGAGAAGAAATGACGTTTTTTGCATTTTAATGTAAATCGCTCTAAAGGTGGCACTGCTATGTTGCATTTTGTGCGATTTCCGTGTTAGTTTTATCCCCAGAATTAATGGATGGAATTTTGTCAGACTTCAGATTCAGTTAGTCCTTGACATGAATTGAATTTTTCTACGTTTTGCTCAATTGGTGGCTTTGTTGTGCTGCATTTTAAAGATTTTCGCAACAACTCTATCTCAAGAACTAATGCACGGAATTTCATATCTGTAGAATTCTCATGATGGGCATATATTGTCATTTAATTTTGGAATTGTGATAGCAAATTTCGAAATTTTAACATGTTTGAGATAGAAGAAAGTTTTTGGATTGCTACATCCGAATAGTTTTCTGTAGATTTTTAATATAGTATGTAAGAACGTACGGATATTAATCAACCTGAGTCAGGGGTCTTTTGGCAGATAATATGTACTAAAAGTGTCTAAAATTGCTGTTTATGTACGTCAAAGTATCAAAGCTGTTTTTTCAATATATTTAATCGGAAAGCATACGAAAGCCATATTCACTATTGACTGACGCTTTAAATTTTGTATGTATATATTAGGGATGAGATATTTCCGCGTTTTAGCATCAGCATATTATTAGAGTAAATGGTGTTCTGTTGAATCACAATATTTTCAAATTAGATAAAATAACATTCTCTGTTAGATTATATTGGTGAGTAAAAATGCGGAAAAGTAGCACATATATATATCCGTAATATACATATGTGTATACACACTATATTGCCATTGATTATGGGACACTTGCGATTTTAGACATTTTACTAAATATCTAGAAAAATACATTAGGAATCATCTCGAAACTCTTAGTGTATAAATATAATAGTATACGTCATACATCTCCGTGAAGATTTTTTACCGAAACTCCATTGGGGACCGTCAACAAATTAAAAAAGAATGAATATCTTTTGAATAACCCTGTCAAAACTAATGTAGCAAAAGCGCTCAAACTCTAGATTATGATTGAATGCCTTATTGTAATACACTGTGTTCATTTTTATGCAAATAGCATGCATACTCGCAGAGTAATTAAGGTTTTTATAAAAATGGCCCCACATTTTTCTAAGTTTTTTCCCTTATTTTCAGAATTCTTAATATAAAATAATATTTTTTTCAGAAAATATGACAAACAACATTGCACACAGTACCCTGTAATCAGAATTAAAAAAATAATGAAAATTGTATACAAAATGAGTTGGTTTACTAAAAATTTTTTACTGCGCATGCGTCAACGATATCAAAATTTCATTTGCATATTATGTTAGCTAAATGTATAAAGCAACTTTTGTGAAAGTCACAAAATCATAACTTGAAAATTCTGAAAATAATCGTCAATTGAATAAGTTCAAAATCCGTTATTCTCAAAATGAAGTAAAAACAAGAGGGGTTGTATCCATATATTCATTGATTAGTGTCAATATAGAATACACAATACGGGATGTTACGACTACTTTTGGATAAAATCCCTCATTTTTTTGCTTCATTTTGGAAACAACGGATTTTGTCCTTTTTCTATAGACGATTACTTTCAGAATTTTCAAGCTATAATTTTGAGACTTTTACAAAAGTTGCTCTATACATTTAGCTAACATAATATGAAATGAAATTTTGATATCTTTGACGCATGCGCAGTAAAAAATTATTTAGTAAACCTCCTCATTTTTCATACAATTTTTATTATTTTTTAATTCTGATTACAGGGTACTGTGTGCAATGTTGTTTGTCATATTTTCTGAAAAAAATATTATTTTATATTAAGAACTCTGAAAATTATAAGGGAAAAACTTAGAAAAATTTGGGGCTATTTTTATAAAAACCTTAATTATTCTGCGAGTATGCATGCTATTTGCATAAAAATGAACACAGTGTATTACAATAAGGCATTCAATCATAATCTAGAGTTTGAGCGCTTTTGCTACATTAGTTTTGACAGGGTTATTCAAAACATATTCATTCTTTTTTAATTTGTTGACGGTCCCCTATGGAGTTTCGGTAAAAAAATCTTCACGGAGATGTATGACGTATACTATTATATTTATACACTAAGAGTTTCGAGATGATTCCTAATGTATTTTTCTAGATATTTAGTAAAATGTCTAGAATCGCAAGTGTCCCATAATCAATGGCAATATAGTGTATATACATGTATATAAACACTGGCGCCCGGCTTACCGATAAGCGCCCAAATTTTAAATGCTGTGAAAAATAAGTAACTTGCAATCAAAATGTTTTTGAATGGGTCTTGTTAGAATGAAATTACATTCCGATAGTTAAAAATACATTAAAAAGCTTTCACTCAATCCCCTGCCTTTTAAATGATTCAGAGTTGCTGTCTTTAAATTAATTTTTTTAGTTTGAGGTTTTTTGTCACTCCAAATCCAATGTTTCCCTCCCTTCCTTATAGCCCATTTCTGTTTGCCCAATTGGATAAAGCTAAAGTTCATTATTAATTCTTAAGCTATTAATAAATATTGAATACCATTTGAGAAATATTGAAAGATGGATCTTGGTTTGTTGCCAAAGGAAATGATCTTTTCGAAGTATGAGAACGAAAGCATTTGACAGGGGTGACACAAAACCGCAAACTAAGAAGTGGGTAAGTGTGATCGCAGATCGCACAGGGGATTTCATTTAATATTTCTTTCAAAGCAACTTATCCTTTAATTAATAAATCCAAATTGTTAATTTATAATTATTAAATTCTTACATAGATAGTAGCACCAATAAATTTAATTTAAAAATAATTATAAAAGGAAGTTATTTATTTTAATGAAATAAAAAGTGTTCAAATCAAATTATTTAATTAAAATCCAAAATCTATTTTTTTAATCCAAAATTTTAAAAAAATAGCGGAAATATAAATAAAATTTTAAATTTCTAAAAGCGAAAAAATTGTTTTAAATTTTATTTAAAATTCTAAATCATTAATAAATTGCAAAAATTTCCATTCCCTTGGTCCAATTTTGCTCATTAACAAACTTGACCAAGATTTTATACCCCTTGATTTTATGTATCAGTTTGGAGGAGATTCGAGCAGAATTATAGAAATTATTGTGTCCATAAAAAAGTGATACATATATATATATATATATATATATATATATATATATATATGTAGAACCATTAGATAATACTACAAATAAACATCAAAATATGGAATAACTCGTTAACAACAAACTATATCAAACATAGGAGTTGACAAACATTGGAACAATATTGGAAATGTGGTATTCAGCTCGTTATCAAGGGCAATGCTAAATAGACACAATAATTACGAATAATTTCTGATTAGAAATCAGGATAAACCTAAAAATTATTTCTATCTTGCACGATTAATCGCAATAGAAAACATAGATCAAAGAAAAATATTAGAAAAATAATAAGACAATAATTGAATTATCAAAAAGATAAACTTACAAATATCAATCGCTACTATGTGAGATATTTTCAAATTTGCAATATCACTTTGTCAGCATTTATACTTGACAGTTAACAACGAAAGTTATATCAGAAACCATAAAGATATAATTAATAATATATAATTTAAATAACTATTATTAAAAATAATTAATTACAGAACATTAGTAAACAAAAATGTTAAGAACTTAATAAAAATGGTTAAATAATTTATACTAATAAGAAGTTATAATTAATATCGATGAAAATTTACTTTAAATCGATTAAATATCGATGAATATTTACTTTATGTAAAATAAATACGAATATACTACTCAGAGCGCCATCTGTTGTCACAAGCGTTAGTAATTAGATTTTATTAAAAAGTAAGAAATAAATAATGCCATTTAGATCTTAATCTTAAAAAAAATGAGAATTAAAAATGTATTTCAAATTCCAGATAAAAATAAATAAGTATAAAAGAAAAGAAAATAGATAAAAATACCTCATTAATAAGGATATTTTACAAAATTCAAACAAATAATGGATATATGTAATTATAATGTAGTTAATAACAGAAAAAATTAGCAGTGGCTCCATCTTTATTTTCTAAGTAGGATTAATCAATGCAAAATATTGATTAATACCGTAAGAGCTAAATTTTACGAATTATGTTACTTATTTGTTTAAAGTAAAATTCGGGAAATCAATAATTTATTATAACAATTTAAAATATACCAGCAAAGGATAGCTTATTTTGATAATTAACATATGAATTTAAAATATAATAAAAGTAATATAAAATAATATTAATTTATCAACCATTGATCAGCCTCAAACTACATTTCATATTAAAGCCAGAGGAATAAACAAGGAATGCTAAAACACACATTACCATAAAAAATAAATTAACACTTGATTCTTACTGCAAATTTTTGTCAGAAATTCCAAGATAGGAGAGACCACAGTAGGTAGTATTTTAAACGAAATCTACCTAATACAGCTAGTTGACATCGACGTCACTAGAAAAATTCATGTTTGGAAATATTTTACTTATTGAATGCTAATTTGGAATTTTACAAGATAGTTTTGGACTGAAATAAGATGAGGAAAGTTATTCCTTCAGGTGTGGCGAGGTGAGCTTGAATTAAGAGCTGAAATTGGTAGAGACATTTAAGGTGCATTCATTTTTTTTTTCTAAAAGCAATACGTAGTGTATTAAAAATATATATACAGGACAATTCCATGAATTTAAAAGTTGTAGAAAAATATTTCTAGATTCGGGTGCCATGTTTAAATATGAGATATAAAGTCTTGAGGTCTTTTCTTCATTTTTTAACGACAATTAAAAATCCAACAATTATAAACAAGATTATTATAATAAATTCCATAAGAGCACAGCAAAAATCATCCTATTTTTGAGATAAAAAATGTCCGTACTAAAAGAAAAACAATAGTTTTCTCGCCAATTAATGGTTTATTATGTAACGGTGTGAGTGAAGGTCAAAACTCCGCCTACAGTCAGGTGATTCAGTAAATTCTTAACACAGTACGCTACCAACTAGTTTAAATATAAATTAATTAAACTTTTACTGTCAGACTAACATGTGTGTAATCGGACGCTTAAAATAAATTTTAAGGTACTTCCTTTTAATAAGGACTTCGTTATTTATAAAATGACATTGTCGCAATAGAACTTAAGAAAATGAGTTTTGTTGTTAATGCTATAAACTACCATAAAAAAAAACAGAGACGATGAAATTTTTGTTTATGTATGTAATTATTAAATGATTTCTAGTGTAAAATATTCTAAATAGTCTTCTAAAATACTTCTATATATGTTAGATGAACTAATCCTCTCAGTAAGCACCACACAAATTGTTTTATTTATACGAGGTGGAACCCGTCGAAATTCGACGAAAGAAAATGTTTAAGAAGAAACTGACTCATTGATTTATAATAAATCTACAAAATTAGTTACTGTAAAAAATACATCTTATATTGGTCAATCTAACTCCCAAACATATATTATTTTAAGCTAAAATTAACAAAGTACTAATTTTATAAAACTCAGTTGTCAAAATTATTAAAATTAAACTTTAATTTCATACGTAATCAGTAAATTATTACAAAGATCACTTAACATGATGAAATTATTAATTGAGGCTTTTATGATTGGTACAAATGCGAAAAAAAAAAATATTCCAAATTAACACGATCACAGACGATATATTTGACATAGTATACGCATTTTAATTTCTTTTTTTCTTTCTTTCTTTCTTTTTTTTTTTTTTTTTTCAATTTTAAGAGAAAATGGAGTGATTCTGTTGCCACAATAACAAAATTGGTAATTAAAATTAAAAATTAATAACTCAAAAATAAATTGAGATACAGCTTTCAGACAAATTGCATTTAAAAGTACATTTTTTTCTCTAGACGACGGTGTAAAAATTGAAAATGTACGATGTTTAGAAGTATAAAATTTACAGTACCAAAAATTTCAAAACCGAAATTACATGGGAAAGTGTTGCCATTCGCAAAATGACGTATGCGTTACGCACAGATACGTTTGGCCTTTATAATATAGATATATTAAATAAATAAAATGAAAATATTGAACAAATTGCTTTTATGTATGAAACTAAAAATAAGTTGCGTAAAATTACTTGTATAAATGCCGTTTCTTTTGCCTAGGCCATTTTTTTTAATCTTACCGTCTTTCAGTGTCTTTAATTTAATGAATTTAGCTTATACATCTTTCGGGTGTAGTGGACAGTGTTTAGTGGAAGAAAAATAGTAGAAAAAAGAAAGAAAAAGGACTTCGGGCAGGGGCGCGCCTCTGTCCTGCAAATTAGCGGCGATCATTAAAAAAAAATTAAGAAAAAAAAAACACTGACCAGTACACCGGAAAAATCTATAAGGTAAATCCATCAAATTAAAGTCACAGAAAAGTGGGTAGATTAGGCCAGGTCTCTAAATAAGTCAAAGATCGCTGCATCTTCAATCTTATTATTAGTAATAAAAAGAAAATACCATTTTAAATTTATTCTATTTGTTTTCGTATACATATATATACTTCAGTCACATAATATAATTTGCAATAATTAATTGGTTTTTTACTCAAATAAGTTACTAAATATAATTAAAGGATAAAGAAAGTAGTTTCCCAGAGAACCGAAATGAATACGATTTTTGCTGTTAATTGTTATATTTGTTGCTAACTCTTGATAAAATCAAAACAGCGTGATTTATTTACAATTCAATTCAATCATTGGAACTAATTCGTGACCTAAAATGACACCTTTTTATGAAATGTGGTTGAAATAATTGCAATACTTCTTCTAACTTATAACCTAGATGCTTATGATCCCGTAACTTATTCATTTGATTTCAGGCAGCAATTATACATTTTGTAAATCGGTTAGTTTTTTTGCAGTAATCCTTATAATTTCTGAAAATGTATTTCACTGTTTTGAATGGATATTTAAATTATTGTTTGCAAGAATGTATATCAACATATGCATTTTAAGTGCTACTAGTTTCATATAAGTAAATGTATAATAATATATAAGATTAATACATTTAAATCTCTGTCACAGCAGCGCATAATCGCTTAAAAATGTATAAAATATTTTGTTGCTTATTACATTTAAGTTAAACATTTAAAAATTTGAAAGTAATAATTAATGTGTCCACAAAAGTGCATAAAGTTAATATAAAATATTATGGGGGAGAAGATAGAACAAAGAATAAAACTTATGATTAATACATACACTTTTATGGTATTGTAATAGAATTTACTATGTATGAGATATTAATATAATATCGTACGTACGAGTTTAAAATTTAAATAAATATTAACAACACGACATTATTAATTAATAAGAAAAATTTATATATAGATTTAATTTAAATAAATAAATAAAGAGAACTACACATTTAGACATTGAAGTGTGCTAAATCAACATTCATAATAAAATATATTTTATTGTATTATAAATAATAAACATATGGCTTTTCTTTTTTTTTATAACTATTGAATATATTATCCAGACAAGACCACTCTCTGCTGTACTCTAACATCTATCAGCCCATCTATCCTATTATAATTGTAATTATATATTATTAAGCACTTTTAATGTTTTATTGTTATTTAATGGAGTTTTTTTTCAGATTTTTTTTAAATATTTTGTTATGCAATGAGTTAATTATGTTGTAAGATCATTTATGCACAAGTTGTATATTAAAGAACTGGCAGAGTTATCCAGCTTTATCCGTTTTAAACATTTGGGGGAGGGGGCTTCCAGATTGAATGAAGTAAAAGGAAATAATATGGCAGTCAAAATAAAGGAGCTTTGTGCATTCTCGTCAATAAAAGTTAAAAGATATAACAAAAACAAATATGACGTTACTATGTCGCAACCATAGTAAAATCCCTACACTTTAAGAATCACAATGCACGCTTTCTTTGGCGGATGTACTGGAATAGCATATTATTTTAAAATCAATACGAAAAAAAAAGTAAATTAAGAAAATGACATAGTAGTTTTACTTACAGTTTAGAGGAGATATTTTAGTGAAATTCTCGTTAGCATACCATCTATCACAATTTCAAGGCAAAAACATGCAAGTTAGTAACGCTGAAATCATACTGATGGTGACGACGGCCTAATACATAAATTGTGCTTTTACTGACTTTTTCTTAATTTCTAAACATTGACCAGTTTCATTTTTTACAGTGTCCAATAGAAAAATGGTCCAGGGCAAATGTACAGTCCTGGAAAAAAAGTAACACACCCAAACAACTCTACAAAAATTTATTGTGGAAGAAAGTTACTGGTACCAAACGATGGGAAAGAAAGTCTACTTTTAAATGATGATAACGAAATTTTCATAAGGGGCTATTTAGATATTAAAACTAACCCAAACTTTGATTTTTTTTTCAATAGACGACCTGATTCTGACTGTATAAATGAATTTTACACCCTTTAATTAGGCTAAAAACAAATTTTAATGCAATTCATGCAATACGATTCCGAAAAATTAAATTTTTTTTTAAATGAGCATATTTTAGGTGCTATATACAAATTGAAGTTCGTTACTCGATTGTTGACTCAGAAAGTCCCCTTCTTGAGTAAGGCATCTTAGGCGCCATTTAAGCAGTCATTGAAGACTACTAAAATTACAGGATAGCATAAAAATTTTCAAATTATCAGGTCACTTCTATCGCAGGCGGCCTCTTATACCATCATTTTGCCATTTTTTAAGCATCGTTTGAAAACTAGTTGGAAGAAAATTTTGAAATTTTTGATTTCGATAAACCAGGATTTAATAAATTTAAATCCAACAAAAAGCTGAAGGTTGCAATTCATAATTTTCTCGTAAAAGAATTTCATAATTCATAATTTATACATCACAAAACTATAAAAATTGCAATTTTAACGTATTTGTGTTTAGGTATTTTAGTACCGTATTTACTCGTGTATAGCGCGCACGCGTGTATAACGCGCACCCCCTACTTTACAAGTAAAAATGGCGATTTCTTAAAATCTCGTGTATAACGCGCACCATAAATTTGATACGCTAATGAAGAATGTCCAAATGAATTTCAGTAAAAAAAAACAAAGTCGAAACAAACATTACACCGGACCAGAAAACAAGACGAAAATGCATTTTTAGACTTCGGGTTGTAAGAGAATGAAGGAAAATAGGATTGAGTGACGGTAAAGAGAGTCGCTAATTAGCGTTTAGATAATGTCACTAGCTCTGTTGTATAAAAAACTGCAAGGAGTGAAATAAATATGCAGTAATACTTCAATTAAGTAACATTTTCCGAGTTTTAATATCTTTTTTGAGTAATTTCTTGTTTCATATGTATATCGTTCGACTACATCCAACAATAAAAAAATATTCCGTGTATAAGGCGCACCTAAGAGTTTTGCCCTTTCTTTGTTGCCCTTGAATTGTTTGAAAAAAAAGTGCGCCTTATATACGAGTAAATACGGTATTATTGCTACATAAAAAATTAGCACATTAGGAGTATAATTTCAGGAGATATTAATAAAAATATGGAAATGTTTACCATTCAAAAACTTATTATTCAAATAACTTGATATATCGTTTCAAACTTGTGAATTGCCATTGAAAAATGAAATTTGGGTTCGTTTTTATATGTAAATAGGCTTCTAAGCAAATTTTATATGCTTCATTTAAAAGTAGTTTTATTCGTAATCGTTCAGTACCAGTAATTTTCTTTAAAGATAATTTGTTGAGGAGTTAATAGGGGGGTGTTTACTTTTCCCCCCCAAGACCTTACATTTAACCCTGCAAAAGTCGGGTAGAAGATTTTATTTTTTAAATTTGTTTATATTGATACTAACATAGAAAAACCAAGTTTCAACAAAATTTCTTAAAACTAAATTTTCTGTGGTCAAAAAACAACAAAATTTTGGGAGTTTTTATTTTTTATTTTTTAAAGTTATCTTGAGACCCGTTGCCGTAGAATGTTTGATAGAATGACGTAAAATGTAGAATTTGTCAATTACAGTATTAAAGAGGATAAAATTCTTCACAACTTTCATATTTATAACTTTTTATACACTCAATAGCAAGCGCTGTACGCCATTTCAAAAATCCAACAATTATTTAAATTTTCTTAAAACACGAAAAATGTATTTCAGACATATTATTCAAATGTTTCCCACGGATTTAATCATGTATGTTGACTTCTAAAAACTTGTAGCAGTAAATTATCCATTATTTGCATCCCATGTTATTATTTACTTCTGGACTTATTCAATAAATTTATATAATTTTAATTGTACGGCAGAGTGTGGATGAATAAGGCAATTTTCATATTTTAACAGAAACTTTAAGTACACTATATGGACAAAGGTGACTGTCCACATTTTTTTAAATATCTAGAAAAATCCATGAGGAATAGTCCTAAAACTCCAAGTGTGTGAATATACTTCAAGTCATGCATTTCCGGGAAGATTTTGTTTCGAAATGCCATAGGGATCTGTCAACAAATTGAAAAAGAACGAATATCTTTTAGATAACCCTGTCAAAACTAATGTAGCAAAAGCGCTCAAACTCTAGATTATGATTAAGTGGTTTATTGTAATAAACTGTGTCTATTTTTAAGTGCATAGCATGTATACTCGTAGAGAAATTAAGGTTTTTATAAAAACAGCCCCAAATTTTCCCCAGTTTTTTTCGTATAATTTGCAGAGTTCTTAATATAAAGCAATGTTCTTTTATGAAAATATGACAAACAAAACATTGAACACAATACCCTGTAATTAGAATTAAAATATAATAAAAATTGCATGAGAAATGAGCAAGTTTACTAAATAAATTTTCACTGCGAATGCGTCAACGATATCAAGATTTCATTTGCATATTGTCTTAGCTAAATGCATGGAGCAACTTTCAAAATCATAGTCAATCATCTTTCAAAATCTCAAAATCATAGCTTGAAAATTCTGAAAGTGATCGTCTATAGAATAAACTAAAAATCCGTTGTTCCCAAAATGAAGCAAAAAATTGAGGGGTTTTATCCAAATATAGTAGTACGTGCCATATTGAGTATTCTATATTGAAACTAATCAATGGATATATGAATACAACCCCTTATCTTTTTGCTTCATTTTTAGAATAACATATTTTCAACTTATTCTATCGGCGATTATTTTCAGAATTTTCAAGCTATGACTTTGAGTTTTTCACAAAAGTTGCTCTATATATTTAGCTAAACAATATGCAAATCATGTTTTAATATCGTACACGTATGCGCAATGAAAAATTATTTAGTAAACCTACTCATTTTTCACACATTTTTTATTATTTTTTAATTCTAATTACAAGGTATTATGTAAAATGTTGTTTGTCCTATTTTCAGAAAAGAACATTATTTTATATTAAGAACTCTGCAAATTATAAGCAAAAAACTTGAAGAAAATTTGGAAAGTTTTTATAAAAACCTTAATTTTTCTATGATATATTCTATCCATATAAAAATGAACACACTTTATTACAATAAGCCACTTAATCATAAGCTACAGTTTGAGCGCTTTAACTGCAATTGTTTTGACAGTATTATCCAAAAGATATTCAATCGTTTTTTATTTGTTGACGGTCCCCTATGGAATTGCGGGAAAAATTCTCTATGGAAATGTATTACCTGTTCTATTATGTTTACACACTTAGAGTTTCAGGATAATTCCTCATGTATGTTTCTACATATTTAACAAAATGTCTAAAATCGCAAGTGGCCGGTCATCTTTAGCCATATAGTTTATATACAGGGTGTCCACTCTCAACGGTGGCCAATGGCTAATTTCTAAACTGTTAATCATAGACATATATTTCCAATTACAAAAATGCTTTAATAAAGGTAAAGAATTGTTTTTCAAACGATTTAGGTCAAAAAACATTTTTATTAAAAAATTACGAAAATTAACTTTTTATACGGTCCCCTGGTCCTATTAGTGATATTTAGTAAAAATTTTCCATCAACCTATCAAGCAATACAAAATAGGTCCCATTTATCTAACATTAAAATTGACCGAGTTATGAAACTTTAAATTTCATGACTTAAACCACTTTTCTGTAGCTGAAAACGAGTGAGTTGGACTAAGTTTTCAGGGAACGTATACTAAGTGCGTAAATTATTATAAAGGGAATCATTTCTAACGCTGTCCAATAATTAATTCCTAAACCATTTGTCACAGATATATAGTTCTACTTACAAAAATGTTTTAAATGAATAAAGTTTTAAAGAAATATTTTTAAAACAAATTAACTGAAGGTGCTATCACCGTATAAGTTTTACGATAGTGTTAATTTTTATTAATTAACTTCTAGATTGGTTAAAATAGTTGAAGATGTGAGTTTTAAAATTCTCGTTATCGAGAAAATCAAATTTTGGGAAATTGCGATTTTATTTAAAAAAGGTGTGTTATTTTGATAAGCTTTTATTTTGCTTAAAACGTATGTATGTTTCTCTAGTTAAAATTTTCTATTCAAATTTTAACTCACTTCCAAATACCCGATCGATGTCCCATTTGTACACTCATTTATATCCAATGACAATATATTATTAATACACTTTTAGGTGCGTACCATTTATTTATTTTATAGGACTATACCAAATTCTGTTAGGCTAAGTAGTCTGATAGAATTTAAATACAGGGTGTCCCAAAAGGTCATGTCCAAACGGCACACATGGTTGTGTCAGGTCATTAGGAAACAGAATTACATAGGAAAGGGGGGTCGGAAACGCGATTGTAATCCGCTAGAGGGCGATAAGCGATGTCAGACGAAAGCGCGGGCAGTCGGATCATTCGAAGCGCGGACGTTGCAGAGAAAGGATGAACCAGTTGATGAGCACTTGGATGAGCACTTACTATGAGTTGTAGCATTTTTCTTTTTTATTTGGTACTGTTTTGTTGTAAAATAAAGATATTTTACACCGTTTGTTATCTTTTCTTTGCGTGACGGTTACGATGCAATTTCACTGTTTAGATCGCGTTTCCGACCCCCCTTTCCTATGTAATTCTGTTTCCTCATGACCTGACACAACCATGTGTTCCGTTTGGACATGACCTTTTGGGACACCCTGTATATATCATTCTATAACGAATTGCGACGGTTGCTTTTCATAATTTAAATTAACAAACTTTCTGTTACTTTTTAACTTATATTTTTAGTACGAATTTTGCTTTAATATGTAATCATCAACACAAATTAAAAAATTATATTGTAAAAATTATTTTACTCTCAATGTTTAATGTTAAATTTTATATCTTGCGTTTATTTTTATTTCCAGTAAATTTGTGGCTGACCCCTAATTTACAGCAAAAAAGAAGCTCCAACTTTAAACAGCTATTACTAGTTTAGTTTTAACCGAAGAGGAATGGGACTTTTTTGTATTATTTGTTACAGCAGTGGTAAAAATTTACTAAATATGACTTATAGGACCGGGGGACCGTATAAAAATTTAATTTTCGCAATTTTTTAATAAAAATGTTTTGTGACCTAAGTCGTTCGAAAAACAATTCTTTACCTTTTTTAAGCATTTTTGCAATTGGAACTATATGTCCATGACTAACGGTTTAGAAATTAGCTATTGGCCACCGTTGAGAGTGGACACCCTGTATAATGTTAATTTCAAAATATTGTTTAAAAGAATACTTTAAAATTTAGTAACTTATTAGGACATTACTTTGAATTAAAAAAGAACTGAAAGAACTGTGTCCTTGTTTAACTGTAATAATTTCTATTAATGTCACATTTTTTTATAATTTTATTATGTATACATATTTTTTTCAGGAATCAATGGAATATCGATTAAAATTTGCGAAAAACATATTTTATTCCAAAATACAATGGTATATTTTATTTACCAATTTTTGATAATGTATGTTTTATTGTTGCGCTGTTTTAAACATGGCAAACATTGGATTGTAATTCCAGATAATTGGTGTATGTGTGCGTGTGTGTTTGGGGGGGGGGTTCAAAAAATAAATATATTTTATGTAAGACATACTTTTGCTTTATAAAATAGATAGAATAAAAATGACAATAGATAATTTCATTAACTAATGTTGTGTATTTATCCCTTCTAAAGTTCAAAAATTCTGCCAATAAAATACTTGAGATCACTAGTTTATAAAAATATTTAAAAGATTAGTTTTAATAAATACTGTCATTTTTTCCTTACTTATATCTATAAATATAACAAGATATATCCTTTTAGCATGGAAAAATATGTAAAACATTTAAAGATAATAATAAGAAATAATTTCAAGAGATCGAGAAGTTACCCCCAGGATAAAACATTATTAGCCAGAATAAAACATTATTAGTCATAGCTAGGAAAGATTTTTTAAAATTATTTTCTTTCTCCTAAATTGATTTCTTGATATTGAAACAACCACATTAAAATAGATTTTTTGATTTCAGAAACATTCAAATAAGGTACTACGTCTTTTTAATACATACTTAGTTAAAGTTTTAATATAAGGTACCCTGGGGTAATAACGCCACGTTAAGATTCTATCAATTTTCACGGCTCAGTTTTAGTTTGTATTTTTCAAACAAAATATATGATTTGATACAGCAACTCATTGACTTTCTATATAAAAAAAATAATTTAACAGATATGTATTCATAAAATGTAATGGCGTGATTTCTTGACCAATGCTATTTGGCGTTATTACCCACCTATATGGGTAATAACACCATGCAAACAAAACTATGAAATAAGATGGAATAATTGCAGGTAGACTGCCCAATTCTAAAAACACAAAATCTACAAACTTAGAAATTAACAAATTGCATTCTAAGCTATTGAAAATGTTTAATTTTTTGTAAAAGTGTAAGAAAAATAAAGGTATGGTGTGTGTGTGTGTGTGGGGGGGGGATGAGGCAATAGAATATCAGACCTTGAGCTTCTTTTTGCTTAAAAAGGACCGCTTAAATAGACTTATTAGAAACATTGCACAGTTTTAACTGTGCTTATTTGAATCAGTATTTAGGATGTAGCTCGGTCACCGTAGGGAATCAACCCGGGTATTAATGCCAAGAATTGGCGTTATTACCCTGTTATAGTTATTGCGCTGTACATTTTAAATTACAAATTATCTCGAGAAGATATCCAAAATCTTCAACAACATTTTGAAAGTCCATGAAATGTACAACAAATTTATGTAATTAACAAAGTATTTCCGGATAAAAAAAATAGTCTTCACATCACAAAACACATCTCTCTAATTTTAGATCAAGCGTTAGTTTTAGTTGCTTGTAAAAACAATAAGATCTAAAAATGAAACAAATTAACTTGAAGCTGTTTTTTGCGATTTATATGACTCAAAACCCTTCTGCGCAGAGCACATGGGTGTCATTTACCAGATTATTTTTTAATTATGCAAAATATTAGCATTTGGCGTTATTACCCCGCCTGGCGTTATTACACCAGACCACATTATATCTATGAAAAATGTGGATTTTCTTTTTTGAATGAAGTCAATTTCAAAAAGTCCTTCCGGCAGTGCCGGGAGGAAGAGGTAGGTTTCATATGCTTATTTATTTATTTTAAATTAAGTTATATAAATCAAATATACGAAGCTCAAAATAGTGGAACATGATTATATAAGACTGAATACTAGTTTTTGAGAATACTGAATATTAATAGGAATTTTTAGAAATTAGTCATATTTTATTCAACCTGGTTTTAATTTAAGCGATTTATAGGGTCGCCAAATTCCACGAGATCCATTTTAAAGCAGCATGATGGATAAAAAAACCCCCAATGAGCTTGATCGAAATCTTAATTCATGTGAACATGCACACTCACATCGAAATCGATTAATATATACGAGTGTTGTCACGGGCAAATTGACTTTTTAAAAAAAATGTCACCCACATTAGAAATTCAAACTGCTATATCGCAGGCGTTTTTCAAGGTAAAGACAAAGCAAAAAATACTCCGGAAGTCATTATTAAGATAAATAGTTTAGAAAGAACCTTTTTTCAATTTCTAATTTTTTGTTTATACATCATTATACATTTTAAAAATTTTTGACAAATTTAAATGGACGCCATTTTGAAATAAGGTGGTGGATAAAGTTGGCCCGTGAACTCGGTCAAGACATTGGTATGTACCATGAACACACGGAGTTATATCGAAATCAGTTAATAAATATGCGTATTAACGCGTGACAAATTTCAGATCGTTACAAAATGTCAATCACACTGGAAATTGAAAGTGCTAAAACTCAGCCATTTTTCAAGATATAGATGAAACAAAAAATGCTCTGGAATCTTTGTATCGAGGTTAAAACACAAAAGAAAAATCTTTTTCAATTTCTTACTTTTTTGCCCCTAATTTTGAAATTTAAATTTTAAAAATATTAATATTCCGCCATTTTGAAACAAGATGGCGGTTGGAACTGGCCAACGAACTCGGTTCAGGCATCAGTATGTCCTATCTACGCACCAAGTTTCATTTAAATTGGTGTATAAATACGCATGTTATCAAGTGACGAAAACCAGATCATTTCAAAATGTGAGAACACTAGAAATTAAAAGTACTATAACTCAGACATTTTTTAAGATACAGATGAAACAAAAAGTGCTTTGAATCTTTGTATCAAGGTCAAATGCATAAAAGAAAAATCCTTTTCAATTTCTCACTTTTTTGGACCTAATTTCAAATTTTAAATTAAAAGAAAATTAAATGGCCGCCATTTTTAATCAAGATGGCGGATGGAACTGGTTAACGAACTCGGTCCAGGCTTTATTAAGCACTATGTACACACCAAATTACATCCAAATCGATTTATAAATACGAGTGTTATCACACGACGAAAATCAGATCGTTTCAAAATGTCAGCCATAAGAAAAATCCAAAGTGCTAAAACTCAATCATTTTTTAAGATATAGATAAAGTAAAATGTGTTCTAGAATCGGTGTTTTAGGATCTAACACATAAAATAAAAATATTTTCCAACTTTTAATTTTTTCGCATTAATTTTTTAATTTAAAATTTTTAAACTTTTTTAAATGACTGCCATTTTGAAACAAGATTGCGGATGATGCTAGCCAACGAACTCGGTCGAGATATTTGTATTTACTTTGTACCTGCCAAGTTTCATTCAAATCGGTTCATAAATACGTTAGTTATAGCATGGCAAAAATCAGATCGTTCAAAATGTCAGCCATAAGAAAAATTCAAAGTGCTATAACTCAATCATTTTTTAAGATATAGACAAAGTAAAAAGTGTTCTGGATATAGTGTTTTAAGATCTAACACATAAAATAAAAATATTTTTCAACTTTTAATTTTTTCGCATTTAATTTTAAAATTTAATTTTTTTTTAAAACATTTAAATGGTTGCCATTTTGACACAAGATGGCGGATGATGCTGGCCAACAAACTCGGTCGAGATATTTGTATGTACTATGTACATACCAAGTTTCATTCAAATCGGTTCATAAATACGTTAGTTATCACATGACAAATATCGGATATATATATATATATATATATATATATATATGTCAACATTTGAACGGAGGGTGGTTTTGGGGTCTGGAGGTCATGATCGGTGAAAATATACCAAAATTTTCTGGACGTGCTTTCCTCCGGACGGCTGCAATAGGTAGCTTTTTACTTTTTGTAATGAAAGCTACCTGAAACAGCAAACGTATAGTGAGACAATCACAATTTGTATTGGCTTATATAGACAAAGTACTCGAATTTTCATTTTTTTTTTAAAAAGCTATTGAGCAGTTTTTTAGAAGTGCGGCAACAGGAAAGAAATGATTAACGTAAATAATTTAAAAAGAGCTATTTCTATTATGTTAAATTATGAAAGGTGGGAGAAAAGATGTATAAATGGAAGTATGGTGACTTTTTTCAATTGACAGCAACCGTTTCTATGTTCTTAATTTCATGTACCGCAAGTTTTATGTAAATCGATCAAAAATTAAAGATTTGTTAAAGGAACATACACAGAGAATTGCATTTATAAATATGGATATAAAAATTTTTAGGAAAACCATGATTTAATACAACATAAATTATTTTTACTTTTTTCTATCTTTACAAGAAGGAAGTACTGGATTCGTAAAAATTTTTAAATGCAGGTTTTTGACGGATTTACACGTTTTAAATGTCAGAAATCCCGAAAAATATGTTTTTACAAAATGTTTCCCAATGAGTTTGTCTGCGAGTCTGTGTGTCTGTACGTGACATAAATTTTGTGACGATCTATCTCATGAACAAATGCGCGCAATTTAATAAAAAATTATATTCAATTAGCCCGTGATGTAAATTTGAGCCGATTAGTTTTTGGTGTAAATCACACAAAAGATGGCGCTGCTATGCAGCATATTTTACGATATCTGCAAACGCACAATCTCCGATTTCAACAAACTTCAGATTCAATTACTTTTGTCATGAATTGATGCTTTTTACATTTTCGTGTAAATTGTTCAGCAGGTGGCATTGCTATGTTGCATTTTGTGCGATTTCTGGAATAGTTCTATCTCAAGAATTAATGCACAGATTTTCATCAAACTTAAGATTCCGTTAAACTTCAGAAGATTTGGCGCATTTTAATTTTTGGTGTAAATCTCTCAACAGGTGGATTTGCTATGCTGCATTTTTTGCGATTTCCGCAATAGCTCTACCTCCAGAATTAATGCACGGAATTTCATCAAACTTCGGATTCAATTAGTCCTTGACATGAATTAATGTATATATTTTTTAAAATTTTGGTATAAATCACACAAAAGGTGGTGCCACTATGCTGTATCTTTCAAGATTTCCGCAATATCTCTATCTCAAGGACTAATGCACGGATTTCCATCAAGCTTCAGATTCGATTAGTCCTTGACATGAAGTGATGCTGTGTATATTTTAATGTATCAAACTTCACAGTTGATGTTTCTATACTCCATTTGTTACGATTTCTGCAAGAGCTCTATCTCAAGAACTAATGCAAGAATTTCCATCAAACTTCAGATTCAGTTAATCCTCGATTGCTTTTTTTTACGTTTGGTGTCAATCGCTTTACAGATGGGGCTGCTAGCATTCTGAATTTTGTAGCATTTTCACGATTTTAGCAATGATCATATTTCAAAGACGAATGATTGGAATATCATATCTTTAGAATCATCAAGATGGACATAGGTTGCCATTTAATTTTAGCACTATTTTTACCACTAATTTTTGCACTACACTCAAATTTCTAAGTTTTAACATTATATTTGGCAAATTTCTAACATTCATGAGATAGAGGAAATTTCTGTGATTGCTACACCCGACTAGTTACTTTCTTCTTTCTTTCAAGAGTAAAATACTGGATTCCTGAAAATTTTGGAATTCCGGTTTTCGATTGATTTACACGTTTTAGGGTTCAGAAAACCCCGCAAAACATGTTTCACAAATGTCTGTCTGTAAGGCTGTCACTCTGTCACTCTGTGAGTCCGTATATGACAAATATTTTGTGGGCGCTCTGTCTAAAGATATAATGCACGGAATTTCACAAAATTTTAGATTAAGCTTGACCTGTACAAACTGAAGCTGATTAGATTTTGGTGCATAGCGCTGCTATGTTACTTTTTTCACGATTTTCGAAATAACTATGTTTCACAGATTTATTCTTATTTATTATATGTATTTTATATAAACAGATTTGCATAAAACTTCATATTCCGTTAGACCTTGATATAGTAAGTCGCTGGTTGCTTTTTGTTGTAAATCGCCCAATGGGTGGTACTGCCATCCGGCATTATTCCCGATTTTCTCAATAGCTCTATCTCAGAAACTAATGCATGAATTTTTATCGAACTTCAGATTTAGCTAGTCTTTGATATAAATTATCATTCTTTAGTTTTTGGAGTAAATCGTTCACCAGGTGGCGTTTCTATCTAATTTTTTTTTTTTTTTTTTTTTTTTTCGATTTCTGCAATGATTCTATCTCAAAAACAAACGCAGATATTTTTATCAAATTTCAGATTCAGTATAACTTGACATAAGTTGTTGTTAACTAGATTTTGGTGTAAATACCCTAACCGGTAACGCTACTATGCTTCATTTTTGAGGAAGTATAATTAGTATGAGATAGAAGAAAGTTTTCCTATTTCCCACATCTGACTACTTTTTAATGTTGTTGCTCATGAAATGAGAATAACATAAACTCTTTATTTTATATAAATGAATGAAATGTATAGTACGATATACAGAAATATGAAGACATGATTTAAAATGAGTAAGTATATTAAATTTTAATTTAAGTTCGTTAACTATGTCATAGAGATCAGTCATTGTTTTGTTTTCTTTTAATATAATTTTTAGATCTAAAATGTTAATGTTACTGTGGGCTAAGCGGTTTTCCGTTATTTCTAAATTAGTAGAATAATCTACTGGA
The DNA here is from genome assembly GCA_964019185.1 of Maratus speculifer. NCBI lineage: Eukaryota > Metazoa > Arthropoda > Arachnida > Araneae > Salticidae > Maratus > Maratus speculifer. The sequence goes on along the minus strand of OZ025293.1, from coordinate 218,934,344 downwards.
AATTCAGAAATATTTTACTGATGAGTAGAAATTAAAATTATGTCATCTATATAACTATATAAATGTGTACGCTACTATTACAGTAAGTAAGTACATAGTAATATAAGTCTGATAATAAATTTTTCGCAAATCCTCCTTGTGGTATACAGATTTTCTGTTGATAAATTGTGCTATTTTACAATATATATTTATTAGAGATTATGAAATTATTTAGCGCTTGAAAATAATCCTAATATACCTATATTAATAAAAAAGATTTTTGAAATCATATATCATTATATTGTTTACCCATTTAAGATTTTTTAGAATACTGGCCAGTTGATTGGGTACTTCTATACTTTAAAAAATTTGATTAAAATTTTTTAATCAGATATACGCATTTACAACAACAATGAGTTAAACGCAATGTACAATCCATTTTTGCTGTACGTGCATATATTTGATTAAAAATTTTTAAAAGAAATTTGTTAGCTATATTATTATATGTATTGCATCAAGTAGTGACAGTTCTAAAACTAGTAAATCTACAGATCAGGAGCCTCAACGCCAGCTTTGCGCATCTTTTTTTAAGCACACTTTGGATAATATTCAACTTCCTGGAAACTGTAATTTAAAATTTTCAAATTACGTAATTATTTATAAGAATAAAATAAGAATAAGAAGTTTTCAACCATCAAAAGCGTAAATTAAAGAGTTAGTTATGCTAGGATATTCTGAAATTTTCATGATCTATTATTTTTGTTTTTTTATTATAACATAGTAGATTTCTTCAGTGGGGGCTCCGCCCCCCTGAACCCCCCGTAGTCTCATTAAATTTAAATTTGTAATTTTCTATCAATTTGCTAATGGTTATCGTATATCTTGTATTTCTTTATACATTTTGAATTATAAGGATAAGTAACAGTTTTAATAAGCAATTTTCATTATCCTCATACTTTTACACACTTGCCCACCACAAACATTATATCTGATGTATCAGGAACTTTTGAAAGTGTAAACTCAGTAATCTAGGGTTTTACAATTTTGTTTCCGAAAAAAAGAAGTTTTGATTGCATTTTTGTGGCAGTTATCGCGGACAGACAGACAGAAGAACAGACTGACAGGCGGAAAACAATAAATTTTGTGTCGATAAAAAAAGCATTCACTAAAGTTTCGGCAATGACGTCATTATTCATGAGTTATTGCTATCCATGTTTCTTGTATTTTTAACGACTATTATAAAATACCTGTTTTATTTCAACTATCACGTCAAATTTTACCAAGTGAAATATTGGTTTAAAATATAATTATTTTTTATTTCTTTTACTTCTAATTATGTCCCCATTTTTGTCAGAAAAATTCTTATTAACGAAACAAATTTCCGTGTTTAATATTTAACAATGTACTATATTTATTTTTATTTTAATTCTGACATCATGTTTATTTTATTTATTTATTTATTTATTTTTTTGTTTAATTTTTCGAATGGAAATTGCTCAATTGAAACTTATTGCCGTTGAAAAATTATTCCAGATTTCGAATTTTTTTGGCAACAATAAAAGAAATTGGTTAAATTTTATCTAAAAAATTGCGATTGATTCTGTATGAAAAAGAAAGAAATTTTGAATTATTAAAGAAAATATTTGAATAAAATTTATAAAAATAGCCTATGTTCTGTTCTGGGTTATGTTATATTTATACGCAAAGATACAAAGACATTAATTAATTCATTAGTTTTGACGCTGACTTCATTTAAATTTTCGTACACGCATTCAAATTTATAACATTATAAAAATAAGGATTAGGATGAATGGTTGCTTAGCAATCATTAAGAGAAAATAAAGAAAATGAAATAAATACATTTGAAATAAGTAAATCTCTGAAACAAATCAGTTTATATTATTGGAAAACATTCATAAAAAAATCTCCAAAATTTACAGTAATAACTTTAAAAATCTGACAAATACGCAGACAAAATTTCAAAACAATACGAATAATTTAACTGGTAAATTTCAGTATCCATTTATCACATTGAATTCCATTAATGAAATGTGTCATTTTCTCTCAAGGAAAAAAAATTTAAAAATCATTGGATTTGCCATAGAAAAGCATTATTGCGCAAAATAAAATATTCTATATTTTCCGATCGAATGAATCAAATCTAACGAAAAACTATACAGCTTAATTCCAGTGCCTCACTAACATACCCACTTAATTTCAAGCCAACCGGATGTTTTTTGCATTAGTTATCGCGGAACAGACAGACTGACAGACAGAAACCAAAAAATTTCGTGCCTCCAAAATAAGCCTTCACTGATGTTTCGGCAATAAGTCATCTGTTAAGATAAAATAATTAAGCAAACACAACTATTTTGTTTATATAAGTAATATAAGTTTTGGTTATATAAGTAAGTGTACTAGAATACATATTTGGGTATATTTGGCTATACACTATTATTTCCCAAAATAACAAACTTTTGTAAAAGATTTCATGAAGTGTTTAAAGTGCTTCGTAATCTATGCTTAACGCATGATTTTTCTTACTTGTTGTGAATTCTGCCCACTTATGTATTATGTTTTTTGCCCGCTTTGACAAAATGTGTGCTCGTTTAGAGACTTTGTGACTTACTTGTTTAAATTTTTTAGCAGAGAATTGTAATCATAATACATTAAATGCATCTGCTAGTGCAATACAAATTGTTTAAAAAAAGAATTGAGCTATCAAAAATATAAAAACTACGTACTTTCTATTTCGAAAGAAATTTCCCTTTATATTAAACAAGTAAGAAAAATCATGCGTTAATCATAGATTATGAAGCACTTTCCAACACTTCATGAAATCTTTAACAATACTTCTTTAATTAGGGAAATAAGAGGTATATAGCCAAATATGTATTTCAATGTTTTTGAACAACCCTGTATTTGATCTGTCAGTTGATATACATATTATATAATGGGAAAATTTAGTTTAGCTAGAAAAAAGCTTAAAATTCTTTTTGAGCAATTTGCACTAATAAATGGAAAACATACTTGAAAACTTTTTTTCAGCCCTGTAGTTTACCTTGTACCTTTATTACACGTTAGTAAGAAGCTAAAATTAATTTTAAAATAAAACATTCTTAAAACAACTGAAATCACATTGTTATAAATTACCATTCATAGGTGCATACGATTTTCATAAAATTTGAAATGACTCAACATCTAATAATTATATATATTTTATGTTTCAAACTATTCGGTTGGGTAGTTTTTGAGTTGCTACATGCGAACAGAGGGACGGACGGACAGAGAGACGAATGCGCAACTCGGGAACCCGGGATTCTTTTCCCTTCAATTCAAAACAAAAGCGACTTTTCTAAGTATCCGGGATCGGAGGAGATAGCGTTACATACATACATACATACGGTCGGATTTTAATAGTGTAGATTCTTGGTTGTAAATTTTAATTTGCTGACAGATGATTTTCGCTTCTGTTGAAAAAGTTCATTAATGAAACGTCAATGTTTGAAAATATATTTTTAGTTTTAGAAAATTTATTTTAATTTTTATACCATCTGCACAAACTGAAACTTAATTCTTTTTAACTTTAAAGAAAAAAATAGCTTCAAAAATACATTAATCAGTTTTATTTTCCCCTTTTTTCCGACAAAAAAAAAAAAAAAAAAGCCTTCCACTGCTAATTTTTAGTTTTTAATGAAGTTTTTTATCTGTATGTAACTTATAATTTAGTATTCGTAAAAAATATTTCTTATCCATTTTAAATATGACGTCATTATTTTTCTAACTCCATGAATTACTGCTATCCATGTCCCGTTTATTTTTAACGACTACTATAAAATACCTCTTTTATTTCAATTATGACGTCATAGTTTACCAAATAAATATTTTATTTAAAATATTTTTATTCCTTTTATTTTTAATTATGTCGCCATATTGACAAAAAAATTCATGTTAACGAAACAAATATCAGTGTTTAATATTTAACAAAAAATAGTATATTTATTTTTATTGCAAATACGACGTCATATTTATTTTTTTCTTTTAAATTTTCCTTAGTTTCAGTTTTCGCATGGAAATTGCTCAATTGAAAATTTATCGTCGCTGAAAAATTAATATTCGAAATTTTGATTTTCTTGGCAACGGAAAGAAAATTGATTAAATTTTATCTAAAAAATGCCGATTGGTTATGCATGAAAAATAATGAAATTCAGAATTATTAACGAAAATATTCGAATAAAATAAATAATACATAGCCTTTGTTCTTTTCTGGCTATAATTATCTATACGCAAAGATACAAAGTTGAAGTTATGCTATTGAAGCATTGAAGTTATGTTATTCAAACTTCCGTACACATTTTAAAATTTATAATATTATAAGAATAATAATTAGGATAAATGGTTGCTTAGCGTCTATTAAAAGAAATGAAGAAAACGAAATAAATACATTTGAAATAAGTAAATCTCTAAAACAAATTAGCTTATATTATTGGAACACATTTATAAAAAATGGCCAAGATTTACAGCAATAATTTAAAAAATCTGACATATGCATAGATAAAATTTCAAAACAATATGAATAATTTAAGCCCCGTACTGGCAAATTTCAGTATCCATTTATCGTTGAATTCCATTAATCAAATGAGTCATTTTCTCTCAACAAATAAAAATTTGAAAATCGTTGGATTTGCCATAGAAAAACATTATTGCGCAAAATAAAATATTCTATATTTTACGAACGAATTAATAAAATATAACAAAAAACTATACAGCTAAATCCGAGTGCCTTACCAATATACACACTTAATTTCAAGTCTTTCGGATGTTTTTTGCGGTAGTTATCGCGGAACAGACAGACTGACAAACTGACAGACAGACAGACAGACAGAAACCAAAAAATTTCGTGTCTCCACAGTAAGCCTTCACTGACGTTTCGGCAATTAATTGGTGTCTTATGAGGTTCTGGTATAAGAACTAAATAAAAGAATTAAAGTTTGTAGAGAAAATATTTAATAGTTTATAATAACTATGAATTTTACGATTGTTTTTATATTTTCATTAGTTTTCTGAAAAGAATTATTAGAAGAAATACACATGACTTAAGCAGTTCGTGATTATAAGATTTATATATAAGGTCATTGTGCCTAAATGCGACAATGTTATTTTACTAAAAATCTTAATGCAAGATTAATCGTAAATACTTTATAAAAAGGCATCCGATCTTAAAAGACAAAACTAAAATATAGTGGTACTTGTCATATTGTGTATTCTATATTGACACTAATCAATGGATAAATGGATACAGCCCCTCTTGTTTTTGCTTCAGTTTGGGAATAACGGATTTTAAGTTTATTCTATAGACGATTATTTTCAGAATTTTTAAGTTATGATTTTGAGACATTCACAAAAATTGCTCTATACATTTATCTAACACAATATGCAAATGAAATCTTGATAGCCTTCACGCATGCGCAATGAAAAATTATTTAGTAAACCTTCTCATTTCTCATACAAATTTTATTATTTTTTAATTCTAATTACAAGGTATTATGTACAATGTTGTTTGTCATATTTTCAGAAAAGAGCATTATTTTATATTAAGAACTCTGTAAAAAACTTGAAAAAATGTAGAACATTTTTTATAAAAACCTTAATTTTTCTAAGAGTATACATGCTCTCCTCTGAAAAATGAACACAGTTTATTACAATAAGACACTTATTCACAATCTACAGTTTGAATTTTTTACTACATTAGCTTCGACAGGCTTATCCAAAAGTTATTCAATCTTTTTCAATTTGTTTCCGGTCCCAAACAAAAAAATAACAATAATATATGAGTTTTAATCACTGAAATCGATTTCAATATATTAATTTAAAGATATTCTTTATTTGGATTTTCATAGAGGGTAGCATCATTTTATAATAAATTGTTAGTTTATATATTTACTACCATATAACCCCCGTCAAAAATGACGTAATGTTCATCTGCGTTTCATTTTCATAATACTTCATACAAATGAAGATTTTGTTATTGAAGAGTTCGTATTGTAGAAAAGTACTTTTAACAAATGACAAATGACCCCCCCCCCCCCCCAAAAAAAAAAAAACAGTGTTTAGTGAGATCGCTAACATCAGTTAAAGGTTAATTATGTTGCAATATAGAGATAATGAAATATAACCACGTGAGTTATACATAAAATTTTACCCTTCGAAAAACTCATGGGGATATTATACCCCAATCCTTCGCTTCCTGTCTAGTAACTTTTCTTGACCGCGCGTTCACTGGGTTTTATTACTTAATTGAAAAATCTTATTAAATTAATTCAAAATAAAAATTTTTAATGCATGTTTTATATAACACCGACATTTTAACTTTAGGTTTGCGCAATTTCGCATTAGTTTGGAGTTTACGGGTTAAAATGTATACAGGGTGATTCAGCTCGACGGTGACAAACTTTAAGGATCGATAGAGCACACCTAGACGAACATTTTTGAATAGGGAATGTAGGGTCCCTGACGCGATGGTAAGGCGCTAGGCGCTTTCGAAAATTTGGGTGCCGAAATTCGAAACGTCATAAAAACTAGGGAAATGGTTAGATTTTCTTGCTTGTTGCGTCGAAATGATTCTGTTTGTTTAGACTTTCTTCAGTACCAATTTGATAAGCGTATCTCTTAAAACATGGATAGGGGGCGCTGCAGACTTTGGAGAGCTAGACAACAACTTTAAGCCCGTTATTTTGATAATTTAACACATGCTAGCCAAAGTTTATACTCTAACTTAAAGTTTGAACCCAAAAGTAGAGCCCTGCAAAAAGCGTAAGAGCCGGAATAAAATGTCAAAGTACAGGGTGGTCGAAACTCGAAGGCTCCTAAGAGATAAACAAACAGATTTCTTGACTTATGGCATGCATTTTCATGATTCTGTTTGCTGGGGCTCTCTGAAACTCAGTTGAACGGTACAAAAAGAAACATCGATAGGGGGCGCTTTGGGCAAAAAACATAATTCGTTGACATTTCGGACGCTAACTGGAAACGGGGCGCTACGATCAGTTAGAAACAAAACAAGAGAGTAATTTACTTATCATAAGAAGCTATTAAAACTGCAGTTTGTTTGTTTTTTTTAACAAACATAGCTGGTTTCAATCATGCACAATGCGCGCAATAAAATTTACATAAGGTGCTTTTTGCTGATTTATGCAAAAGATATCGTACCATATCGATATGCAAAAGATACGTAATGCGTAGACGACAACGCGAGATGACGTAGTTGTATGCGCAGACACGTCTTTTGAACGTGCGGTACCTACTTAAGCTTCGGGTTACTTGTCTGCAGATCGGTAGTAGGATGGAACGGTACACAAACTCTGAATTGGCTGACATGCATTTGGCGTATGGCGCTGCTGGTTGTAATGGACGAGCCGCTCAGCGGTTGTACGCCGAGCGTTACCCCAACAAGCAAATCCCCTGCCATGCCTTCTTCGCTCGAGTACACCAGAGGTTGTCCACAACGGGATCTTTCGACGGAGGCAGGCCTGAACGGGAGCGATCAGTGAGCACCCCCGACAACGAAGAGGCTGTGCTTAACCTGGTTGAGGACAACCCAGGTCTTAGCACGAGAGATATCGCCAGACATGTTGGCATTTCGCAAGCAACTGCGTGGCGCATCTTACGTTCCCGGAATCTGCACCCCTACCACATCCAGCGGGTGCAGTTGCTCAGAGAGCAGGATTTTGGCCCTCGAGTGGAATTCTCAAGATGGTACTTGGCGATGAGATCCAGGGATCCCCGTTTTGTAAACAGCATTTTGTTTACGGACGAGTCCACCTTCAGCCGGGAGGGAATGTGGAACGCCCACAACAGTCATGTGTGGTGTGATGAAAATCCACATGAAACCAGAAGCCCAGCAGCCCAGGAGCGTTTCTCAGTAAATGTGTGGGTCGGCATTCTGGGGGATTGCCTCAGTGGCCCTTATTTGTTACCTGAACGGCTGACAGGTAGAAATTACCTGATTTTCCTGGATCAAGTGCTGCCGCAGCTTCTGGAGGAGGCGCACGTACCCGAAGGTTCGCGTCGCCAGATGTGGTTCCAGCACGATGGAGCTCCGGCCCATTACATGAACGACGTGCGTCTCCATCTAAACGCAAGGTATGGCCAGCGGTGGATCGGGCGTGGGGGACCAGTTCACTGGCCTGCCCGATCACCAGACCTCACCTGCTTGGATTTCTTCCTTTGGGGTTACCTGAAGGCCGAGGTATACCATACACCTGTCAGCAGTGCTGAAGAACTTGTGGCGCGCATTGTGGCAGCTGCAGGGCAGATCAGAGATACTCCTGGCATTGTTGGAAACACACACTCCTCAATGCGACGGAGGTGCGAAGCCTGCATCATGGCCCAAGGTCGAAATTTCGAGCATCTTCTGTAGTGTTATTTTTTGTAAATAAATTTCCAGTATCATTGATGTTTTTGGTCTAAATTTATTCAGAAGTGTTGAGCAGAGGTAGAAAATGTGTTTTCATTATTACTAACTGATCGTAGCGCCCCGTTTCCAGTTAGCGTCCGAAATGTCAACGAATTATGTTTTTTGCCCAAAGCGCCCCCTATCGATGTTTCTTTTTGTACCGTTCAACTGAGTTTCAGAGAGCCCCAGCAAACATAATCATGAAAATGCATGCCATAAGTCAAGAAATCTGTTTGTTTATCTCTTAGGAGCCTTCGAGTTTCGACCACCCTGTACTTTGACATTTTATTCCGGCTCTTACGCTTTTTGCAGGGCTCTACTTTTGGGTTCAAACTTTAAGTTAGAGTATAAACTTTGGCGAGCATGTGTTAAATTATCAAAATAACGGGCTTAAAGTTGTTGTCTAGCTCTCCAAAGTCTGCAGCGCCCCCTATCCATGTTTTAAGAGATACGCTTATCAAATTGGTACTGAAGAAAGTCTAAACAAACAGAATCATTTCGACGCAACAAGCAAGAAAATCTAATCATTTCCCTAGTTTTTATGACGTTTCGAATTTCGGCACCCAAATTTTCGAAAGCGCCTAGCGCCTTACCATCGCGTCAGGGACCCTACATTCCCTATTCAAAAATGTTTGTCTAGGTGTGCTCCATCGATCCTTAAAGTTTGTCACCGACGTGCTGAATCACCCTGTATACAGTGAAACCTCCAAATAAGGGACACCTATGGGACCACAACTTTTGTCCCTTATTCGGAGTCTCTTATACAGTGAAACCTCCAAATTAAGGACATCTATGGGGCTGCAACTTTTGTCCCTTAAATAGAGGTGTCTCTTATTCGGAGTGTCCCTTATTTGGAGGTATTACTATACAAGGCTTTTGTAACAGTGTTGACAAAAATATTTATTACACATAACTCTAATCATCATAAAGTTTCACATAATAAAAACATTGCATTAAAAATGGCTAAAACCGTACAATGTTTCTTATAATTATATTTAAGCGGGACTTTTTAAGCAAAGAGATGCTCAAGGTGTTATATTCTGTTGAAGCTCCCGCTCTCTCCTTTTTCTTTCACTATCACAAAAAATTGAATATTTTCTATCGCATAGAATGTATACAAGGAAACAAAAATATTGATTTAGGTAAACACAGTTAAAACTGTGCAATGTTTCTAATAATTCTATTTAATTAGCCCTTTTTAACAAAAAGAAGCTTAAGGTCTGATATTCTATTGCCCCCCCCCCCCAATCTTTTTCTTACGCTTTCATTTTCTATCACTTAGAATGCAATTTGTCAATTTCTAGGGCTGTAAATTGTATATTTTGAATTTGACAATCTACATTGGATTATTCCGTCTTATTTTGCAGTTTTGTTTGCATGGCGCTATTACCCATATAGGTGGGTAACAACGTTAAATAGCATTAGAAATCTCGTCATTGCATTTTATGAATATATATTTGTTAATTCTTTTTTACATAGATAGTCAGTGAGTTGAGTATCACATTCTATATTTGTTTGAAAAATACAATCTAAAACTAAGCCATGAAACTTAGTAGAACCTTAACATGGCGTTATTATCTCAGGATACCTTACACTGATTCAAAATTTCAATTAATTTCACTAAGTTTTTTTTTTTCTTTTTTACTTTGCTAAAAAAACTCTCCACATTGCAGATTTTTAACTAAGGTGTCCTAGTGTAATACCTCTATGCTAAGGTCCCACCAATGTTTATTGTTTAGTTTTAGATTATTATTTTTAAAACAAATATAGAATTTGATCGAGAAAATTATTCACAATGTATACAAGTAAGAATATTTTATCAGATATGTATTCATAAAATGCAATGGCATGATTTCTCGACCAACGCTTTTTGGCGTTATTACCCACATAGGTGGGTGATAACGCCATCTGTGTGGGTAATAATGCTATGGAAACAAAACTATAAAATAAGTTTGAATGTAAATTGTTCTATTTTAAAGATACAAACTCTACAGTCCTAGAAATTGACAAATTTCTCTTACTTACCATTAATTGCGATATCAAAATGCGGTAATAATCATTTGATATTTTATTCTTTTGGCATGAAAAAATTAACAGCACTTAGGACATATAAATTCTCTCTATATTCTTTTTGGTTTTAATATTCTATCTTGGATAAAATGAAAAATAGAACATCTTCGAATGTAGTTCCAGCACTGAAAAGCATCAGCCGGAGTAATAGCACTAGTGGATGGCATTGTTACCCCGGTACACTTATTGTGCAGAATGTTTTAAACTACAAATTACCTCACAAACACATCCAAAATCTTCTACAACATTTTCAAAGCGCATGAAATACACTAAAAAATTATGTAATAAACAAAATATTTTCGAATAAATATATACTAGTCTTCGGATCACATAACTTACCTCGTAAATTTTAGATCGGGGGTTGACTCTTCTGAGCTTCTTCCAGTGATAAGCTTTTAAAATGGACAGATTAAATTTTAGCGGTTATTTGTGGTTCAGGTGACTCGCAGTTTTTCTGCGCAGAACCCGTAGTTGCCATCTCCCGGATTCCTTGATAATTACTAATAATATTAGCACTTTGCGTCATTACACACCCTGATGTTATTACCTCAATACACCTTTATAAAAATGAATTTAGCATTAGAAGATCTAAATTATCGATCTTTATGTTTCTTAAATTTCATCACCGATTTCACTACATAGAACGACTTTCTGCATACTTCAAAACGCAATTTAAATTTTTTATATATGTAATAAGTTATTGAAATTTTAGTTCAGATAACCTAATATTTTAATTATTTTGATTTAATCAATTTTGTTTTTAAAGAATTCAAGACATTTAAGTAAGAACAAGTGCTCTACAGTACCTGGGATCTGGAAATAACATAATTTAAGTGATTTTAATAATAAGAATGTTTGTTTAAACTTAAAATGTAATTGTAAAATACATCAAAATATATTACAAATTGTTTGATGTTGAACGAAATATTTTAGCTGCTGTTTATGTTTTGCTAATAAACTTAAAATTTCCATATAAAAATATGAAAGATTCTCACCTTTCTTTAAAAAGAAGAAGTTACAATTTTGGTTTTCTCACAAGGGAAAAAAAAAGAATAATTTCTTTTTTTATTTTATTCTATTTTTCTTTGTTTATTAATTTTATATTTTACTATAAATTAAGAATTTTAATTTACTATGATTAGAAAATAAGTTACTACTTTGTTTTCAATTAATTTGTATGTTTTGACAAAAATATAATAGTTTATTTTTTACAATATTAGGCTAATAGGAGCTTGACTTATAAGTCAAATTTTTATTTTAAACAATTCAACAAGTTTAGAAACAGAATGTAGAGTCTTCTTTGAAAATTTGTTTAATTATAACGAATTGAACAAAAAGTTTTAAAAATTATTATAATTGTTGAATGTTTTTTTTTAATATCTTTCCCTATTTGTGACTTTTAAACAATAGTTCTTGTAATAAGCAAATATTTCATGTGTTCCACGGATTTAAAATTGCAGACTCATTTATATGCGTAATATATTTTACAAGAAACAAAATTATATTGACTGATTCTGAGACTTGAATATTATCTACCTCTTTTTTGACAAGGTAATCAGCCAGATAATAATGCAAACAGATTAAATCATTCTACTGTCATCATTTAAAATTTATTTAGACTACGGGAAATAATTATGCAGTCAAAAAATCATTCGAGCGTTTTTAATTATTGCAAGTAATTAAAATAAACTGTTGTTACACTAAATTATAAATGAGAATTTTTTTATAAATGAAATATCATATTATCCTGATAACACGTGGGTAAATGCAGGTTAAATGTATTTTAAAAATTCAAACAAATCTTTGATCTACAAGTATGAAAATTAAAAAAAGCAGAATGGACTTTTATTAACCTAAAAGATAGCATTAGGCAAAGTGCTACATTATATGGGAAATGAATACCGGTTACGTGCGATTTTAAACGTTTTGTTAAATATTTACAAAACTATATGAGGATTTAGCCTGAAACTCCAGGTACAGAATATTATTGGTCGCATAACTCTGCGAAGATTTTTTTTTCCGAAGTTCCATAGGGGACCGTCAAAAAATTTTAAAAGAATCAAGATTTTTTGGATAACCCTGTCAAAACTAATGTAGCAAAACCGTTCAAACTGCAGAACATGATTAAGAAGCTTATTGCAATAGTGTTCATTTTTATTAGGGTAGCATGTATACTCATAGAGAAATTAGGATTTTTATAAAAGCAGTCCCAAATTTCGCCAAGTTGTTGTCTTATAATTCTAAGAGGTATATATTTTTAGAAAAATAATTTTTTCTTTCACAAAATATTACAAACAATATCATACACAACACCCTGTAATCATAATTAAAAAAAATAACAACCGGATGAAAAATGAGAAGGTTTACTAAATAATGTTTCACTGTGCACGCTTGAATGCAATCAAAATGTAATCGGCATAAGGTATTAATTGTATAGATCGACTTTTTTGAAAGTCTTGAAAAAATAGCGTGAAAATTCTGAAAATTATCGTGGATAGAATAAGATCGAAATCCGTCATTCCCAAAACGAAGCAAAAATATGAGAATCCGTATTTAAATATAGTTGCAAGTGCAATATTGTGTACTTGCAATAGTGTGTAACACATGCTCTGTTTGTCTCTCATTTTTTGCCTCATTTTCGGAACATCGGATTTCGAAAATATTTTTGGGCAATAATTTTCAAAATTTTCAAGCTATATTTTTGAGATTTTCACAAAAGTTACTTTATACATTTTGCTAATACTTTATGCACATTGCATTGTAATTGTTTTCACATATACGCAGTGAAACATTATTTAATAAACCTTCTCATTTTCACCCAGTTTTTATTATTTTTTTATGATTGCAAGGATGTATAATATTGTTTGTCATATTTTCTGAAAAAATCATTGTTCTATATTAATAAATCTGAAAATTAGAAGCAAAAAACTTGGCGGAATTTGGGACTATTTTTATAAAAACGTTATTTTTTGGACGAGTACACATGCTATCCTCATAATAATGAACACAGTTATTACAATAAGCTTCTTAATCATGTTCTACAGTTTAAACGCTTTTGCTGCTTTAGTTTTTACAGTTATCCAAAGGATATTAGCTTTTTTCAATTTTTTGTCGTTTCCCTGTAGGGTTTTGGAAAAAAAAAATCACCGTGGAATTATATGACCTACATTATTTTGTTTGCACACTTGTAGTTTCAAGATAGTTTCTCATGTATTTTTGTAAATATTTAACAAAACATCTAAAATCGTAACGAACAAGTCATCATTGGTCATATAGTATGTATAAATATAATGATTTATGATTAAATTATTCTTAAAAAATTATCACAGTTATCGTTTGATTTGAACGTTTTTTTTTTGTTTTTTTTTTTTTTTTTTTTTTTTTTTTTTTTCTTTTTTAATATGGGTTGAACAAATTTCTAAAGATCTTAATGATGTTGCATGGAATTATCATAGTCTCGAAATGATATGGCAACGTATTACCAGTTGTGTTATGATATGTATATCAAAGAATATGGATTCAAAGTTAAGCAAGTTTATTATTTGCAAGAAGTTGTTTCCATTTATTTTCTTTCAGTTACTATACGGCCATATTTTGTTCTTGAATTTTAAGCAGAGAGATATCATTAAACTGTAAACATCCAATGTCGCACCAAAAAATCTAAAGTCTAAACCAACACGCCTTAAAATGTTACCATAACCGAAAGGGGGTGAGCTTTTTAAGAGTAAATGAATGAGAACGTTAATATATCAGAATGTTTTATACGTGATATATACAAATATGAGAATGAGACCAACAGACAATTAATTTGAACAAATCGAAAGGTTGAACTGAGAAAAGTATTTATATTGATATAAAATTTAAAAAAACTTTTTTTTTGTTAATGGCTTATTTTAATGGAATTATTAAAAAAAATATATTGGACAAGTCATTAAAAATGTTATACCCATGGCATAAAGCAAGAAATTTTTTCTTGAAATCGCAAACAGTTTGCAGCTCTATTATAATGTGTATAGCATGTGGATTCAATGAGAAAGCAAATCTAGCATGTGTAAAGCTTCGCTTTGTTTCATTTTGCTTTTGTATCAGTAAGGTCATATTTTGTTTTTGAAGCGTGAGCAAAGCCGGCTTCCAAAAGAACATTCAACCATTTCGAGCATCGAAGCACCAACCAAAATTTTTAACCGACACATCATGATGCATATCCCTCAAAGATAATGCTGAGATATTAGTGAGTAGAAGAATTATCGCTTCCATGTACCAGAACATGTTGTAAAGGGACAATGGAAAGAATGCAGCTAGATTCTTTAAATTTCCAGCAATATTTTTCACATAGCAAATATTATGTGTGAATATGTTCTAGAAATTAAGGACCAAAAAATTATAAGGTTAGGTTACTACTTTGTCAGACCATAATACAATTAGTCGAGTATTTTAATAAAGGCCATGTACACCATGAAAGGAAGCATAAATAACTAGAAATATAATATAATCCTCTTCAATAAATGAGGGAAAATTTTTAAACTGTATAAACATAAAGATTTCTCAATTTAAGAGTTCGCAGGACGGTTGGACTTCATAAAATTATTATTATTATTATTTTTTACAAAGGTTTTGTGTTTAAAAATTTGTGTGTTTTTATTTTTTTTTATTCGAATGGGCTTTCTATAATATAAACGAAGCTATTACATTGTTAAGTGTACTGTATAAAGCATTATGCATTTAACAAGATATAAATCTTTCGGATGGCTTCAAGAGACAATATATTTTGGAATTTTAAATCTCGATAAATCTTTTGATTTTTCAACTAAGATCTTTGATTTGTTTCAGTTTATTTTGCATATTTTATTTGAAAATGTAAGCACAAGATTTATGGATGAAGAATTTATTACATCCATAGAAATCATCTGGGTGTGGTTCTTATTTATCAATAAACTATGAAAGATGAGGAACAAGGACACGTTATTCAGGTTATCCTCCTTTCTACCGAAGTGAGGTTCTTTGGAAAGGTCAAGTTTAATATATTTTTTATTCAACTCTCATTTCGCTTGACCTTTTACGTAAGTATTGCATAAGGTTGCTCACGTAATTCTTTTTTTTTCTTTTCTTCTTAAACTATGCTGGATAATGTATGCAGATTCAAGAAGACACGTGTAGAATTGACTTCTATGACTTTTAACTTTATCAGTCTATCTTCTAAACTTTACTTGACACAAATTGTTTTTTTTAGAAAGATTTAATTTCAAAAAAACATTGTTTATTTCTAATTTTTAACTTCTAGTTATATTAAAAGCACTCCCCGAAACCCTTTCCCGGCTGTAAACATTTTCGAACTTTCTCTTTTACTGCAGTATATCTCAGATCTTATATTCAAAATTAGTATAGTTAACAATTATTTGATAAATTGGACTTTTATGAAGTTAATTTGAAGCTCATATATATAAATTAACTATGGATAAACAGCACAAAAGTATTTTTGTACAGGTCAAAATAATTGAAAATAATTACCCCCCCCCCCTCCCATAAATTCGAAATATTTACCAAAATGTTTTTGAATTAATGTTAAATTTCTCGATTTATTTTAGATTGTACCTATAATGAATGCGCCAAAATAGTGAGATAAACAGTCATTCAGGAATTTTCATCAAAAATCACATAAGCGTATTAGTTGCACAGGTTGGCACTATTTATTTCTAAAGAATTGTAATAGATTGGCATTCATGCTAACTTTTTCTACACTATATGGCCAAAGGTAACCGGCCATTTGCGATCTTAGACGTTTTGCTATAAACTTAGAAAAATATATGAAGAAATACCATGAAACTCTAAGTGTGTAATCATAATAGTACAGGTCATACATTTCCGTGAAGAGTTTTTCCTAAAACTCCATAAATTACAAAACAACGAATATCTGTAGGATCACCCTGTCAGAACTAATGTAGCAAAAGCGTTCAAACTGTAGATTATGATAAAGTGGTTTATTGTAATAAATAGAGCTCATTTTTAAGTGGATAGCATGTTTACTCGTTGAGGAATTAAGGTTTTCATAAAAATATAGTTCCAAAATTTTCCAAGTCTTTTGCTTATAATTTGCACAGTTCTTAATATAAAATAATGTTCTTTTCAGAAAATATGACAAAGAACATTTTTCATAATACACAACAATCAAAATTAAAAAATAATAAAAATTGTATGAAAAATAAGTAGGTTTACTAAATAATTTTTCATTGCGCATGCGTGAACGCTATAAAAAAATTTCATTTGCATATCGTCTATTTTGCATGTAAAGAGCAACTTCTGTCACGGTCTCAAACACATAGCTTGAAAATTCTGAAAGTGATCGTCGATAGAATAATCTCCGAATCTGTTGTTTTCAAAATGAAACAAAAACGTGAGGGGCTGTATCCAAATAGTCATTAATTAGTGTCAATATAACATAGACAATATGGTTCGCTTTACTATATTTGGATACAACCCCTCACTTTTTTGCTTCATTTTGGGAACACTAGATTTGGAGCTTATTCTATCGACGACCACTATCAGAATTTTGAAGCTATGTTCTTGAGACTTTTACAGAAGTTGTTCTATACATTTAGCTAACACAATATGGAAATGAAATTTTCATAGCGTTTACAAATGTGCAATGAAAAATTATTTAGTAAACCTGCTTATTTTTCATACAATTTTTATTATTTTTAATTTTGATTGCAGTGTATTGTGTAAAGTGTTGTTTGTCATATTTTCTGAAAATAACATTATTTTTTATTAAGAAACCAGTAAATTATAAGCAAAAAAACTTGGAAAATTTCAGACTGTTTTCATAAAAACCTTAATTTTTCTACGAGTATACATGCTATCCACATAAAAATGAAGACACATTATTGCGATAAGCCACTTAATCATAATCTATAGCTTGAACACTTTTGATACATTAGTTTTGGCCGGGTTATTCAGAAAATATTCATTCTTTTGCAATTTTTTGACAGTTTCCAATGGAATTTCGGGAAAACTCTTCACGGATATGTATGACCTTTTAAAATAAATAAATAAGATGTACGAAAGCTACCTCTTCATCCCGGTACAGCCGGAAGAAATTTTTCATTTCTACTATACGAGAAATGTTTTCGGCAATGTTTTCCTGTTCAAATTATGCTTCTATTTTTTTTAATTATACTAACAAGGAAAGGGTAATCACAGATATTTATTATTTTAATATAGGTTGTAGGGCAGATACCCTTTAACTTCAGGTTCAATGGATTTTATACAACGCTCCTTAGTTCTTGAGTAAAAAAGGTCTAATATTATGACACAACTTTAATACTTACTTTGAACTGAACAAGATTAACATTGGTCGTAGCTCAGTTGGTATGGCATATTCACTCATTATTCAGGTGACCCGGGTTCGATACCTGAAGCGCTTTATTTTTTTATTTTTTTTTCATTGATTGTTTTATAGATATACTTGTATTTAAAATTTAATAATCTCATTGCTAATTAAGAATTACAATATTGCATATTAATTCTAATTTTAACTTATTTACATTTTATTTATAATTAACTAGTTCTATAAAACGTTAGAAATAGATCCAAAACTGTTATATAAAAAAAAAACAGTTTTTTAAATGTATTTCGTACATTTAAATAGATCTAATAATATTAACAATTGTGTCAATCCGTGATCTTAAAGAAACTTCATTTATGTATTGTTTTAACAAGGGAAGTCAATACAATGATAATATTACTTTATTTTTAAAGTAACTAGCATAATCATACTACAAATTAGCATAAGAATTAAATTACTACTTATTTTTTTATATTAAATATTTTTAAATTTTGCAATACGTATGCTTACTCTTTCAATTATTTTGCTTTCACATTTATCTTCTTCCTGCTTTTATTTTTATTTTATTTTAATATGTTTAATTTTAGCATAACTAGAGGGCGCACAAACAGTATTGATTTTAGAATATTTATTATTCAATAATAAATCCAATTTTTAAAAATCTCTTTAAAGGATGAGAAATAATGGTTTAAAAATTAAAAATGAAAAATTAATGCTTAAATATCTTAACATTTTGGTACGATATTAAGATTTTTAATTGAGATTTTAAAATTATAATTACAAGTATAATTATAAAAAAAATGAAAAAAACAAATGTAGCAGTATCGAACCCGAGCCTGATGGACTCGAGCCAACACCATACAAACTGAGCTACGAAATTTAAAGTATGTAGAAACTTGCTTCCGTTTATTTATATTCGAGTCAAAGTTCAATCAGTTTGCGACAGAAGAGCACCATTTACTGGTTATATTTGGAACTAAAATAGAGAAGTGTAGTACAGAAATTTCCGACTTCGCAGAATTATTTTCTGCAATAACTGCAATAACACATATCGGTTACTTGTTGTTGAATTTAAAAATTGTCGGTCTATTTTAGGATAACCTGCATGTTTTTCAATATTGTGCTGCATGAATTTGACTACATAATTTTTAGTTTAAATCATTTACCTGATGTTTCAAATAAATTATATTAATTTCTTCACATGTTAGTGATTATCTTAAAAACTGCCAGATGTATGAAATATGACATCCTTGATAGTCTTTTCAAAATTCGATGATTTTATTGAAAAGTATAAATTTAAAACTTGAAGTTTCAATATTCGAGCTTTGCACGTATAGTTAATAATATAATTTCTCGATATACTTACCACAGATATAGTATTTTTCTTACATACACGAAGACAGCAAATATACTTTTCTTGTTTTATAATAATGAAGCGTAAATTTAAATCCATTTAAAAATAGTATACATGTAGATCTCACTAATAAATTTTCCTTCATATTAACACTATTTCTCAAAGTATTAATATTAGACCACTGCATATATTTTTGTTAAATGTTAAATTGACACGAATATTGATGAAAATATTTTTTATAAATTTTCTTTTATAAAACCTTTTATAACTCTGTTATACATAGCAATAATTTAATTTGCAACTAACCCACACCTGTTTACGCGCCTTCCTGAGAACAAACAGAGATTAATAGAAAGTTTTAAAGGGTTATGTCTTAATTATTATTCTGAACCATTAACTTTCTTTTGGTGGATTTTGTGCCAACTGTTTTGAAAAATGCTTATTTTAGTTTTATAAAATTTCCTTTTCTAAATTCTTACAAAATTAGGAAATTTCTGCGCAATTTTTTTTTATTGAAAAAGAAAGAAAAATGATGCGATAGTGAAATGTTTATCAACAACAATAGAGTACTTTTACTTAATTATTTCTCATTGTAATTTATTTAAAACTTCACTAAAGACAAATGCAGTTGTATTTATGTTTAATAAGCATTCATAAAAGTTTTAAAGAAATCTAAAAGTAAAATTCAGATTAAGTTCTAGCTCAAGTATAAATAAAATAACTTGAGAAATATACAAAATAAGCGTTAAAAATACACAGTTTAAAAAGTACTTTTCTATTTATATAAATATGTAGCAGAATGTGACAAATTCGAAAACCTACCTCGATAGAACTAAAAATTAACAAATAGTATAAAACGTGTTCCGTATTTCAAGAAGATTCATAAATATTACGTCATATGCAAAAAAGATCAGAAAAAATGCTTATTAAATTCATTTGTATCTAATGTATACACAATAAAGAAGTAAACATTAATGTACACATAAAAAAAATCGTGCTGTTGATGCAATGTTAGCCATGAGCCTTATTTTTGAAATTACCAAGACTTGAATATCTTTTTAATCGTTGCGTAATACGAGGTTCCACCATAACATCCTTACTTAAATCACGTTTAGAAAAACATGACGGGGGATATACTTATTGGAGATTTGAGAAAAATCCTAAACATTTCCCAACCTGTTACTTCTTACATTGAAAGTGCGTAAGGAGGTGACCTACAGAGACTTGACCCGCTTCAGCATACAGCGGGAGATCTAGTGAAAGTTGCCACTTCAGACACACAGTCAGTCGGCCAGAAAATCGACAACTGTCGCTCGAGGATATTAGATACGTTGGTGTTTCTAATGATATGCTCGAGAAACATTTCACCAGCTGTTTGTAAAACGTTTTCTTTCCATTCCCCCAAGTGTTAAATCAAACAGGTTAGTAATAGAAATCTCATCGTTTATCTTCTCTCTTCTCTTTATATTTTCCTTGGGATTTTGTAAAGCTCTTTTAATTTTATAAATAATAATAATTATTAAAAAGCTTGTATTATTTAATAATATTTTTTTCAAACTGATAAATAATTTCTGAGAAGTAATAATATTTGTTGGCACTTTTTTATACAAAATGTAACATTCAACCGATATTTTTTTCATCATATTAATGATGTATTTATTTCCACTTTACTTTTCTGAAGAGTTTTTAGAAATTTTAAGAGTTCTTAAAACATGTTGCTACATTTTTGACGGGAAAACTGAACATCGGATAAAGCATGTTTTAAATAGCTCTTCTAATATATCATTCGTTCATACATTGTTAATGAAATATAAGGAATTTTCTTCTTTAAATAGAAGTATTTTCTGTTTAATTATTATTATATTCTTCTGTATTTTCAACATCTTGGTAAATGGTGATGATGTTGTACAATGTTAACATGTTGTTGTAAAAATTCACGGAGAAATCTTCCGTAAATAGAAGTTATTGTTGTGTTGATTACATTTCGTTAAAATGCGAAAAACAATTCCTCTATAATTTATCCTCTATAATCTATTTAACGTAAAAAATATTTGAAATCATCCAATGTGGAGCTGTATTTTGTCTAATCAGAGGGGGTGTTCCAGCAACTGCGCTGCCTTTGTTAATTTTTCGTATGAGAAACGAAAATTTTACGTAAGTCCTATTTGTCTCAAAAGACGAAATATTCGCGAAACTAAGTCGAAAAATTTTTGAAAATCTCCAATCAATAGAGTGAATTTTCTGTGGTTAGAAAGGAAACGTGTTTGAGACACATAATAGTTCCGGTACTTTGCTGTGTTTTTTTTTTTTTATTCCTTACGTATGTTGACGAAATATATATATATATATATTTTTTTTTGTAATAATTCATTTAATATGTATTCTTCAATTACTTTTAAATGACTAATGTTTAAAACATCTCAAAATTATCGTCTTAGTTTCTTTATTGTTGCAATTTTTGAACATTAAAATAAAATGAGTAAAATCAAAATTACTTAATTTGAGGAGAGTGTTATTCTGATAACTGGCATTCAAAAATATGAAAGAGTCACTAGAAACAGTCTTTTAATCCACTCTTTAAAAAACACAAAAATATGCATTTTAATGTCACAATTAAAAATGCATATTTTTGAGCGTAGATTTCTTTTTATTATTCATTATGTGAAAAGTACATTTAATCATTATAATTTTTAATCAACGTATGTGACTCATTAATGTGTAAAATACAACTGTAGTTCTGTTATTTCAACTTATGTGTCAATGTTTGATGGTAAAATATAAAGAGTGTTATATCTTCTTTTCAAAATGATAGTTTTAATTTTCGAATAAAAAACGTAAAATCTCTGCTTCAAAGTTGCGTTATAATTCTTACATTGGATAAAGTAGTTCTAATGAAGAATATCCTTGAGCGATTTATGGTGAATCAACTTCCATGATATGCACTGGAATTGAAATTTAGAAAATAATAAATCTTATAGTTTTGTTATTTTAAAAATGTTAATTATGACAAGAAGAAAAAACTATTGCCAACGTCAAAGCAAACATAATCTCAAATGTAAATTAACATGGTAAATATTGATTATCTCGTGACCCATTTATTTGTTGATTCAAGTGTTTAATCTAATAGAATTTGGTAGATAAATAAGATTACAGAAACTGTTGTTTCAAAAGCATTGGTGCATTTCAAGTGCGTCTGGAATAACGATAAAGAAAGTCATTATTTTAAAGAATAAACATAATCACATTTTTTTGCAAGATGCGTATTTTCTCATGCCAAATTCATGTCTTACCTAAAAGTAATAATATTGGATACTTTCTCAGTACGCAATTAAAGGCATTCCAATAAACCTCATATTTTAAATTTTGTTAATTATAATTTAGAAATTTTCTATAAAAGGTAACTCTGATTATAATTTTAACATTATAATTCACCATGTTCGCTTAACAAAAATGTGGGCGAAACTTAAATGTTTTACAGTAGATTGTATTTCAGAGGCCGCACTCTTAAATATAACTGCTTAGGGCGAAAATTTCTGAAAATTAATTTTTCTTATTTCAGAAATTCGGAAACTCATATTGACTGTAATATGAGTTTCTTACAAAATAGTGCATAATTTATCAGTATAATTTGAGATTAATGACATCTTGATAGGACAGATATACCATTATAGGATAGATGAGCTAATAAGAGATTATTCTTCTACAGCTCTTTTCCTATGTCGTAATCTGTGGGAAAATGGAGAAAATCAGTGCATGCATCCTGGCAACTTTGGGTGTCAGTATTTTTCTGCAAACTGAAAGAAAACATGTTTTTTAATTTATTTTTTGGACATTTATATAAAAAAAGGTTGTGATAATCCACATTTTTATATCCGAAAATGCCGTCACATAAATTGCTAACAGATTTTGATATGATTTTCTTCGGGGATTTAACGGTTGTTAGTTTTCACAGAGCTTATTTGTAAATGTCACAAAAGTAGAACTTAGTTACGACGCCGTAAACAGGGATTACTTTGCCACGTTTAAAACATATTTTTGTACATAATTTCTTTTATTCTTCATATTCAGGCCTCAGAAAATACAAGAGTATTGACGTAACGATTCCTTTCAACATCAAGCCCCACCAGTGGCCGAGAGGTACAGACCTCTCAACTGGTAGACGGCAGGTGCTGGGTTCGAACCCATTCGCGCCTGTCGGCCTAACCGTTCGGAGTTTTCTTGGTTTTCTTCGAGCCTTGCGTAAATACGGGTTAGGTTCCCTTAGAAAGACCCCCACGAAGGGCACTCCCCCCCGGTCCTATATCCCTAGCGCAGATAATCGGACGACAAACATAAACCAAACCAAACCTTTCAACATCAAAGCTGATTCAAATTTATACTTGTAAGGAGAAAAAGAATAACAAGTGACGTGACAAAGTTATTCCGAATTTGGGACAGCTTTGTTATCTAACAACAAATATGCTTTAAATGCTTTTTCGGTGATTTAGGGCAAAGTTGCCTCAGATATTGATGTAAAAAAAAAAGTTCATCACTCAGATCACGAAAGAGTATTTCAATGATTAAAGGGTTTAGCCGGATAATAATCGGCCCCCGCGGCCGATTTATGAAATAACATGTGTGGTAATGAGGTTCACTATGAGAATACAATATACAGTGTTTTTTGCCCTTGACCTTGAATTGTCCCTGAGATAATTGGGAACGTTTGTGAGATGCTACTATTTTTTAAATGCGTTTTTTTTCAAAAAGTATAAAAGTTAAAAAAAATTAAACAAACACTAGTTATTGAAGAATATCAAATATAGTTCAAATCATGTATTTTTTCCACATTATCCCGCAATTTTTAACATACAAAAATAAACAAAATAATTAAAAAAATTATTAATTATATAATTTTTTGTTTACATCAACCAAAAAATTCGAAAATAATGCTTAAAATATATAATTTTAATAAAAAAGAAATTTCGTTGAAATCAAATGTGCGCTTTTTGAGTTATAACAAAAATAATGCTAGCAATGATTTCGATCTTCAATTATTTTAATTCATTGCTGTTCCGTAAATGAAAGGCAAAATCATGTGTAAAAATCTCTAACTTGGAAACATAATAACTGCGTAAATTTTTGTAGTATGGAAGTAAAACTTTTTTTGATATATCCATTATGATATGCGTAAATTTTTATGAAATATAACTATAGGATTGGAAGACTGTATAAAAAGTTAGATTTAGTAATTTTTATTAAATTGATTTTTTACTTTAAAAAATGCCACAACATGAATGTTTACCTCATTTGAAACATCTTATCAATTGGAACTATATGTCTATGACCGATAGCTGAGAAATTAAAGGTCGGTAATAGATAACATATTGTACACTGTATAGAACAGTTCCACCTACAAGGTGACAAAGTTACCCCCGGGTTGTCAAAGTGTCACCCCGTTTTACTGTACTTATTACATGTGTCAAAATTCTGTGAATGGCTCATTAATTCCAAGCATTTCAGATGTTTTAAAAAATGTTATTCCAAATTCTTTATCACACGGAATAGAGAAACGAAAAATAAACTGATTTCATAAACTGCATATGTTTATTGTCTAATTATTATTATATTTTGTATTTCAGTCTAAAGATATGAGTTATAAAGAAGAGTTCTACGATGCTGTGGAAAATCAAGATCACTTAGATGACCTAAATGAAACAGAAGAGTTAAGAAGGCGAAGCGTGCAAGAACTTCGAGAATGGGCAAAGAGTCAACCACACTTTGTCAACTGCAGACTGGGTATTACATATTTTATATTTTGCATATATTTTAAGTGTATTTAATAATGAAAAGTCATATGTAGAATTCAAACGTAATTATGATTTATTTTCATTTGTTCTTCTTTTATGACTTTCAAAGGAGATTAAATCGACATTGTGTCCCGAAGTAACATATTTATTAAAAATCCTTGATAATTCTTCAAGGCGTAATCAATTTTCCAACAGAGAGCTTTCGACTGCTTCCGTAATTCTAAAGATTGGCAAGAATAACCTTAAATTTTACCAATAAACCTTAAATTCGACCTAAATAAAATGTTACTACTAAATATTTTTTCACTAGCACTCACTTGTGTATGATGAAACATATGGTGTCTTTCGACAAATACGGCTAAAATGTTTAATTCTATTGATTAGCATTATGCATGTAGTTGATTTTATTGATTGGAGTTTTAAGATCTATTTAATGTACGTAGAAAATTTTTAATTAATGTTTCAGATAAAGCTTTAAAAAAGGATTTAAGCGTAAAAGTACAACGCTTGCACTTTATTCTGTTTAAAAATTTCGAATCCATTTTTTTTCATGCGCAAATTCCTCAGCGCATTGAAACACTATACATGGCGTTGAAATGATACGCTTACTATTAAAATTGTTGCCGTATAACAATCGGAAAAAATACCATTGTAAAGGACCGATCGCAACGGTTTTCAGTAGCAGATTTTTTTTCGCTTGTTAACTGAGTAATGTTGTAAAATTTGTTTTAAAATGGGTTTTTGAGTTGTGTTTGCGTACACATAGTGAAAATAAAAATGTAATCATTTGTTTTAGAATGCTGAATGTCACATTACATATGGAACTTATTAGGATGGAGTGCCACAATATTACACCGGCAATTTTAGTCATACGTGTATCGTTCCGAAGCCATTTATGTTTTTTCAGTGCGTTGATGAATTTGCGCAGGTTAAAAAAAAGATGCTGCCTTTCGAAAATTTCAAAATTTCTTCACTGTACCCGTAACCGTGAGTGTTCTGTTGTTTTAAATCATCACGATATCGAGCGCATACTTACAAAAAACTAAATCTGAAATTTCTTTTTGATTGGTTCAGTGGTTAGGTCACTAGAGGTACATATGTCGGGGAAGATTTTTCTGACCATCCTGAAATTAATAATAGGTGATTCGATTTTTATATGCCCCATTTTTGTTTAATTATCTTCTACTTCCACTACTTCAATTTTCATTTTTGTCCTTTAACAAACAAAAATGTTGGCAAAAAATAAAATTCTGCTATTTTGGCTGTTAAGCATGTACAGATTTTGACGCTTACATTTTTTCGATTTTTCCAATGATATTTAATTATGACTGAATTTTAAGTAACAAAAATATATATGTTCGTTTAAAAAATACGTAATATGAAAGATTTATATTGACTACCTATTCAAAATGCATGCTGTATACTAGTTTATTTGTTATTTTTGTCAGAAAAATGTAAAACAATGTACACAATATCAAGCATTTGATCAGTTATTTATATAAACAAAATATAAAAATTAAGATCATGCACCTAAAAAGAATTTATTGTGTATTTTGTTTACTAATATTCAATATACGTGCTTGAAATCTAGCTGCCAAATAATTGCTACAAATCTCCTACAAATATGCTAATTTTTGATATAGCAAAGCACAGATATTCAACATGAATTTTTACTATGAAAAACATTCATTAACTGAGATGTACACTAAAAAAAATGTGTAAACTTATTCATAAAAACAGGTATATATAGCGGGGTCCAAAATGATAGGAACAACACAAAAAGAAAGAAATCAGTTTGCGTTTGCTATGCAAATGTGTAAACCTTTATGTTAAATTTAAATATGCGGTATTCCAATTAATATTAAAGTAATCGTTTACAAACATTGCATGTATATATTTAATCATTTTAAAAATATGTAGTTTGCTAAAATTACGCAGGAGCAAAATGATAAGAACGCATTTGATATTTGTAAAACCGCAGAACGTGATTGGCGGATATTTTCGCATATCATCTAAAATAGTTTCTGAGCACATTCGTTTAGTTCGCAAAGCACTTTGAATACAGGATATATCAAAATGCTTTGTGACTTCAAAAGAGGACCAATTTTACCTTATAACAACATCGGAACGTAATTTCAAAGAAGTACTGATGAAGTTAAACTTCCAAGGATTGTCATTTTGAATTTCTTATAGAATCCAATTATCTTTGGAACTACAAGATTTACAGAGAAGTCGAAAGTTCTTTCAAAACGATCCGAAAGTCTGATTATTCACCAGGTTCTAAGCAAAATAATTACAGAAAAGGAATTTGAAAGCAAGACAAAGACGCTGACATCAGTATCAACCCTACGAAGAACAATAAAAATTTTGGGAGCTCTTTAAAATGTAAAACCACATCGATGTTCAAGTCTAACATCTGGCAGTAAAAAAAAACTGCTTTCTGTTTGCAGAAAAACACCTGAAGCAGCAAATGAATTAATTTAAAATTATCTTACATGCTGAAAAAAGTTTAATTTCGATATTCCAGATGGTATTCATACATTTTTGCATGGCCTTCAAAATGAAAAAGATATTTTTTAAATGTCAATCAGGCGGAAACTCACTAATGGTTTGGACTCCATTTTTCTAAAACAAAATTGACAAATAAACAAAATTGACATACCTCTGTTCGCATGTTAGAATGCTATTTGTTGAATCTGAGAGAAAAAATTATCGATTTTTACGAAATTTTCAAGAAGGTAATGCCTAAATTCCACCATAAAAAAGACAGAAAAACGTGGTTTGAAGATAAAAGAGACTCTCAAACTTCATTGACCGGCCAGTAGTCCAAATCTAAATCCCATGAACAATGTTTGGCGTATTATAGAGTATAATATACAATGAAATATGGCCAAATCGTGCACTATAACTCAAAATCAGAATTAAAATATGAAATTTGGAACATATGACGTGTTTTGTCACCTCATAAATTTAAAACTATGTAAATTCTATGCTACTTTGTTGAATTGAAATTATTAAACAAAAAAGAAGCCCAAATGACATGTAATAGTTCCATAATATTAGAAAAATATGTTTCGTTCTTCTCATTTTGCTCCAAAAGCATATCGAGTAAAAATGCAACGTTTTATATTACATTTATAACAACTATTTTATTATATTTCCTTTAAGTTTCTATTGAGTATTTTGTATGATACAATAAATATATATGGTTTATATCAGGATTAATCCAGTTGTATTTTTTATTTAGGCTAATCCTATCGTTCCTATCATTTTGCACCCCAGTATAGACGATACAAAAAGATTTGTCTATATATGTAAATTGCCAAAAAACACACATAATGTGTAAATTTCGAAAAAAGCATTTTAATATGCAATTTAAATTATAACAATAAGTGTGTAAAACTTACCTTATTACTCTTAAAAACACATATGAATGTGTAAATTGTGCAAGAATAAACATATATATGCGTAATATTCTTATACATTTGTCTGCGTAATCTTCTGTGACTGCACAGATAAATGTATATTATGCAAAAAACACATATTTTTGTGTTATATGTAATTTACACAGTTCTTTGTGTGATGTATAAAATGCGCATAAATTTGTGTATTATGCAAAATACACGTATTTTCTGTGTAATATGCTGTTCTTACACAAATTTATTTAATCCACGCAAAACACAGATTTGTATAATATTCAAAATAAATGCATTCTTGTGTAATAAGATATAAACATAAATAATTTTTTTTCCGGCTTAACCAGACTCGGTATCCTTTGAAAAAAATGAGTATTTTATAATATCTTTTTGGCATAATATTAAATAGTTTTATAAAATAAAATTAGAGTAACTGCAATTCTTATGGTAAATATTGAAAAGAACTAATGAACTTTTTTTAAAGAAATTTTTAAAACCACACTTCTCTTATGATTCTCTTACGATACACTGTTAAAAATTTTATACCTTTCCTGCATCATTACTCCACCGCTTTTATGGAAAACGATTACTTCACTGTATTATGAAGTATTCTCACTGGTCAAAATAGAGATATTCTATAAAAGTGGTGGAGCGTCGATGCAGCAAAAGCTTCAAATTTTTTACAGCGTACATTTTGGCATAATAATTGAATTTTTTTAAAAGAAATTTTTAAAACCACACTTCTTTTACGTTTTTTGAACATTTTGGAATAATTTTTTAAGTAATAAGTTCTATAATTATAACGATCAGATTTCCCAAAAGTGAATTTATGTATGAAAAATTTAATGAAATGTCATGGCATATGTAAAAATCAATAAAATTTTTATTTAATAAAATGAACTATTTATATTCATGAAAATTCTACCCTTAGTTATATCCATCATAAGGATATACTCCATGAAAAAAATCGAGTCAACTCATATATAAATGTTGAAGTTTTAGCATTTTGATCACATGGGCATATATTAAAAACACAAACTGAGTAAAATGAATTTAAAGTTTGTAATTGTGAATCATTTAAAGGGAAATCGATGCAATAAACCTTTTTTTCTGATATTGTTAATTATCAACTCTTTACGAAACTTCAATAGAATATACTAAAGATGTCATAAGTTCATTTTGTGCAAAATTAATTTGGAAAATTAATATCCCCCTTCTCCCAATTTTCGAAAAATGAAAGGGATCAAGTCACCTTAATTTAAGTATTTTTATCCCAGCTTAATATCTACCTTAAGAGAGACTACACCAATTTTCTATACTCAGAAAGATAATCTTATCGATGTATTTGATATTCATGTAATCCCAAAACAACAAAACTCTTTTGGGTGATAAGAGATTACAGAATATTAAACAGGTGATGTCAAGATTAATTCTAGACCATCAACATATTCAATACTTTTAATAACTTTTTAAGCTTAGGGGAAACTTTTGTGATCAAAATCACATTGTAAGGTACACATATATTTGCAAGGATTACAAGTTAAATTGGAGTTGTTTTGAAAAACACTAAATCTTATAGATTTACAAGTAAACAGTTTAAAGAATCCGTACACCTTCGGAGGTGATTGTTCAAAATTTTTTTAAATTTTCTCTTGTTATCCATTTTTTATAATGACATTCACTTTAAAATTTTGAAAAAAAAATTAGCAATTATCCGGAAATAATTTTTTAAAGAAAAAAAATATTCAAAATTATGTTAAAAATTGACATTTACTCAAGACGTGATAGCTCAAAAATAAAACAATGTATTGACATTTTGTAAATTGAATAATAAACACAATAACTTTCTCTAGAACTTAGATTACACTTATTATAATAGCATCTGTATCTCGGATGATATGGCAGTTAAAGTATTAATGTAATGAGAAATTCTCAAAATTTGTCATTTATACTAGTGTAAATATAAAATTATTTAATAGATTGTGATGAGTGTAGTCTATTCCTTCAAAAGACATTTATAAAAGAAGTCCAGAAAATGTCGTGACATTTCATGTATAATTTTTTGTTTTAGGATGTTTTGCGTATAGAAAAATCTGAAAAACTTTATTCTGAGAAAATGCTAAAAATAACTTTTAAACACAATTTAAATGTGGTAATAGCTGTAAATTTAAACGACCGTACTTTCGTTATTGCATAACAGAAAAATGGACATTTTGATCAAAAATTACGTTTTAAAGGTGTATTCTTGAGTGTTTCAGTTTATTATTATTATTATTATTATTACTATTATTATTATTATTATTATTGTTGTTGTTGTTGTTGTTGTTGTTGTTATTTAACCGCTGGTATTTTGTGTAAATTTATGCATGCATGAATGAAATAAATTTTCTGAATAATTTTACTTTGTTGATTTTTTTAGATAACAATTTCCTGCTGCGATTTTTACGGATGAGGAAATACAGAATTGATTTAGCTCAACAAGTTCTTGACAAATATTTGACATTAAAGACAAAGTATCCAAAAATATATCAGAAATTGGACATACAAAACCCCGGTGTTAGAGATCTTATTTCAAGAGGGTAAGTTCAGTTAAATATTTATTTAATTATTTAGTTAGTATCATTACTTTTAAATATTAAAAGCTAGAAAAAAAAATATTTAGATTTTGTTTAAAAAGTAATACGAGGTTTTGTCACAGAAACGAATCAGACCGTATTGCTGTATTACGAAAACATTTTTTTCAATTTTGTTTTTATTGTCATGCAAAAATATATAATCTGAACCTCTAACCTTACACTCTCAAAAAAAGAAAGAAAGAAAGAAAGAAAAGAAAAGAAAAAATCCCAAAAGCGTCCACCAAAAAATTTTGGTGGTTACAAGAATATCAGAACGTAAAACGTAAAAAGCGCAGACAACAATTTGCCGGAAAACCCCCACAATTAGTTTTTTTCTGATATTTGAATAAATTTCCATCGTTCAATTACAGTTATTCAGAAAATAGTAGCGAATTTTTCGTATTTTGAAGGGAAAAGAGACATTCGTAAAAATTCCATTTCTAATACGAAAATGTGCCATGTTGCATATCTACCAGAACACCCAGTCGAGCTTGGCGAATGTGTAATTTTAGATTAATGGATATTGGGTTAATTTTTCGCTAGATTGGTGAACTATCCGTATTTTAGTTCAAAATGGAAAAATAATAAAAGAAATTTTCTTGCTTTAACAAAATATAATCAAAGTAAAACTTCATTTGATTCACGGAATTTTTTTTAATCCTGAATGTGTAATTTAAAGACATTTCCGTCTTTTAACTGGAGAATTTCAGAAAATTTTAAGCTTAGGTTTGCAAGTTGTTTGTGCTTTCAATGGAAAAGTACATACGAAAAAATTTCATTTCTTACACGAGACAGTACTATGCAGCACAGTTGACGGAATATCCCTGCAATTTGACAAAAATGCACCTTTATATTGGATAATTTCAGGTAACTTCTACCTTAAATTATTTTGCATTTTGTAAAAGCAATAGACATGTCAGAAAGGAAATTTTCGTGTTTTAATGAAATATCAGCAATGAACTATGACAAATAAACTGAATCCATCTTTTTTTAAAGGGTGTAGTATTACGTCGATTTATTTTGCGTATATGGTTTTATAAGTTTTAAAAAAATAATTCATTTTCTTATTCTATACATGCAGGGAGTTCGATAAGTTTTTTGTCTGACATCCTTAATTCCTTCAAAAATGTTTATACGATATTTTTTTCTTTACATCGATATGCTTCTTTTTCTAAGTAATAAATGATTATCTTTTATAATTATTTTAAAAATCTGTTTCTTATATTTATATAAATTCTAAAGAAATAATATGTAGAATATGTTTATGTTTAAAATTGTGAAAATGAGAACATTTCAGCATGTATTGACAATATAAATAAAATGTTAACAAGATCTTATTAGTGTCCAGACCAAACACATTGCAATGATAATTTGCAGTTTTCATACACAGATAAAAACAAAATATTCATTTCTTTCTTTAATTTCTTTACTTTTTTCTTTTTCTTCTTTTCTATTTGTTGGATGAAATTTAAAAAACAACTTTGTTTAGATTGAATATCTGGCAGAATATTCCATATATAAATATTTAATATTTATGTATTCCGTTCTAAGTGCTAATTAGCGATTAATTGAAGGATATGCTAATTCTTTTATTATTATTGATATTTTCATAGCGTCTCAGTAATTAGTTATTAGGAATTACTTCTCCGAAAATGCATCCGAAAACAAAATAATCTTATGAAATCCGACACTCAGAAAAATAATGAATTACTTTGATTGACAAAAACATCTTAACAGTTAAAAACTAGAAATTTTTATTTTTATTTCATTTTTAGTAACTTAAATAAATTAGATAATGTTTGCATTTTTTATTCTGGAACATTTAATAAAGAAAATGTTACAGTGATCTTCAAAGAAAGTTCCCATTAACTTTGCAAGAAATATTTAGTGTAGTAAAGAGAGCGAAGAAATGTTAACGGTTTTTTTTTTCTAATATGTCGAATTTTAATTGCTTAAAAGGCGTATAGCAAACAGAGAGAAAAAGAGTGATATCAATTTCGTAGATACTGGATTCTGTTTATTTTCATGTTTGACCAGAGTCGGCGGTTCAAGGAAAAATATTCGAGATTGTGCTGCGGTTTTAGCCTTGCCAACATGTAATAGTGAGATGTGACCTACAAGATATCGTTCCAAATGTTTTAGTTAGTAAAACGTTGGTGCACTCTACTGATGACTCGGATTTGAGTCCCGGCTTGGGCATTTTTTCACTCTGTCACGCCATACTTCCCAGTTTCTCCTTTTTAAAAATGCTAAACATTCTTTCAACCAGAAAATTTATTAAATAAAATATTTATTGCTTCTGTGTGGTAGTAACCTACAGGATTTCAGTTATGAAAGAAAATTTCTTGTTAAAAATATGTTTTGTTGATTTAAAAAAATCGGGAGGATGACAAGTATGTTGAAATCATTTTTTTTTGTGCTTATTTTTTAAACTCAGAATACGAGGGCAGTGTGATAGGATCTGGCCTTGGTCAGATATGGTGCTACTAGAGTTCAAAAAATGATTTATTTTACAAAGGTGACTTTTTAGATCAGACTTGTCAATTTTCCAAGTCACTAACTTGTTTAGTTTGTGAGTGGAAGCCATATGATTTGAACAACTTCGGTGATATTTCAACAATGAAAAAAAAATTTAATATTGTGCAGTGATAAAATGAAGTGCTATTCTTGAAAATGAAAATAAATGATAAGATTAAAGTGGAACTTAGAAAAGTTTATGGAGACTCTGCATCTTCGTTATCAACCATAAAATATTGGACAGATGAATTCAAACTTGGCCGTACAAGCATTTTTTAATGAAGAACATCCAGGTCATCTAACTGGGGTTACGACATCATAAGTGATTGAAAAAAAATGATATATTGATAAACGGCTAGGGAATGAAAGTGCGCGAGACCTAGTGTTGAAACTACAGGCTTTTCAAATGAACGAGTATAAAATATTTTAACAACTCATTTGGATAGGGAGAAGCTTTACTCAAAATGGCTGCCGTCATTGCTCACTACTGAAATTAAACATACTCGTGTGTCAACTTCAAAATAATGTTTCTTGAAATTAAAGCGATATCCAAATGATTTTTGTCATCGATTCATAACTTTTAATAGAGCATGGATTCATAAATGCACGCTAGAAACTAAAGAACAGTCCATGCAGTGGCTTTTTTCGTGGGCAACATGCGCCAAAAATGGCTAAGACGACTTTATCTGCAAACAAAATCATGATTACAGTGTTTTGGAATGCATGCAGCATCATTCCCATCGATTACCTTGAAAAAGGCAAAACGATCCATGGAAAATATAATGCCAATTTATGGATCGTTTCAATTACATTGTAAATGACATCACACATGTGTCGTTGCCATGGCAAAATTTTGTGAATTATGATACGAGCTGCATCCGCATCCACCATATTCGCCAGATTTAGCCTCTAGTGATTATTGTCTCTTTCCAAATATAAAAAAATTGCTCGGTGAAAAAAATTGGCTCTAACGATGAGGTTATTGCTGAAACAAACGCCTATTTTGAAGAGTAGGGGAAATCGTATTTTTTAGAGGCGATAGAAAAAACAGAAAAACGTTGGGCTAAAGAAAATATGTTGGAGAAGGAAATTATGTTGAAAATAAAGTACATTTTTGACATAAAAGTGTGTTTTTCTTGTCAAGACCAGGTACTTATCACACAGACATCGTACATTATTATAATTCCAAAAGAAAATGTATTTATTTTCAATCACATATACAATTCTCAGTGATAAACATTTATAATCAAAGACTGTGTATGTTGAGCGAAAATTCACTTTAATAGGACCTGAAAAATATTAAATAAAGTATAATTATGGAATGTTCCTTTACGTAATTTTAAATTAATACGAATGAACAATTAGGAATTCCATTTCCATTAGAAATCATGTACACTTTCTTCAAAATACTTAAAATAATTATTTTCGGATATTTCATCCTAATTTAGAATTTATTTTTTCGTTAAACAATATTATAATCCATCTCATGGAATGCTCCTCGTTAGAAATTATAAATATGTGCTGCATAACTCATTGAAAAATTGAGTTAGTCAAATTTATAATTTCTCATCGTGTTCACTTTCTACGTTATTATTATTATTTATTTTAATCAATAACTGTACTTTATTGTATCAGTGAATGCATAAAGACAAACTACTGACGCGTCTACCATTGGCTCCTTGATTTAGGCAGATCAATGCAAAGCAGAGTTTCAAAGCATAATATTGTTTGTTTCCTTATCGTTTCGATTAAAATAAAATATATTATTCCAGTTTCGCTTTTCGCTCTTTAAAAAATAGAGCTTTTGTTGCATATGTAATAAAGATTTTTTTTTTTCGTTAGAAACATGCTTTGAGCAAATGCGAAAATATTATTTATTGCAAAAGTTTAGATAATGAATAATATGTTTTTCAATTTATTTAATTAAAACATTATTTACAATTTGACATTTGACATGCACCTTAAAAAAGTAAAAATAATACCCGCGTTAAGTAATGTCGATAGCTTGGATTTTATCTTTAAAAGATTGAAATTGGAATATTTAAAAATTCATTGATTTTTTTAAATAATTTTTTTGTAAAATAATTTATGGCTTAGTTTCGGGGCAAAAAATTCAATTTTCGGGACTGTAAAAGAAAATCATGTTTAGTTCCGGTTTTCATACCATCTAAAATAACGATGCTTTCCAATTTATGGATTGATTCAAGTTCGAAGTCTTAATATAAAATCGGTAATTTCTGTTTAATTTGTTTTAAAAAAGAAATTCACCCCAAAAATTATAACTTTAGGTTGTCTTAACGTAAAATCGAAAGTGAAAAAAAGCTTTTTCATTTCATTATTTCTATGTTACACTAAAAGCAGATCAGCATTTCATGGGATTAACTCTGGATTTCCATGAAAGTATGGTAAGATATTTGTTTAAAATGCTGTATGAGTAAATGGGGTTTGGATTTCCCAGATTCGAACCTTTTCCATAACAGACAATGAATAGCGTCAACAATAGGTAAGTTGTATAGCTTAGTGTGCAAATAAAAATACAGTTCACATTTTCATCTTAGTGTCTAAATTTAATTTTTGTATAAGTTATTTTATGCATTTTTTATTTATCTTATTAATTTTCGTTAGTTAAAATTTTCGAATAATTTAAAAATAAATGATGTTTTAAAAGTAAGTGTTATTACTATTTTTATCTGGCTTTCGTCTTTATTTTGATGTGGGTAATATAACGACTTATAAACTTTCCTCTTTAGTATGAAATTTTTAAAGAGCTGAATCCAATGTTACTAAAGAATAATTACAATTTTATTTTTACTGTTTTCCACGGTGTATCATATAAGCGCAGCAAAACACTGCAATATCAAAACAAAAGTAGAGTTAAATTTGAAATAAATAAATATTGCAACTTTTTATGTACCGGTAAAAAAGCAGTTTCTTGATATCTATAAAATAACTGTTTTACAGACAATTATAATAAAGTTAAATTTTTCTTCTTTACGAATAACTATTAAAAATTGCAAAATTTGTCTGACATTTATTTACTTAGTTTATATTATCTATGTTACCTATTTCTGATTCTACTATTAAGCTTTTGGCAAAGTATAAACAAATCTTTAATATGAATGATGTTTATAAATTATGGTCGGTCATTCTTTAATTCAAACATTTTGATTTAAAATAAAGAAGGAAAATATGAGTGCATACTCATAAAGTTCTCATGTTCAAAAATTTTGTGTTAACATAAATTAAGTTACATATGATTAACCCAGAATATTATTAGTCAAATAAAGTTTATAATAAAACAATAATTAATATTAAAATTTCATCAAATTTATCGAAATGCTATTAATGAATTATGAACACAAAATTAGATAATTTCAAGAACGAAATATGCACTTTGTGCGTATGTGTCCGCATTCAACAATGCGAGCCACTAAATAAGGTTGCCACATAAATTGGTAGAGAATATTGAACTTTGTTTGCGTTATTAAAAATCTTTTTGAATTTTATTGGCACAGCATGTCCCTTAAGAGACTTTGTGCCATAAAACGTCATACAACCAACCAACTTTTTGAATTTTACTTTTCCAATGGAAAATGGCATTTTTCATCAGGTTTTTCAGTCAAAAGTTTGGAGAACGGAAGCACCAATAATAATTAAGGATAATTTCTTTTCTCCTCTTTCAATTCTCAAACATGAGTTGCCAAATTTTTAACAGCTCTCAAAATGAAGCAAGTAGAGAGATCATTTTATCTCTTGGATAAATTAACAAACGAGAGGTAATCAAATATAGCATACTCCTACGAATGTATTAAACCACGTGTATGTTTAAAAAGAAACTATATTTATGACATTTTCATTTAATTTAAATATTGAGTCTAGACGATGCCTCACTTTTGACACTCTTTTCAGGTATGTATTTCCTCTTCCTGAAAGAGACAGACATGGACGAACTGTCTTATTTTGCATTGCAGGTAAATATTTTCTTTTAGATTCTTTATAATATCCGCCCGACCAGTGACCGAGAGGTACAGACCTCTCAACTGGTAGACGGCAAGTGCTGGGTTCGAACCCAATCGCGGCTGTCGGCCTAACCGTTCGGAGTTTTCGTGATTTTCTTCGGACCTTGCGTAAATACGGGTTAGGTTCCCTTAGAAAGACCCCCACGAAGGGCACTCCCCCCGGTCCTATATCCCTAGCGCAGATAATCGGACGACAAAATAAACCAAACCAAACCAAACCTTATAATATCCATAAAAATAGTTGCGTAACATCCAAAGCAAAAATTCTGAAAAGTCAATCTTATTAGTTAAACTTTTCTCGATTAACATTTTATTAAATCAAAGCTAAAGAAAGGCACTTCTACTCCTCTAGAGTTTCACGTGATCAAGATAGGGTGCTTTCAATAATTGCACTGTGGTTAAGACAAGCTAAAAGGTAGTCGAGATCGGTGAAATACCGCAAATGTCTGTTTCTTTAACCGCATAATAATTATTCAAAAATTCGCTTCATTTCACAATAACACGATAAAATCTGAATCTGGATTTTTTAGACTATAAATTTATCAACATTTGACAAGTTTTTCGTTTATGGGCCATTTTCACCATTCGCTTACATTTCAGAATTTTATTTTTATTTTTCAAAGTTAATAATTTCTTTTAAAAATGGAGACAGGTGTTAAAGTAAATGTTTAAAGTACACGAAAAAAAAAATTGGTTGAACACTTTCCCTATAATATAATATATAAATGCTATTTAAAGTTGGCTTGTAAGGCAAATTGTTATGTTCGTTACCATACAAAATTACTGAAAATACCCAGCTTTAAATTTATTAAATTTCCTAAAATCAACTTACTTTGAAGTGACTTATGTCCCTATATTTCAAAACATATTTATCAATAATACTTAAATTAAATTGAAATGAGAGACAGTTTTAGCCATAAGATTTTGATCACATAGAAATTATACAAGAACTTTTTCTAATAATTGCAGGATATATTCATCTAAATTATTAAATTTTAAGGAAATTGCATATTTGTTTCTTAGTTGAATGAAAAATAAAAGTGGAATGGTGAAAAATTGATAATCATTAAAAAACCGTGCGGTAACAGACTTGACATTTGGTAACGGACTTGACACTATGTTGAAAATGGCCGTTATGTAGTCATTTAAAATCATGTCAAATCAACAGAGCTCTGTAGCAATTTTTTCCATTGAATCAAAAATAAATAAATAAATAAATAAATAAATAAAAGTAACTTCAAAACACAAGATTCATTTTATATTAGGAATATATCGAACTTTTACAAACATAATGCAAGAAAATGTAATTCATGAAAATTAAATTATATGAAAATTGTAATAGAATCTTGGATAAGAACTGTCTCTTTTATTTAAGGCTTTTTTCATGATCCGTTCGACTAACTGTATAAACAGAAACTATTTGGAATATACATTAATAAATTTATTCAAAGCATACTTATTCTTTTTACTTTTATTCATTTAACATAATTTTAATCTTATCGAATTATATATTTCAAAACGAAATGTCCAACTCACACTCTTCATTTACTTAAAATGTTAAATGTTTTATTGAGTAGCCTTTTTTCTAATTTATATAAAATGAAACGAAAAAAATTGAAAAGGTCAGCATTGCTTTAATTATTTCTAAAAGATTATTGTAATGTCAATTGGTCTTTTTTTTGGAACGAAAATTTTCATCAATAATTTTTGAGCTGCAATTCAAAAAAATTATATATGTTAATTGAAATTTACAAAAAATATATATTAAATATGCATTTTGTCACATATAAGTGCTTTTTTTAACGATGAAATTTTACATGTTTGAATATGTAATAAAAAGTAAAAATAATAAAAATAATAATTCTATAAACCAGATTTATTTTTTGTTATTTAAAATTATTTATAGTCATTTCAATGCATAATATACTATTTAAAAGAGAAATAACTTTTCATTCAAAAAAATAAGCACAAGCAGGATTCGAACT
This sequence comes from Maratus speculifer, assembly GCA_964019185.1. NCBI lineage: Eukaryota > Metazoa > Arthropoda > Arachnida > Araneae > Salticidae > Maratus > Maratus speculifer. The sequence goes on along the minus strand of OZ025293.1, from coordinate 218,894,806 downwards.
TACATAGACAAATCTCAAATCCTGTATGCTACAGAACCGCTTGCAAAAGTCGGGAATTTATTCGATTATAAACTGTAGCACTGTTTTCAATTCATCTCGATTTTCGAACAGACAACAAACCATAGCTCAGATACGCAAGCGCCAACTTTGTGGCTGCCAGTTTCTGCAACGACCGGTTCATAAATGAAGATGGTTGAGATTTCGGTTATGTATAGATGTTATTATCGAATAAAATCAAATTATTTACATCTGTCATTAAACGGCTAATAAAAGGGTAAATTGTACTACTTTCTTTCTGTGTAATTCCTTTAAGTACTAAAACTAGCAGATTTTTCAAAAATAATGTGCAATATTTGAATATGTAATATGAAAAAAATCCTTCATAGTATTAACCATTACTTTATAAACTTCTTCACTCACGCGAAAAGCCCCGTTCACTAACGTTGATATTATGAAAGAAAATTTTAAATATATTTTCGCTTATAATCAATATTTTTAAGTGATTTTTTTTTTTTTTTTTTTTTTTTTTTTTTTTTTTTTTTTTACTTTAACAAGCTGAGATGGATCTGCATAAAGGTCGTCTTTTACATTTCGATTTTGTCTACAGGTTGTTTTTATTAGAATATTTTTACTTTCAAAACCGTTTTTGAAAGGAAAAGTATTCTCATTAAAAAATGTAAATAAAATAAACACCTTCCAATGTAAATGGAAAAAAGTAAAAAACGGCGGCCTTTGTTTGCAGATCAACCTCAGCAATTCAATATAAAAAATCATTTAAAGATTATTGAAATGCAAATGAGCTATCTTTAAAATATTCTTCCATAGGACTAACATTAGTGAATGGAAGCTTTCGCGTAATTAAAATAGTATCTTAATGTTTTAAAACTATGTTAAGTCCGTAAAATTATATGAATTTAATTAAAGCATATATTGAAGCGGAAGCAAGCTCGGCAAACCAATTATCCCGAGCTTGGGAGTTAGTGGATTTTAAAACAAATTTTTAACCTGTATATATTATACTTGAATTTTAATGCAATTTATATATGTTTTAGGTGCTCTAGATGCCAACAGACATAAACAATCAGATGTCTTTAAATCTTTCTTCCTTACTTACGAAGCTCTTATGGAATGCGAATTAGATCAGAGGCGAGGAGTATCTTACATATTTACTCAAGAAGGGTATCACATTAGTCATGCATTGTTAGTTGGTCTGAGAGATTTACAAAAGATGGTTCACGGCGGAGAGGTGAGAATATTTCAAATTAGATATAGAGAGTATTTAAAAGATGTTGTGTAAATTTTAAAAACAATAAGATTCGACAATTTGTAAATTAAAATTTTGGACATTTTGAAATTTATATTATGTTTAAACACTCAAACTCCAAGGTTGAATAAAATGCTACTTTCAAAATATCTGCATATTAATACGTTCTTCATAGTCTGTGATATAAAAGCAGAAAGTGCTATCAGTGCGATCTGGTTCAGCTAAATGAAATTTAATATTTCCATTTCTGTGGGAAATATTGTATTCTTGAAACATCTGCACAATACCCTTAAGCTTCCCCTTTAAACTCCCTGAGTCTTGTGTTATTTTTATTAATAAGTATCTATTAAAAAATCTCTATAGTGTTTAGTTTATAAATTTAAAAGAAAAAAACAATCTAATATAAAAGTCTTTAATTTTTGAAATTATCTAACATTTTTTTGTGTTATGATCTTTATATTCATAATATGAAAATAAATATACACTCTGTGCATTATTTTCTGGAATAAATACCTCAATCATATATTAATTTTGTGAAAAATATACGCCTGCTGTAGGATATACTAAATACGTTTAATGCGCATATTTATAGAAACTTTGGAGTTTGAGTGAAATGCCCTTTATTATTTAATTTGTTTATTCAGCCTGCTACTAAACACGAAAATAATAGTTATCAAAATTATATCAAAAGTACATCAAAATTTGGTCTTTCAATTGCATCTTGAAGCATACCAGCTTTTCCGTCTGAGAAGCAATAAAACATTGAACTATTTTTACTTGGCTTATGATTTCATGATGCGCATAGGCTGCTTCTCATAAGGCCCTGTTTTTATCGCAACATTTCAAATAAATTTGTTTATATTGAAATATAGATTCATTTATGATGATGCTTAAATACAAAAAAAGAGTGCAGAAGACTAAAGAACGTAGGTTTGCATACATTTTAGCATCGCTTTTTTTCTGTATGTATTTTAGGTAGATTTCGTATGAAATACTACCTATTGCAATCGCACCAGTTTATATCTATCTATCTATCTATCTATCTATCTATATATTTCACTTTTTTATGGACACGATAACTTCTATAATTCTTCACCAATCTCCACCAAACTGGTATATAAAATCAAAGAGGATAAAATCTCGGCTAAGTTCGTTAATGGGCAAAATCGGACCAAGGGGGTCGGAATAGGGGGCGTTTTTGTGAAAACCGGAAAAACGCCATAACTTTTTAATTAAAGTAGATATCGAATCGGTTTAAAGTTTATATTGCTTCTTAAAAATGGGCCAAAAGTTTATGCATGACAGATTTTTGATAAATTTAGAAATGGGCTCAAGGGGCGAAAAAAACAGGGTTTTGGAGAGAAAAAAATTCATAACTTCGTCAATTTTCAAGATATCAAGTATAACTAAATTTTTTGTAAATGTTCTTAAAATTATCTAAAACTTTTCTATTTACAAGTTTTTGATAGGACCAACTTTTACCGATGAAAAAAAATTAAAAACGAAAAGAAAAAGGGCGGTGAAAAAAGAGAAAAATCCATAACTCCGTCAATTTTTAAGATATCAAATCTGATTAAATTTATTTTACATCTTCTCAAAAATATCTACAACTTTTATATTGACAAGTTTTTCATAGGACCAATTCGTATAGCAAAAAGAAATTAAACAAAAATAGGTGTTGGAGAAAAAATCTCAAATCCAAACTGCTTATATTCTGACTCTTTTTTAAATTCATTTTTGATTTTAAACGCATCCAAATGATAGATCCTCTTATTTAGAAACTGTATAAAGTGACGCATTGGTCAATTTTTTGATAAAGACAGAATGTATTTAAAAAAAGGCTACCAAAAAGACAGAATTCATCGGGACTAAAAATTTAAGGAAGTATTCAAATAAGAAATTGCGTTTTTTTCTGACTCGTTTTTAAATCCATTTTTGTTCTCAAACGCATCCAATTTACAGATCCTCTTATTTAGGAACTATATAATGTGATGCATTGGTCAGTTTTTTGATAAAGACGGAATATATTTTTAAAAAGGCTACCAAAAAGGGTATTTTGAACAGAATTTTCCGAAATCATCGTGACTGAAAATTTAAGGAAGTGTTCAAATAAGAAATCGCGTTTTTTCTGACTCGTTTTTAAATCCATTTTTGCTCTCAAACACATCCAGTTGACAGATCCTCTTTTTTAGGAACTATATAATGTGATGCATTGATCGGTTTTTTGATAAAGACAGAATATATTTCGAAAAAGGCTACCAAAAAGGGTATTTTGAACAGAATTTCCCGAAGTCTTCGTGATTTGAAAATTTAAGGAAGCTTTCACATAGCAAATTGCGTTTTTTATGACTCGTTTTAAAATCCATTTTCGCTCTCAAACGCATCCAATTTACAGATCCTTATTTAGGAACTATACACTGTGACGCATTGGCCAGTTTTTTGATAAAGATAGAATATATTTTAAAAAATGCTGTCAAAGTGAGTATTTCGCACAAAATTTTTCGAAGCAATCATGATTAAAGAATTAAGGACGTATTCAAACAACAAATTGGTTATTTTATGACTCATTTTTAAATTCAATTTTTTTCTCAAATGCTTTCAACTGACAGTTTTTTGTTATTTAGGAACTGTATAATGTACTGTTTTGGTCGATTTTTTAATAAATTCAGAATTTATTTCAAAATATGTTGTCAAAATGGGCATTTGAGCTGAATTTTTCTTAAGATGATTCTGATAAAACCAGTTTTTGCAGAAAAATTATATTAAAATTTTTTCATAAACGGCCAAATGAAGTTATTAAACTGGGTTTATCTCTAATCATATATATATATATATATATATATTGTTGAAATGAGCACTCTTCGAAATCTACCTCCGCCTATAGGCCCAGCCGACAGGGATTTTTTTGTATAGTATTTAGTATTTACATATGCATTGTGAAATATTAAAATGCATTATTTTTCATAAAAGCCCGTTGCTCGCAATATATCAATTAAAAAATATATTTATAAAGTATTATATGAATCATTTATTTGTAAAAAAAAAATTTGAAAAAAATAGTAATTTTAAAAAATAAATTACGCATTTATTTTCAACTATCGAATTTTAGGGAGAACAATCACAACGTTAAAAATTTCTGTATAAACACAAACGAGACTCTCGGAATATTTTCACTAGTTCTCGTTTAAACGCATTCAATCGAGTTTCTTTGTCGTCATTTTGCAAATATTTCTCTTATATTCCCTGCAGGGATTTCCATGTCTTTACTTAAAGTTATTTTTATCCTTGGTAAAACTTTTAATTCAAAATAAACACTTTAAAAAATATTTTGCAATTTTATTGGAAATATTATCGAAGAAAATTTAGTTAATTTTTTTTAAGTTAAAAGAATTTAGTAAGTGAAAAATTATCTCCTTGGAGCTAGTAGGGAACTTTATCGACAATCACTTTGCAATTTTCCTCTCATTACATGCCAGAAGTTTAGTTATATTAAAAATAAACTGCGTAGCATTATTTCAAATATGTTTTTATTATGACAAAGCGATTGTTATTATAATTATTTCATTGATAAATGCGTTTTAAAAAGCATATTTATCTTCTAAAAACATATTACACAAAATGCATAAAATAAAGAAAGCATAATTTTTAAAAATATATATATATATTATTTTTATTATAAGTTTATTTTTCCCTAATTTCTTACTAAAAATTTTTTTTACAAAACATTAGCGCATTAAAAATAAATAATCTGTTACAATTTCGAAAATTTTTCTGTGTAAAATATTTTATACGCGTCAATTAGGTGGAAACTCCTAATGATTTTGGGCTATTTATTCCTAGTTAGGTGAACTTATAATTGATTTTGTAGATGGATGAACAAAATTAACGTACTCCTATTCGCATATTAGAATGCCATTTGCTGTAACTGAGTGAAAAAAATACCGAATTTGCGAAGTTTTCAACAAGATAATACCTAAATTCAGTCAGAAAAGACATTAAAAATTGTTTGAAGATAAAGAAGCCTCTCAAAGTTGTTTGGCCAGTCAGTGGTCCAAATCTAAATCCCATGAACAATGTTTGGGGTATTATAGAGTACAATATAAGGTACCCTGGGGTAATAACGCCAGACGGGGTAATAACGCCAAGTGCTAATATTTTGCATAATTATGAAATAATTTGGTAAATGACACCCATGTGTTCTGCGCAGAAGGGTTTTGAGTCATATAAATCGCAAAAAACAGCTTCAAGTTAATTTGTTTCATTTTTAGGTCATATTGTTTTTACAATCAGCTAAAATTAACGCTTGATCTAAAATTTGCGAGATACGTTTTGTGATGTGAAGACTATTTTTTTTATCCGGAAATACTTTGTTAATTACATAAATTTGTAGTACATTTCATGGCCTTTCAAAATGTAGTTGAAGATTTTTGATATCTTCTCGAGATAATTTGTAATTTAAAATGTACAGCGCAATAACTATAACGGGGTAATAACGCCAATCCTTGCAATTTTTACCCCGGTTGACTCCCTACAGTATCCGAGCTACATCCTAAATACTGATTCAAATAAACACAGTTAAAACTGTGAAATGATTCTAATAATTCTATTTAAGCGGTTTTTTAAGCAAAAAGAAGCTCACGGTCTGATATTCTTTTGCCTCATTCCCCCCTCCCTACACCACACCTCTATGTTTCTTACACTTTCACAAAAAAATGAATTTTTTCAATAGCTTAGGATGCAATTTGTCAATTTCTAGAGCTGAGAGTTTGTATTTTTAGAATTGGGCAATCTACATGCAATTATTCCAACTTATTTCATAGTTTTGTTTGCATGGCGTTATTACCCATATAGGTGGGTAATAACGCCAAATAGCATTGGTCAAGAAATCACGCCATTACATTTTATGTATTCATATCTGTTAAATTATTTTTTTATATAGATAGTTAATGAGTTGCTGTATCAAATCATATATTTGTTTCAAAAATACAAACTAAAACTGAGCCGTGAAAATTGCTAGAACTTTAACGTGGCGTTATTACCCCAGGGTACCTTACAATGAAAGGTGGCCAAATTGTGCACTATAGCTCAAAATCAGAATTAAAATATGAAATTTGGAACATATGACGTGTTTTGTCACCTCATCAAATTTAAAACTATGTAAACTCTATACTACAATGTTTCATTGAAATTATTAAACACAAAAGAATCCCAATTGATATGTAATATTTCTATAATTTTGAAAAATCTGTTTCGTTCTTATAATTTTGCTCCCAGTGCATATCGAGAAAGATGCAACGTATAATATAATACTTATAACAATCGCTTTAGAATGTTTTCTTTATGTTTATATTGGGTATTTAGTATGATATAATAAGTATGGTTTATATCAGAATTGATATAGTTATATTTTTTAGTTAGGCAATTACATGATCGTTCCTAACATTTTGTACCCCTGTAAATAATGAATGAAATGATCTATCGCAACAGAAGACAAATAGGCAGACATTTTACATTATGATATTCATTTGAGTAAGAATAGCACCTATATTAATAGCGATCTAGCGATTTTTTTTAATTAAAAAAATTCTTGAATGTTTTTTGTTTCCATAGTTATTAACCAAATTTAACGTCAGTTTCACAAAAAATGGGCAAATGTAGAAAAAACATCATTGTGAAATTGTAATATACACATATTAAATATTTTAAGAAATATAGGCAGTTGTATGAAACAATTGTGATCTAAGCATGCGCGAACGAATATCTGCGAATGAATAAGTTTATTTTTAACCCATTAGTGCCTGAATTATTTTCTTCGTTAAAATTCAAATTTTGCATTTTCCCACCACTTTTAAAGGAAGAAAAAAAGTTATCTTAATTTAGCGAGGACTTTGTCTAGAGAAAGAAAGTATTTATTTATACTCCTTTTTACTGGTGTGAAATGCGCTTACTTGAATTTTTTTAAACTGTCCCAAAAATGGGACGCTAGGCACTAATGGGTTAAGCGCTCGCTAAAACTGCCTGGATGCAGGGGCGCGCCAGCAGTATCCAGCGCCTGTGTGTAGAATTTCAGATGGTGCCTTATATCCCCCCCCCCCCCGACGCATTCGAAAATAAAACTTTATATTAGATTGTCACAAAAATTTCTTTCGCTTTTTAACAAAAAATAAACCATGGAAATTTCGAGAGTGGCAATATTTGAAGAATAAATTGTGTAAATCTGTTGAACAAACCTTTTACCTTTCCAACAGTCTAATAATGCCTTCTTTCAAAAACATTTTTGATTTGATGGCAAAATACTTATCCTTTAATACTTTTGATGGAATGAATGTTTGAGAAAAAGAAACAAATAGTAGCCGGGCGGAATAATGAGGGGGGGGGGGGGTCGGAATGTCTCAATCGAATGCAAGGAGTTTGTTTCGAACAGTCAAAGATACATTGGAATATACATTTATCATAATGGAAGATAATAGCTCGTTTGTTTGCTAATTCGAGGCATTTCCTGGCAATTGCTGCCTTATGTTCGTCCAGTTGCGAATAGTAATTTTCAGACTTGATGACCTGGTTTGGTGGAAGTATCTTGTAATAGATCCAATTTTCACCAAATAGATACCAAAACTTTCTTCTTTAGAAGTCCGGCTTTAGCGACAGGAATGGGACCTTTATCCCACCTGGATCAGGAATGTTTACGTTCTTTGTTGTTATAAAGTATTTATGAGGATCAATCTTTTCATAAAAGGATCTCTTTCGCTGTTGAAAATACTGTCTATAATTTTGCCGTCTAACAAGTATGCCGCCATTAGCTATTTTTATATTCCATTCGCACCAGTATTTAAAAACCCGTTTTGTAGAATTTTTATTTTGAAATTTTGTCAAAGCATGAGTAAAAGATTTTTATTTTCAGAAAGTGGTGCCAGTTGAATTAAAAAATAGCACATGAATTGCTTTTTTCGGACACTCTTCAAATGGGAGAAACAAATTCCTTGCGTTCGACTGAGCCATTCTGATCCACACACTCTACTCTTCGAACATTGCTCCGTCCGATTACTATTTGCTTTTCTCCGTCAAAAAGTCTTTTCACAAAAAATTTTAACTGCTTCAATGACATTTAAAAAAATCACTTCGGTAAGTATTTTGGAACCAATTAAAAAATGTTTCGAAAAGATGGCATTATAAGATACCTGGAAAGATAGAAGAAGGCTTGATGAACACAATAGCATATAAATTCTTCAATAAAATCTTGCTGTTTTCAAAATTTTCATGGCTTATATTTTGACAAAAAACGAAAGAATATTTTGGGACAACCTAATAAAAAACTGTGAGTATCTATAATTCATAAATGCCATCCTTCTAGAGTTTTTTTTTCCAATTCAAATAAAGTTTTTTGAACTAGAAAATTGTTTAATAAAATGCGACTTGTCTCTGTAGGGTTCCTATTTTATTTCATTTCTTAAATAAAATTTCTGGCTCCAAACATGTTTAAATTACTTGAAAAATAAGGAAGGTTGGCATACATATAAATAAATTCCCCCAGGGGGACACCTTCTTTAGATATTCACGGGCTTCACAACCCCGGGGCACCTGAGTGATCTTTCTCTTTTCCTTTTCCTCTTACTCCTCTTGTCTTCCTTTCATCTTTGTTTCACTCTCATTGTGGTTTCCTTTTCGGAGGTGAGAGCAATTCTGTATGAGCCGATATCATCCTGTATATCGACTCATGGAGAGTTGTAAACCACCCACGTGTTGGCCGTGCGTGGCGACCCGTGTCCCTGGAAAGGAGGATCCTGGCAGTTGAGGGAAACCAACACACTGCTTTGGCCTCTGCTTCAGGTAGACGGGAGGTGCATATTGGTCCCGTATGCATCAATCGGCTGGTCAGCTGACTTAGGTCACTGGCTTTAGGGATCAAGTGATCGAGCAACTACTAGTCATCTCGTTAAGGGTGGAGGCTGACATAGGGTTGTCTTGTGACCGTATGGGCCCTGGTTAGCACTGGTGCACGAATGTGCATCCCCTTGTTGGGCTCGGTAGTGGGTGGTGTGGCCGGGGTCTGAATTTTATTATTTTTAATATGGATGGAAATATTTCTGTTCCTTCTAATCCTCTCCCTTGTGGAGAGCAACAAACTGTACAGACTATATCATTCACTCGCTTTTTCATCATTAAACGTACTGATAGCCTATCTGATAGTTCATTTAAAAAAACTTCACCATTTCTCATAGCAAAAACATTTCAGTCTGTCTTGGGGGATGGTCATTCTCTCAAAAAACTGCAATCTGGGGATCTACTAGTTGAGGTTTCTACAGCTAAACAATCACAATTTCTGTCTAATTGCTCTACAATAGGCACCTTTTCTGTTTCCGTACAAATACATAAAACTTTAAATACAAGTCGTGGTGTCATATCTGAACCTGATCTGTTATTCTCTACTAAAACTGAACTTTTAGAAAATTTAAAAGACCAAAATGCCATAGATGTACGCCGTATTACTATCCGTCGCAATGAACAAGTGTTGCCTACAAAACATATCATTCTAACATTCAATAGTCCTACTTTACCAACTAAAATTAAAGCCGGTTATCTAAGCTGCCCAGTCCGACCATATATACCAAACCCTCTCCGATGTTTTAAATGTCAGCGTTACGGCCATACAAAGATACATTGTCGTGGATCTGTTACCTGCGCACGTTGTGCAGAAGTCGGCCACGACAATAAATCTTGTGAAAAACGTGAATGCTGCGCAAATTGTAAAGGTGATCACACATCTTATTCTCGCACTTGTCCTAACTGGAATCGGGAAAAAGAAATTCTTACTCTAAAAATCACTCAAAATTTATCTTACCCCGATGCCCGTAAAGCTGTTGAATCCAGAACCCCATCCGTTGGAATTTCCTACTCCAGTATACTCAAGCAGCAATCAACAACAGTAAGACATATTAGTACTCAAACTGATTCCACATATCTACCAAATAAATCTACTAAAACACAATCAACTAGCACACCAATTAAAGAAAGCCGTGATATCTGTCTCCCTACTAAATGTCTTGTAAAACCAGTATTAGAACGCTGGCTACCATCCAAAGAACCTGTAAAAATAATTGATCTAGAAAAACATCGACAGAAATCTCTATCTAGTGGATCATCCAATGCTCCTGCTACTTCTCCAAAAAATGCTCCATGTTCATCTGCTCTAAACATGAAAAAACCCAATTCTAGTCAGACAGTGAAAACTTCCATTCAAAAAGAAGAGACAAAGACTGGGACCAAAACTGTTACAAAATCAAAAACACCACAGAAATCTAATATACTTAAAAAACAAACAGATAGCAAGAAAACCCCATCTCCAGCATCTCTCAAGTGGCAGACTGTCGGTAAAAAAAAGAAAAGCTCATGTCTAAGCAAATGTATTAGGAATTTTAAAGATCCCAGGCAACTCCAGCATTATGTTCAAGAGGCTATGGAATCCGAAGCTTAAGACAGTGGCTCGGATTCCGAGGAAAACTCTGTATTTGATGAATATGTGCCTGGTTGAACTTGATTAGTTTTTTATTGGCTTTTGGTTTTATATGTTAGATTTTCTATTGTATTTGGCCTTTTGTATTTCTTTTTATGTTGTTGTTACTTACTTTAGAATTTTAACTATTTTTGGAATTTTAACCTTTTATCTGTTTAACTGTCTGTGACTGGTTTTAATTGTTTTTAATTTCATGTGTCACCGCAAATTCATTCTCTATTTAATTCATATCCATAAGAGGTTTTTAATGTGGTATTCACTCTTTAAGTTTTAACTTTATTTTACGCCTACCTTGTTTTTGGCGCAGCATGTCCCACAGGGGACCTTGCGCCATAAAACTCAATTCAATCAAACAACCATATAAATAAAATTTTAAACATAATAAAGCCCGTGAAAATAAAATCTGTCTGTATCAGAATCCTTCATTAAATAGCAAAATTCCATTATACCAAAGAAAGTAGCCCAATGCAATAACATTAGATTGCATCTGTTTTAATAAAATAAAGTTGTTCTCTAATTTGCATATCTAAACCTTTAACTAATGAGACAGAAATTCTTACATAACTTGCAGTGAAGCATTCTGAGAGACCCCGCCATCGAAAGATGAATGAAGGGCGCGGTTAACTCATTGAATGAGTATTTTGTATTAAACTTTATGTACAGAGCCGTTATAATTACAATTCAATCATTAAAAAGTCTCTGATATTGCTAAAGTGTTTGTAGTTGAACTGAAAGCTACATGTTAAACAATTAAAAAAAAAACAATTAAAAAAAGCAGCGGTCTGTGAGACCGGTAACATCAGTTAAATGTTAATAAAAGAAAGACGTTTGTCTTTACTCTGTGTCAATTTTTATAGTTAAGCCCTTTCACTCGAGAAGTGATTCTCACTGATCACTAGTGTCCCAACGTAAATGGATGTTCCAAATGCTCTGGACACCAGTATTTTAAATTAATTTTCTTTTCTTTTCTTCTTTCTAATGGCCGAGTAATCTGTGATATACATGGCGAAATAAACTGCAAGATTTATGAGGGACATCTGACAACACCAGTTGTAAGTGAGAATCACCTCTCGAGTGCAAAGGGTTAACTTCTAACTTTCAGTTTAAGTACAAATACTATCGAAATTTTGTTTAATTTTGAACTTTAGTATTACTATCACCAGAGACTTTTGAGTAGGTGAATTTTAACCCTTAAGCGGTAACCATGGGTCACTAGTGCCTCGGTCAAATTTTCTTTCCTTGCTAGCTTAGGAGAGAGTGGGGAGCGGGACTAAACTACCCTGAAAACAATAGTACACTAGTAGGCTATTAGCTCCCGAAACGCCGATGTTTTAGTGCGTTCACAGCCGACGTAAGAGCCAGTCAAAATTTCGAAAAGGCACGAGTGACCCAGGGTTACCATTTACTTTGATGAAAAGTGTAAGGTAAGAAAAAATTTGCTTGGTTAGGAATTGATGTTTTTTTCATAAAAAATCGATACATTACACTCACTTGGGTTTCCGAACCTTTATTTACTGCAGCAAGTGTCACAGACCTGTGTGCGAGGAACACAGACATCAAATCTGTTTCGATTGTTTATAAATGATGATATCAGTGTTGCTGTAATTTTTCATTATTATATTTTTTGTTTAATTAAATAAAGTTTGATAATTAACATCATTTTCATAAATAAAATTGATTAAAAACTAATAAAATTTCTATTTTATTGTAAATTGTACCTATTTATAAGTTAAAAAAACGTCATTTTTATGCTCAAAACTTAAGCATTTTTTTTAATTTATACCGGCTGTTTTTATTTTTTTGTGAAAGTACCATTCTTGATCTTCAATTTCCCGTTTGAAACAGCAAAAAATCTCAATTCTATCCAAAGTTATGATTTTTTAAAGAAAATGTGCATTTTTCACAATTTTATTTGTTTATTTACACATATTGTTTAAACAAATTAATAAATCAGCAATATTGTGACTGATTCTTGTTCAAGGATAGTTGATGTAATATCATGAATTTTTTTAGAATTTTTAAAGCACTTTAAACCACTTTTTACAACGCTAAGCACGAGTGACCCATGATTACCGTTTAAAGGTGCCAAAAAACACGTTACCGTTTAAGGGTTAATTATAACACACCTGTACATAAAGTTTAGTACAAAAACATCATCCTATGACTCAGTGTTGCCAGATGGGCTACTTTTTTTAAATTCAAATTCTTGATTCACACCATTTTTTTGAAACGGTAAAATGCGCCTTATTTAATGACTTATTAATCCCAGAGTATACAATGGGAATTTTACCATTTCAAAAAAGTGGTGCTAGTCACGAAATCTGAATTGAAAAAAAGTAGCCCACTGGCAACACTGTTATGACTTAATCGAGTATAAGCTCAATATAGAGACGGCTCTTAAGGAGAGCTTGGATAGCGCATGCGCCTGTTGTCGGCTCCCTCTTCATTTGGCGTTCAGCGGCAACTCCTCGCCAACGCGCTGAAAATGAAATGAGCGGGGGTTTTCTCTATGCTGATGTAAACACATCAATTCTAAAAATATGTGTGTGTGTGTGTGTGTGGGGGGGGGGGGGGGGGTCAGGGGTCGGTTTATTATTTCGTGAAGAAAAAGAGAGAGGGGGATGAGAATCAGTGTTTATGTTGTAAAATTAAAAAAAAAAAAAAGTGGGGAAAAATTGGATTTAATTTTTATTATGCATTTGATTCATGCAAACATTTCAATCAACATTAGTCATATAATTAGTTAGCATAATGTTTTATTTCTCCGTCTGTTTCAGTGCTATTTATATAAAAATAATTCTTTTAATTTTATGATAAAAAAGTTCATCCATTCAAACGGTAAATTAATTAGAATCAATTTGTATTATGTTATAAAAAGAAGCGGGGGGGGGGGGACATAATCAATTTTTATTATGTAATTTGATTCCTTTTAATCATCGTTAATCATGTTATTTAATGTAATATTTTATTTATTTCATCAATTTGTATCAGTGTAGTATATTTAAAAATACTTAATTTAATTTTATAATATAAGATTTGAAAATTATTGTACATTACTAATTATTGTTAATTAATTTATTATAATTGTAAATTAAGTTTTTAAATACAGTATGTAATTATTTGTAACGGTATATTTCTTTTAAAGGGAAAATTTCTTAGCACTTTTATCTAATATATTGTGAATATTATGTGTTCATAAGCCTTTTTTTTTATTGTTTAAGTTATAAAAAATTCAAATATTTTTCTACGGTTTCTAGCTTCAATACCCATTTTCATTTTTGTTTTGTTTATTTATTCTTATTATTTTAAACTTAATTCTTTCAAAATAATTATCCTTAAAGCAAATAAAACGTATTCTCTTTATCTAATACTGGATATTTTCAATCTGTTCCACTCCATTTTTGAAGATGAAATAAGAAATTTGAATGGTAATTTTATGTGATAAAATACAATTAAAAGTTTTTTTGTTTGCATGATATATTACTAATATTTTTTATTAGCAAAATTTATCGTGATTCAAACAAGTATTATTTCATCATTTATTTGGAAGGGGGGGGGGGGGTCTGTGCACATATAGAGAGTGTAATAGTTTATTAAATGTTGGTGCATCTTAAAAATTGGTTTTAAACATAAATTTTATCAGGAAATTTTGAAGTTTCTGGAAACATCAATAGAATTATCTAAAAAAATAATTTACTATTTTTAATTTTTACTTTTAAAATGGTGAAATAAATAAATATTATGCTTTGTTACATTTCTGAAATCTAAAATCAGGACACTTATAAAAAATATACTTAAAAATAAATTCAATTAATGGAAATATTATGCCTTTAAAATTACAATAATGATCAAAAAGACTTATAATACTCGTCTTACATCTCGAAACTTACTGCTATTTTTTAAAATTCTTTTTAATCAGTTTCTTATTGCTATTTTTTAAAATTCTTTTTAATCAGTTTCTTATTTTTTTTTAAATTCTTTTTAATCAGTTTCTTATTGCTATTTTTTTAAATTCTTTTTAATCAGTTTCTTATCTTAACTCTTGTAGTGACATAAAACATGTCAGGTAAAAAAACTGCTTTAAATTATAATTTTTGACGAGTAACCATGGTTTGGTTTGGTTTTATTTTGTGTCGGCCGATTATCTACTCGAGGGATATAAGCTCAGGGGGGGAGTGCCTTTCGTGGGGGTCTTTATAAGGTAACCTAACCCTTAGTTACGCAAGGCTCGAAGAAAACCACGAAAACTCCGAACGGTTAGGTCGACGGCCGCGATTGGGTTCGAACTCAGCACCTGCCGTTTACCAATTGAGAGGTCAGAACCTCTCGGCCACTGGTGGGGCACGAGCAGCCATAACTAATGTCAAATAAAAATTACAAATTGAAAGTCTTCTCTACAAACACCACTCCCACCATAACACACTACACCAATCTAACTTTCAACAGTTTTCTTTAGAACCTTATTTTTTCTTTGTAGCACATAAAATTTTATTTGGTGTAACTGATACCCTTTTAAAAATCTTTCTAATCAATAATTCTCAATGACAATTTTTTTTTTACAGTCTCTGTTACGGGATATACAACACCTCCCGAGGGAGATTTGGAATTTTATTCTTAATAATTAATTATTTTAAAGTGAAATTCGTCTTGTAACAAAAATTCAAATGCTTTGCCCCCACCCCCAAATCACTTTTTTTTTTCTGAGCTTCAAATTTATCTTAATTGAACATTGGAAATATTTAAATTTATTACAATTCCTAAATTGTTATTATGTTTAGATTTTTTTTATTCACCATTCTCTTATCAATTATAACATGAAAAGAGAAAAAACGAGATCTTAAAATATTTTTTTAAAAACAAAATTGCTAAAAAAATATTTTTTTTCCTAAATTATATAAGTCATATTTTTACCTTGTAAATTTCAAAAAGACATATGCATATAAATTTTGGAAATTTTTGATTAGATTTAGAAAACACGAAGGTCAGGTCTAATATTCAAATTTAATAATATCATAATTAAGTATATTTTAATTTTTGCATTAATACAAAACCAACTAAAATTGTTACATCGAAACGTAACATATATAACTACAGATTTTCTCGAATAAAATTTTTATTTCGCAATAGTAGTAGTCCAATTCATCCACTAACTTTCCCTTTTCATATTCACCCGGAGCCCTCTCTACCAGATATTTAAATAGATAGCCAAGTAAGCGATAAATAGCCAAATACAGTAACCCTACTGCGGGAGCCCTCTCTATATTGAGACGCTAGTAGTTAATCGCGCCTTTTATTTATCGTTCGTTAGAGCGGTGTCACACACTGCTACACTGCAGTTGTGCGAGAATTTCTGTCACATCAGTTAAAGATTAAGGATATTATTGCTTGTCGGGCGGGTCGAATAGTAAGGTATAACAACAAGGGAGTTTAAAGTTCTTATTTCATAAATCTATTTTTTTTTTTTTTTTTTTCGTAATACAGCGACCATCGCAGCTGAAACTTATTTATGTCTAAATTGAAAATTTCGCCAATCCAAATTCACAAGAGTCTAAGGTTATACCTAAAGCAAATAAGAGGTGACGTTTAAATACTTTAAATTTTATGTTCTGTATTAAAATGAACAAATCTTATATAATCATCACAGTTGGTATATTTGTTCAGTCTATGACTGGATACGAGCGTACGAATGATGAACAAGGAAAGGCCGTCCCTCTCAATCTTTATAAAAGTAAGAATCTTTGGACGTTTTGGCCTAATTTTTCTACACTCTCTCTTTAACAAAAATTGTTTCCGCTATAATGATATGTCCAGAGTACAAAATAGTATAGATGAAAAGTATCTTTTCTGCTCGGAAGTCTATGGTCATAAAAGACGTATAATTTTTGGTCAAATAAATAATAATTTATACAAAAGTGATCATGTGTAAAATCGCTGAAAAAATATATTGCTTCGACCGCCAAGTGTTAAACCTTCGACACGGAACACCAATACTGTCAGAAACTGTTGATGCTTACCAATTGAAATTTGTTTCATATAGCTGAGGTTAGTTTCTCCAAACTAAAATGTCTACGATGAACAGCACACGCCATAATATTTCAGTTTTTAAGTTGTTTCTATGTTCAGGGTAGATGTCTGTGCGTGCCCGCACCTGATCCGGGTAAATAAAGGCAAACTTCGAACGAATCGGGCCGAGCCGCCACAATAAGGACAATTTTTTTAACGGTTGGTCCGATATAAAGTTTTACATGCAGCCGATAAAATATGATTTTTTTCTTTCGATGGATATGATTATGAATAAGTATAATAGTGCTGCACGAGCCGATGTTCAGGCCCGGACTGGCTCCTTTGGGGGCCCTCGGCTAGAGACTGAAAAGGGGCCCCTTACGGGAAATTTAGCGAAAACAGAATATTATATTTTATTTTTAAATTTAGGCTTGGATGGCAAAAAAAAAAAAAAAAAAAAAAAAAAAACATTTAGACTATTTTGTCATTTGGAAAATAGTTGAATAAAATGTAAGCTTTTTGTAATGTTGTTAAATTAATTTCACGCCATACCTAAACTAATTCCATGCTAGAAAAAAAATAAGAATTATTCATTTTAAGTGATTAGTACTTAAAAATGAGCGTGAGGTATATTTTTAGTTTTCGGCAATCAAATGACTGTGTTGAAGTCATAATAATCTAAATCCTACTGTGATATCTAAGTAAATATTAAAAGTGACATAACAGTAATAAAAAAAAGCAGATAGCGCAGAGTATTTCCTTTAATATATTCTTTCAAAACAACTTAACCTTTAATTAATAAATCCAAATTGTTGATTTATAATTATTAAATTCTTACATAGATGGTAGCATCAATAAATTTAAAGTAAAAGGAAGTTATTTATTTCAATTAAATTAAAAATGTTCAAATTAAATTACTTAAGTAAAATTTGAAATGCAAAATTCTTTAAAAACGCAAAATAAAAAGAAAAATAGCGGAAATATAAATAAAATTTAAAATTTTTTAAAAACGAAAAAGAATGTTTAAACGAAATTTAGAATGCTGAATCATTAATGAACAGCTCGTTTTTAAAATAGAAAGAAAATTGTAATTAAAAAATATATAATATGAATATTAGTGATAAAAAAATAATATAAACATTTAAATCGGCAAAAAGTGCGATTTTTTTTTTTTTTAAATTCTATCTTACTAAGGAACTGCAAGAAGTGTAAGTCACTGATTTTGACGAAAGTGGTATCGTTGGAAAAATCTCATTGTGATGAGTAAAAAACTCAATGGAACTGCCCGTCGGAAAAGGAGCCGTTTTCGAGATATCCGACAATTTATGTCACGTAGCTAGTGAACAATTACTGGGAAACTGCAAAAAATTTTAATCTCGATTTTAACGAAAGTGGTATCGCTGAAAAGATATTATTGGGCGGATAAAAAACTCAATGAAATTACCTGTCGGAAATGAAACGTTTTCAAGATATTTGACAATTTGTATCACTTAGCTAATGGACACTTACAGGGAAACTGCATTAAGTTACATAAATTGTCGGATATCTCGAAAACGACTCATTTCCGAAAGGTAGCTTCATTGAGTTTTTTACTTCTCAAAATGATATCTTTCCAACGACATCATTTTCGTCAAAATAGAGACAACAATTTTTTGCGGTCCTCTGTTAGATGTTCACTACCCCAGTATTTACTAGCTACGTAGCTTAAATTATCGTATATCTCAAAAACGGCTCATTTCCGATGGGTAGTTCTTTTGAATTTTTTACTCCTCACGATAAGGTCTTTCCGACAATACCACTTTCGTCAAAATCTAAACTAATTTTTTTAGCTTCCCCGGTAAGTATGCACTAGCTACATTACATAAATTGTCAGATATCTCGAAAATGACTCGTTTCCGACGGGTAGTTCTATTGAATTTTTTACTCCTTATAATGAGATCGTTCCAACGATACCACTTTCGTTAAAATCGGTGACTTACACTTCTTGCAGTTCCCTAGTTAGTATGAAAACTTCAAATTCTAGCATCACGATTCGAACTGTGAATCTTCTGCTTACTAGAGAGTCTGTTTTCCTAAAAATCTTTCACATACCTTTCCTTGACGGGCATAGCTGACGCTTTGTTTGTTTGTTTGTGTTTTATGCTGGCCAATTATCTACACGTGGGACATTGGCCCTAAGGGGAGGGGTGCCCTCCGTGGGCATCTTTGTAAGGGAACCTAATCCGTATTTACGCAAGGAAATGCAAGGTTCGAAGAAAACCACGGAAAACTCCGAACGGTTAGGCCGACGGTCGCGATTGGGTTCGGATAAAGCACCTACCATCTACCAATTTGAAGGTCAGAACCTCTCAGCCACTGGTGGGGCCATAGCAACTGCAACTCGTAACAGCAATATCTGGGGTGCTACCTACCATCATGCTGCATATTATGCTATCATATGGGTCTTTTAAAGTAATATTACAGAACACTGAATTTATTATTTGTTGTAGAGGTTTGCATGGGCCCGGGTTTGGCCCAAGACCCGTATCCAGTCCGGTCAGGCAAAGAAATTTAGCGGGAGTGCTGTGCCGATATAAAAAAAAAAGGTAATTTGCCAATCCGATATAAAAACTCAAACGAAGACGATAAATTATGATCCGCTTTCAGTGAATGACTTTCGCGAGAATGAGTATAAATGTGCTTCACGAGCCGATGCTAGTTTGACACCATCCAAACAAAAACGCGGGCATCGGACAGTTATGTGGTATCAGAGGCAGGGTTTAATTTTTTCAGCAGACTCATACCTAAGGCCGTGATCAGGTGTGCACTTTTTTTCTACGTAGTAGAGTCGGGCCAGAACTGGACTTAAATGTTCTCAGAATATGTAGGGCTGTTACTATGTTTTTAAAAATATTAATAGCGATAATAAACTTCTGTTAATGAAATCTTTGGAAGTATAACTTATATTGGCTTTCAATCCACTTCTCAATAACGCGAAACTTCTTTCTGACTAATTTTTAACTGTAAATGCATAAAATTGACATGCATGACTATTAAAGGATTTGGCAATAGAATATTTTTTCCATTTTTCGTGAATAAATTATCAAATGGTAAGAGATTTTTGTCGCGTGACTGCAGGTTTTCCCCCTTTTCAATGATATCGCTTCCAAAAGTTCAATTTAAAATGCTAACTTTGACAATATTTCTAAAAGATATAATGTCTTTATCAAAAAATGGAAGACAACATTCGATTACATAGGTTCTGAATAACAAAACACAGCAAAATTTATGTATGTCCGAAGAAAATGAATTTAGAAATGTGTCAGGAATTAACTCCTTTGGGTTTGAAAGAAGTTCTAATAAATGACAGAGAAATATTTTCACAAATATATTTTTTATAATACATCTTCAAAAGTTAATCATGTTTTTACCTTTTTCTTTCTTTAAATCTAAACTAAATTAATTTTATAATGAATCTTTATTTGAATGTTCAGAAATCTAGGCTTCTAAGTAATCATTAATGTTATTATCGTGTATTTTCTATGTTGAGAAAATATCATGATTTTAAAGTATAATTTAAAATATAAAATATTTCATAAATGTGTATTATTCTTTAAAAGGATCTTAATTGTATGTTAAGAAAAACTTTTTTTTTTTTTTTTTTTTTTTTTTTTTTTTTTGCAAATTGAGTGGAATCGGGTCGTTCTTACTACTTAACCAAGTATTAAAAGTTTTAAACATTTTTCAATGTTAAAAATGTTCTCATTTTTTTCTTACCTTTTCGTACTGTCGCTTTCGTATAACTGCTTCATGTTGACCACACTGTGA
Organism: Maratus speculifer; assembly: GCA_964019185.1. NCBI lineage: Eukaryota > Metazoa > Arthropoda > Arachnida > Araneae > Salticidae > Maratus > Maratus speculifer. The sequence continues at coordinate 218,874,221 of OZ025293.1, read as the reverse complement.
AATTGCACTAATTACAACCATACTATACAAGATTGGCAAGTGAGCGTCGCGATGCCTTCTGAATCTGATTCTATGAGTTACTGCAGAAAGGGCGGTGTATCAGTCAGCAGCCCTATTCCGCCTGTTCAACGACATGATACGACAAAACTATATAAGTTACCATGAAAAAACTATCAATTGTTTAAAATTTACTGTAAACGCATATTATTATTGGAAAATACTCGATTTTTTTCTTATGTAAGTAGTAATTATAAAATCGTATATTCCTTTTTTGAGTTGCACTTCCGGGGCCCCTTTGGGCCGGGGGCCCTCGGCGATCGCCGACCAGCCGACCTGGCCAGTCCGGGCCTGATTTGAATGTTCAAAAATTTAGGATTTTAACTAATCATTAATAGTACTATTGTGTATTTTCTGCGTCGTGAAAACATCGTGATTTCAAAGTATAATTTTAGAATATAAAATATTTCATAAATGCGTATGTCGTATTCTTTAAAAAAGATCTTAATTGTTAAAAAAACTGTTTGGTGGAAATTGAGTCTTTTTTCAACTGATTTTTGTACGGGTCTTGGACGTGAACTGTGAAAGTACAAACGAGCCTAGACGATCCCCAGTTATGGACATTTCGGCCCGTGCAGACTTCTAACTTGTTCATAAAAATGTTCAACAAAAAGCCTCGTCCAGCTTTAATTAACTTTCCTGTGGCTTTTTTTTTTTTTTTTTTTTTTAACTATTTTAATTCTTTTCTTTTTTGCTGTCTTCAATTTACTTTTTGACATGCTTTTGTGAAAACACATCACAATTTATAACCAAAATGACCAGTTCCAGAAAAATATTATAGTTATCTACAGAATCAAGTGTATAATCTCCTTTTGCTTTATCTCATCTGTAAGCAATGACTTGTTTTTCAATAAACAAAACTACATCAATAAATCATTGAACAACATATCTTCCAGTGCGACTGGATAAGAATCTTGGAACTACTTAACCAAGTATTAAAACTTTTTAAAAAATTTTCAACATTTAAAAATTTTCTCATTTTTTTTTCTTTCTTTTTCGTACCGTCACTTTGTCATACATGCTTCATGTTGACACAACTGTAACACTGCACTAGTTACAACCATACTGTACGAGATTGGAATGATCAACACGATGCATTCTGAATCTGATTCTATGAGCACTGCACAAAGGATGTTGTATTAGTCAGTAGCCCTATTCCGTCTGCCCCACGACATGACACGATGGAACTATATAAGTTACCATGAAAAAACTGTCGATTGCTTAAAATTTATTATAAACGCATATAATTACTGGAAATAGTCAATTATTTTTCTTATGTAAGTATTAATTATAAAATCGTATATTCCTTTTTTGAGGTGCACTACCGGGGGCCCTCTGGGTCGGGGGCCCTCGGCGATCGCCGACCAGCCGACCTGGCCAATCCGGGCCTGCCGATGTTAGTTTCACAACGTCAATACAGAAATACAGGGTGTTTCGCTACCAGACCGACAAACTTTGAGGGATGATAGTAGACATGAAAACAAATATTATTAAATAGGGAACCATGGGGCGCAAACGTCTTCTATAGGAGCTAGCGGCCATTAAAGTTTGAGGTCCAAAATTTCAAACGATGATAAAAAACGGAAAAAAGGGTCGATTCGTTTGCGGTTTTCACTAAAACATTCTTTATATCACGTTTTTCTTAGAAAAAAATTTCAAAGGTTATGTTCAAAAATTGTCGATAGAGGGCGCTTTAGACTTTAGAGTAACGAACAGTTACTTTTTACCGCTAATTTGTGTATGGGGTTGAAATTATTCTAAAGTTTAGACTTTAACTTAAATTTTAAGTCCAAAATCGGAAACATTGGGATTAGGTAACTAGCGAAAATTAAACTGTGAACAGAGGGGAAAATTTTAAACGCTCATAAATATTGGACACGCAAATCGATTTTGTTGCAGTTTGCGTGTAAGTCATTCCCTTGGTAATTATTTTATTCAAAATGATGTACAGCTTTGGTGCCCTCATATTTTGATAGAGGGCGCTTCCGACACATCTCTGACATTTCAGTGGCATTACTCCTGCATGTTTTACTACCAGACCATCATACTTCCAAGAAGTGTTAGGGATACAAAGACGACTTGGAATCACATAGGAATGTAACGTTGGAAATGTATTTTTTGCAAGTTACGGTTAAAGGAAGCAGAGAAAAAAGTAACAGAAGTAAACAGAGAAAGAACGACACGTTAATGTGACAGAAAACAGTTTATTTAAAGGTTTTACGAGAAAAGGTGTTCAAAATTACAACCAGAAGTAGTCCGGTATGCTTGACAGCGGCGTCACGTGGAATTCCTCACGCTTTGAAAGTTTCCTGGCATCTCTGATAGTTTTCTGGCAGCTACAGAAATACCAGCTGCGAGGTCTTCAACTGATGGTATGGGAGTCTCATACACCCAATTTTCTATTTGACCCCAGCAAAAGAAGTCCATACATGATAGATCCGGCGATCTGGCAGGCCAATGAACCGGGCTACCACGACCTATCCACCACTGTCCATATGTTACTTTGAACTGTCGGTAAACGTCATTGGTAAAATGTGGAGGGGCCCTATCGTGCTGATCATCGTTCAAATACTTCATTCTGCTAACTTTGGAACCGGTTCGCGAATGATCACTTCAAAGTGATCTTTGCACAGGCGCATTACCGTTTAGCGCCATCTACCGTCACTGTCAAACTTGCCTGACTACTTCTGGTCGTAATTTCAAACACCTTTTCTAGTAAAACCTTTAAATAAACTGGTTTCTGTGACATTAACGAGTCGCTCTTCTCGCACTAACGTGTCTCTCTGTTTCTGTTACTTTTTTCTCTTCTTCCTTTAACCGTAACTTGCAAAAAATGCATTTCCAACGTTACATTTCTATGCGATTCCAAGTCATCTTTGTATCCCTAACACTTCCTGGAAGTATGATGGTCTGGTAGTAAAACACGCAGGAGTAATGCCACTGAAATGTCAGAGATGTGTCGGAAGCGCCCTCTATCAAAAAATGAGGGCACCAAAGCTGTACATCATTTTGAATAAAAAAATTACCAAGTTAATGACTTACACACAAACTGCAACAAAATCGATTTGTTTGTCCAATATTTATGAGCGTTTAAAATTTTCCCCTCTGTTCACAGTTTAATATTTGCTAGTTACCCGATCCCAATGTTTCCGATTTTGGGCTTAAAATTTAAGTTAAAGTCTAAACTTTAGAATAATTTCAACCCCATACACAAAATAGCGGTAAAAAGTAACTGTTCGTTACTCTAAAGTCTAAAGCGCCCTCTATCGGCAATTTTTGAACATAACCTTTGAAATTTTTTTCTAAGAAAAACGTGATATAAAGAATGTTTTAGTGAAAACCGCAAACGAATCGACCTTTTTTTCCGTTTTTTATCATCGTTTGAAATTTTGGACCTCAAACTTTAATGGCCGCTAGCTCCTACAGAAGACGTTCGCGCCACATGGTTCCCTATTTAGTAATGTTTGTTTTCATGTCTACTATCATCCCTCAAAGTTTGTCGGTCTGGTAGCGAAACACCCTGTATAACATATTCAGAGTAGAGATCGGCATTCGACAGCTACATCGTGTCTGAAGCAGGGCTGAATTCTTTCATCAGATTCGGTTGGTTGTGTGTGTATGTCGGGCAATTATCTACGCTATGGGATATAGGCCCTATGGGGTGGGATGCCCTCCGTGGGGGGTCTTTCTAAGGGAGCCTAACCCGTATTTACGCAAGGTTCGAAGAAAACCACGGAAAACTCCGAATGGTTAGGTCGACGGTCGCGATTGGGTTCGAACCCAGCACCTACTGTCTACCAGTTTGAGGTCAGAACCTCTCGGCCACTGGTGGGGCTTCATCAGATTCGGATCGGGCCAGGATGTGGTTTAAATTTTTTTTTTCTACATAATTGATCTGGAACGGAATTAGACTAACTTGTTCCCAAGGCGTGTCGGGCAGGCAATATGTTTTGCAAAAATAGTAATAGCAATTATGAACTTCATACTGAATCATTGTAAATTTACCTTAATTTTTTGCATAAAAAGTTTTTCAAAATCTACTTTTTATTATACAGCTTCAAAAATTATGATGCTTTTAACTCTTTTTTTTTCTATTTAATTCCAAAATACATTATTTTTTTTAATGAATCATTATTTGACTCGTGATAGGTCAATGAGTCTGAGTAATCATTAATGTAGCTTTACTGTATTTTCTGCCTTGAGAATACGAAGTAATCTAGCATTTCTTCATAAATATGTATGCATACTTTAAAAAAATTAATTGTATGTTCAGAAAAGTCGAAATTTTTGTAGATACTGATCCGGGCAGGGTCTAATTTAATTATTTTTGAACAAGCTGAATAGATCCAGTTTTCACTGATTTTTGAACAAATCGAATCACGAACAGCGAAAATATAAACGAGCCAGGTCGGGGTATAGAAATACCGGTCTTTAATTCAGGGATGTACAATATGTCTTCCTCGGATTCTGTTGTGGCGCCTTTTGGAGTTTTTCTTGGCGCCTATTCGAATATTTCTACTTACTAGCTATTTTTTAAATTAATAATCCATTTTAAAGTATGTTTTCTTTAAAATAAATAACAATCGAAGTGGGTTTTTTTAATTGTTACCCATGATCATTATTTAGTGTTATTATTTCATATTGATAATTTGATATTTAGTAGTTAAGGTTTCCGAACCCTTTACCGACAAATCTTTTGAGATATGTTGGCCCTCTGAAAAATGTAATTTTAAATTTACTATGATTTATATTATTTCTGCAAATTATTTTGAAATATTGAATCCGAGACTTACGGCTATCGTCTTGAGATGTATGCGTATCCTATAAGATGCTTGTGACGCATAATCATTGCTTTTTTATTACAGGGGAAATTTTTATCCGAATTTCCGAATAATTATTTTTATCTTTTTTATAACAGAAATTCTGAAGCAATGAGAAGATTGCTATTTAAAACTAAAAAGACTTTGAAATTTAGTTCTTGTGGTAATAAAACCGTACTATGATTTACCACCAGCGGCGTACGAAGAGAAAATTGTGTCTGGGGGCGAAGTTTCATTTTGGGCACCCCCCCCCCCCCCCCAATCACAATTTCTCTTTGTCACAGGTTTCACAAAATTTAAAAGTGTAAAAGCGCAAATAAATTCGATTAAATACATGTTTGTCGTTTATTTTGAAACTTTAAAAGTTTTAATTTTACAACTAAATAATATAAAAGAACATTGCACTTATAATTTGTCAAAGGTAATCTGGAAAACATATGCAGAAAAAATATATCTACAAGTATTGTATAATCATTTTTGGATTCCAAGAAAGAAGTAATATGCTATTTTGAGAATGTATGTTTTTTCGCAAAAAATCTCAATATGTTTATAAATAAATAAATAAATATATATATATATATATATATATATATTTTACAAAAAAAAGAGAAGAAACAAAAGATCATAATAACATAAACTTGGCGCCTCCTCAATTTCCGCGCCCTGGGCGGCTGCCCCCTTTGCCCCCCCGTTTCGCACGGCTCTGTTTACTACTACTACAGTGATATAAATGTTGAATGATTTCAACCACCGGAATAAAGGCGCCTTTCATTATTTGCAAATACATGAGGTGCGCCTCTGTTTATTGAAAGGTTAGACTGGTCTATGTCCAAGATAACTTATTTGGAAACATAGAAATCGAATAAAACAAAGTAAATAAATAATGTAAAAACAATAAATATCTATAAAAAGTTTGTCTTAGGCAAATTTACAAAATATAATTCAGTTGTTAAGAAAATGAAATACATTTTAGTTTAATTACATTAAGGATTTTTTTTTTAAAGTACTTTCTCTACAACTGAAATGTTTGGCGCCTTTACTAGTTCGGCGCCTGTGTGCGCCGCACACTTTGCACACTGGGTCGGCACGCCCCTGCCTGGATGATAAGAGATTGTCCACAAATTGTTATTTTTAAGTTATCTGACAGCGTTCGAAGCAATTTGTTTTTTGAAAAATCTATTTAATTATAATTTACGGTTGTCTTGAGGAAGATTTTGACTCTGAAGCCCACAAAGAAAAGGAAAAGGTAGTCCTTACATTGATTACATTTTGGTAAATTAAGGAGTTTATGGTAAAATTTTTCGCAGTATGCAAAACATTCTACAGAAAATTTTATCACACATGAATGCAATTTTCGTATGCACGTAATATTTATGACAGTGAAGAAGAAAATAAACTAAAATCTAAGAATTTCATGAGTTATGTGTTTACATACCAATTTACATACTACGAAAAAAGCTATAAACAAAAAAATATTTATTCTGAAAAATTAACTGTTTAGTTAATTTGTTAAAATTTAGTAAAACTCCAATGTACATAGCTGTTAAGTAAATGTTAAGTCAAGTTTAAAATAGTTAAGAAAATGTTTTAGTTAAATAAATGATTTATGGAAAATTCAATTTTAATTGAAAATACCATACGCAAAACGTGATTTCTACAAAAGCTATTGAAATATCACTATAAAAATAAAACTGAAAATTATTGGCTGTTTTAAAGGTTAATTAGCTAAGCAATTAATTTCTAAATAGATTGTAGCTTTTTTTTCATTGAACAACAACTATAAAAAAATAGCATGTTAACATATAACCATGAAAATATAAGATATGAAAAATGTACAATATCTCTTAGATTTCAGTTTATTGTTTTGACTACTGTCATACTAATTACCTTTATACAGAAATTGTATACATATGCGATAAAATATCCTGTAGAGTGTTTTGCACATTGTGCTAAATTTCATAAAATTTTACCATAAACTCCTCCATTTACAAAAATATAATTGATGTACTTCCTTTTCCTTTTTCTTCTTGGTTTAGAGTCAAAATCTTCCTAAAGACAGCCGTAATCTATAATTAAATAGCTTTTTTTAAAAACGTTTTAGTCAAAAACATAGTAATTGAAAAAACTCTATTCTTTTATTTTTTGCAGAAAGCACTTCCACTGAGACATAAAGAGTTACACTGGATGAATGTACCCAAATATTTATCAACGTTATTTGCTTTTTTGAAAACCTTCCTGAGCCAAAAACTTCAGGATAGGGTAAGTAAAATATAAACTAATAAATAAACGATTCATATTCATTAATCAAACAATGGTCTTTATACCGGGTGTCCCAAAAATTACTGATGGATTTTAAAATTCAATAACTTGCAAACGGTGACAGCTATTAAAAAATTTTTTTGCAGGAGGGCTATGTATAATGTCAGGAATTTTTTTACCGCAATTCTTGATTTTAGTTCGAATTTCAAACAGCAGATGGCGCTGATGGCGGTTGGCGGCCAGTCGACGCCGAGACTTGCTTCATTCAGCTTTGACGGAAAAGAAGGAGATTAAGGCTATGGAGTACGTCTCATTCTACAGTACAGTCTTGCTCTCAGGGTCCCGATTCTGGACTCATTCGATATGATTTCAATGGAATGCGTTGTTGCCATGGAAATAACAGATTGCTCGATAGTGGAATACAGCGTTCAGAAGTGGGCATAAATTTCGCAAGCAGTATTTGAGTTTGCAGAAGATTTTCGTTTAGGAAGTTTTATTTTCCCGGATTAAATTACTTTTTAATGGCACGATTTAAAGAATATTTTATGCATCATATTTTAAAACCAGATAAAGAGATTTTTTTTCAATTTGATGATTTTTGTAATATTCTTAAGAAATTTTAGATCTTTTAAGAAAATTCGTCAGTAGATTTTTATGAATGTTCGAAAAATAATCATGAAAACTGTTGATAGTACATTATTGTGTAAAATAACTACCAAAAACAAATATTATAAGTTGCCTTGTTTAGCCCTTTTTAATAGGATTAGTCTATCGTTGCATTAAAATAGAAAAAAATAAAATAAATGTGAGTTAATTAAAATTTATTTTCCCGGATTAAATTACTTTTTATGGCATGATTTAAGGAAAATTTTAGGCACCGTATTTTAAAACTACACTGTTAAAAATTTTAAACCTTTGCTGCATGCTCACTCCTCCACTTTTATAGAAAGAGATTACTTCACTGTATTATGGAGCATTCTCATTGGTCAAAATAGAGATATTCTATAATAGCAGTGGAGTGACGATGCAGGAAAAATTTCCAATTTTTAACAGTGTAGGTGAAGATATCTTGCTACAATGTTGCTCTTACACTATAAAAATCTATTGCATTTTGTTGTATACGCACACCACTTGTATAGAAACGGTTACTTGATTGTATTATGAAGCATTGTTATTGGTCGAAAAAGATATATTATACACAAGCGACGGAGTGCGTATGAAGCAAAATGCAGCAGATTTTTAACACTGTGGGGACCGATTCTGAACTCATTCGATATGATTTCAATGGAATGTGTTGTTGTCATGGAAATAACAAATTCTTCTATAGAAAAATACAATATTCAAAATTGAGCTTGAATATAACAATCTAAATCGATCTAAAATTTCTTAGAATATAACAAAAATTATCAATTTAAAGAAATCTTTTTATCTAGTTTTAAAATATGATGCATAAAATATTCTTTAAATCGTGCCATAAAAAGTAATTTAGAAGTGGATACAAATGAAACATTTCCCGTAACAACTTGCAACACAGTCACAAATCCTACAAAATAGGATACAAATAAAGCGCCAACAGGCTTCTGCCGTCACAAAGTTGTAATTGTTGTCCTAAAAATTTGTTACAGCGTGAGACGCGTAGCAAGCTGTCTCAAGCCGGTAACAACTTTGGAAAACGTAAACAAAATATGTCAGCATATCACATAATGCGGCGATTTTTGATCAATTATCAGCAAATATTGAAAAAATAATCTTATTTAAATAGCGAAAATTATAAATGTTGTGAATATTAAGTTTTCTATTACTTTTTTTTAAAGAGGGCTAAACTTAGATCGATTTTATTTCTTAAAAAAATAATCCAAACACGTAGTTTTTTTAATTTTGAAAGCAAATTTCGCCATATATTTTTAATTTTTTGATATGTAAATTTAAATAACATTTAACAACTTGTGTTTTTTTTATTATTATAATTTATTTACTAATGAAAGTTTGTTTGCTAAACTACAAACAGACAGACAGGGAAAAATATATATAAATTTGTATTGCTTATAACTGAGTGATAATTATTATTGATTTGAAATCTTAATAGTTATAAATAATGGCTTGAATTTTAAACCGAAGGTAAGATACTAGATTAGTTTAATAATTTGTTATATTTTAAAAAAAAAGATAGAATTGAATACAAATATTTATAATTTTCAAATGATGATTAATAATAAATACTGTAAAAAGGAAAATATTTTTTTTTAAATAAAATTACTTCTGTTTTGTAATAATTATAACAAATCATAATCATACATAACCTTGATATTTAAAAAGTATAAATCTCATATTTATTTAGAATTGTGTAAATGCTTAATGTGATACATTTCACAATTTAATGTATAAAATTTATATCCTTAATTTTCAAAATTTATTTATAAAAAATAATAATTAAAAAAAAATTAAATTTTATAGATCAAACTTTTTCAAATGTTCAATAGTCAAAAATCTGTGTTAAAGCAATTCATTTCAAGTCAATTTATCAAAATAATAATTAAAATTCTATTGTTATTATTATTATTTTGTTGTTGTTGTTCAATGGTATTCACAGAGAGAGTGTGTGTGTGAGAGGGGGGGGGGGGTTGGTTATCTATGCAAACTCTTTTTCCTTTACAGCCTGAAAGATATATAAATGATATTATGTACTGCATAAGTGCTTTTACATTCAAATTATTAAGAATATATTGGAATCCTGAGCTCATGCAGAACAAAATGAACGGAGGGCAAGATGTTGGGACAAACTTTTAAAAAAATATATTTTAACCTGTGGTTTGTTATAACTATATATAACCTCATCTGACTTATCAAGACCAGTTTTTGGTTTTTATCTTAAATCAATAACTATGGTACAATCCCATTTGACGATTGATAATTCTACTTATTTTTTATGATAACAAAGGGTAAAGTAGGGAGGACAGATGTATTTGAGAAGCCATAAAATATATTTTGAAGTACCTAACATATAACCATACAATACAACACATCCTATATAGTCTGTACTGACTGCTATCAAACTGTCCAAAAAATACCATTCAATATATCCAGTGCATATTATTGTTATTATTATTATTATTATTTTGGGGTGAGGGGGGTTCAAACATAAATAACATAATCTAGGATTTTTTTTTATTTTAATCACGATTTCATGTACAAGACAATTTTTAAATATATCAATAAAAATAAATAAATAAAATAAAATTCTTCAAAATTTATCAAAAATATCACATTAAGATCCAAAAAATGAGCTTCTATCATTTATGTTTACTGAAGAATTGAAACAGTTCATTGTTCTTTTCTTCGGGTTTCTTTTTCCTTCTGTTTAAGATAATTTTTAACACATGAATATAAAAAACAAAATATAACCAAAAATTATCTTCAACGAGTGCTTCAATTCTATTTTTTGTTTTGCTTAATTTAAACAAATTGTAAAAAAATTATTTTAAGGTTTTTTTTTTTCTTTTTCCAAGCTCATTCAAGAATAATTAATTGAATTTTAAAATCTCTCAACAACAATAGACTTCCTCTTTTGTGGGAAATCAGAATGAAATGATTAAAAGTAAATTCATATAAATTAGAAATGAATAAAGGGTGTTCCACTGCACTAGAATAATAATATACCCTATGATTTTTTTTTAAATTACAAATCTAGAATGGAAAAGTATGTTTCAAATTAAATTTTTATCTAAATGCCATTCATTAATCATCCATTATTAATCATCCATTTTTTTAATTTTATGAAATTAGCTTGAGATTTGCTTTTATATTTATAAAAAACATTTCTTTCAATTATTAAAATACCTTATACTAATTTCATAAAATTTGAATTTTTTTTTACTTAAGAAAATTTCATAAAAGACAAAGGTAAAAAACTGTGGTAATAAATTATCCTGCATGAAATACTACCATTATACTCAAAGGTGGATCCAAGATGTGAAAATTACAACCCCCCCCCCCCCACACCCCTCTATACACACACAAACTAAACCAATAAAAATAGCTAGAAAAGTATTCTTTTTTTTTTAATGCACAATCCGTTCCACCTCCACCCAATTATTTTATTAATAATTATATTGATTTTTTTTAAATAAAAATTCACTATCATAATCAGATTTTATTATTTTAACTTTGATATTTATTAACAAAATAGCAAAAAAAAAAAAAAAAAAAAAAAAAAAAAATATATTGTGTTTTTTCAAGTAACTGTAACGAATTTATTTTGCACCTTGTAGAATTCACTAGAATGCAACCTCCATTTATTTAAACTCATTGCAAACCAGAGTTGTTTGGTTTAAACCATTATTTTTTTAATTCTTCCATAGTGTTTTGATTTATTTTACACATTGTTGATAAATGCAAAGTCCAAGTTACACAGAAGCTACAAGCAAAGTTTTAGAAAAATGATAAATTAATAAATTTCTAAAATGACAAACATTTTTAATCAATCTAACATTTTGTACAAGCTATAAATCTACAGGGCAGAATAATTAATTTTTAGCAGACTTATCTCAGCAGTTATCATAAGACATAGTGAGTCTAGTCTAGGTTCTGTTAGTGTGCATGTAGAATGCAAATTTCAGGAGTTGATGAACATAACTGAATTTCTAAATAAAACACATTAATTATGTAAATTTAGCAAAGATAAAGATTAAAAATATGCAGTGTTTAGAAAAAAACTGTTTTCCTTTGAAAAACGCAGATTTACAGTTAATGACATAAAGTTACCTTTAATATTTCAGTCAAGCTTTGAAAGAAAATTTTCTTGATTGGGAGTATAAATTGGTTAAGTGTAATAATAATAATAATAATAATAAAACTTAAGACATTGAAGTTGAATAAGAAGATATTGAAAAAATTGATGCTATTGAAGCACCTTTTACATTTAACTTAAATCTTCTATTGCATAACTGAACCCACTACTTAAGCAAAAAAATAGGGAGGGGGGGGGTTGTTTATACAAGAAGTTAGGAGGAGGAAAGGCCTAAACTATATGAGCCATTCTTATAAATGTATAAGCTTTCAAAAGCTTTTTTTCGGGGAGGGGAGGGGGATTTTATTTACAAATTTAAATACATTCAAAGAGGTTGAAAAAAAAGGTAAAAAGTTCATTTTTAGTTTCTCTTAATGAAATACTTACTACTCAGAATGTAACACATTCTACTCACCATGTAAATGTAAATATTTTGATTCTTTAAATATATTACTCATCTTGATAAATTCATAATAAAATAATAATAAGATTTCTTTCTACTCTTTAAGCAAGATTTTTGTGATTTTTTAAAATTCAAAATTTAAGTCTAAAACTACAATTTTAAAGCAAAATATCCTTCATTAAATCATTAAAGTTAATAATTAGAAAAACTTATTTAAATTTATCTGAAAAAAAAATCATTCACTTGGTTAATCTGAACTGTTTTAAGCATATAAAAATATTGTTATATAGTAAAACAAAATAAACAATGTAAACAGAAATCTAATTTAAAAATGTAAATTTACTTTTACTTTTGAAAATATTAAATAAATAAGTGTCAAGAATTGTACGAGTATTCTCCTTACTAATAATAGCTACAATTTTACAAGTATCCTATCTATTTATTACCTTAACTTACACATTCTCTACTTATGATTTCATTTTAAAATGTTATGTTCAGGAGTGCTGAAATACATCATTTTATTCGCCACTGGCGAGTGAATTCTCTGATAGATCAAGTACATTTTTAGGTAATCTTCGAAAATTCCAAACTACAGAAATATGCCAAAAAGTTTTTTTTTTCTTCTAGTTAGCTTATCTTTCTCAATTACACGATACAAAGTTTTATTCTATATTAAACTTTTCTTTCTTATATATATTTCTTAATTTTATGTATTAAAAAAACGAAAATGCATTGTAGTAATAGAAATCTGCTATTTTTACAGTGACATAAACTTTTTTCATAACATTTTTCAAATATATGTTGCATTTCGCTGGCTGGTGAGATTTTCTGAAAATTCTCCACCTCTGGTTATGCTTGATTTTAATAACTTAAAAAAGCCTTCCCCACTTTTAACATTTACAATGTATTTTTGAACAAATATATTACAAGATATTTTGATAAAGATTTAAAATAACTTTTCAAAAAAAAAAAAAAAAAAACTTAAATCATTTATTAATAGGAATATTTGAATTATGATTGAAATCAACAAATCCTGTCACCCAAGTAAAATATTTATTATAACACTAATATAATGAATGAATAAATATAAACTTTTTTCTTTACCCTGTCAAAAAAATCACCAATTTAATCGGAATATTTCCTCGATTCAATTATGCAAAAATTTCTGTTTTAAAAAACAAATGATAAAATATTAAAAATTCTGTGAAAGAAGCTAATCCTGAAGGAGTTAAATGGAACAAAAAAGCATTTGTTTACATGTAAATATAATGTTAGGTTGGTAGGAAGGGATGAGTATTGATGTAGTGGAATATTGAATTAAAGACTGAAAGCTTTCTAGAAATCTAACTTGCAAGCATTTTATTTCTTGCAAATGTATTCAGTACTTTATTCCTTAACTTTTCACAGAAATCATAAGAATACCTCTCTCACGTTTAAAGCTTAAAATGTATTTTTGGACAAACATAATATCTTTTACAAAATATCTTACATCGATTTAAAATAAAAATTTATTGCAAAATCAATTTAAATACATTTTTTAATTAGTTGATTGAAATTATGATTAAAATAAGCTAATCTTGCCACTTATCATAATGAATTAATAAAAAATATAAACTTTTTTGCTTACTCCATCAAAAAGTCACTTCATCATTGCTGAGTAAATCGATTGAATTCCTCATCCCCAAGCAAACACATTTTGATTATTTAGTTTTACTTTCAGAAGCTTACAAACTTCAGCATCAAGACAAGAAAACCTTCAATTTGTTTTTGTAAGCAATTTTTATTACATTGCACAATACTTAATAAACAATAAATTACTTTCTGGCTTTCTCTCAATCAAAACTGCATTTTTCTGTATACTATTGCATAAATAAAAATTGCATAATTTATTCTTATAAAATGCACAAGTCACGGAAATTCAATGCTCTTCAGTTATTCAAAGAAGCGAATTAAAAATACTTGATACTTTCATTTTTTTCCCATGATTATACTTTCAAAAGAGAAAACAATATGTTAAGATTTATGAAAGCTCAATGCATATTGTTTTCAGATAACAATCTGCATTATATTAAATTATTATAAGCATTAAATAAATAATAATTTTAAAGTAATCTACAAATTAAAAACTGATAACTTAATCTACTAACAATGATCATTTGAATGTTTATAATTCCCACATTGTATTTTATTTTATTTAATTCGTCTAAATTGCAAAATATACTGTTATTAAACAACGCTAAAATAAAAAATTTCTCCTGCAACAGCAAGATTTGTCAGCTGTGAAATAATAAAAATGCATATAGCTTACTTCCTACCTATTTAACAAGTGCTTACATGGCATATAACATATTCCATAATGGAATATAACAATATTATAGACTTGCTTCTGGTGCTGGAGGTTCATTTCTTTCATCTTCGATCGAAAATAGAAAAAACTGAATTTTTATTGCCAAAGTATGCGACATGTTTAATCAACACATACGTGAGGCAATATTTATTCAGGCAAAAGTTTGTTCAGCAAGAAAATACTCAGAACAATACACTTCAATAATCAGTATGCAGACACTCTGGAAGAATCTCTTCACAATAACTTCATTTAGATTGTAAAATTTAAATCATTTTATACAGCAAAATTATCTTCGCAACGTGATTTATTTATAAACAATCCAAAGGCTACTAGCCAATCAAAAGAGCCTATCGTTGAAAATAATCGATACACGGGAACAATTTTGTTACGCCGCTATCTTCATTTGTTACGGTCACAAGTGTTACTTTTGTATCGCCGTTTTCATGCCCGTTGCAAGTTTTAGATTTGTGACGCGTAACTGTTGCAGCTTGAAACCGTTTCATTTGTATCCACTCCTTAAAACGGGAAAATAAAACTTCCTAAACGAAAATCTTCTGCAAACTCGAATACTGCTTGCGAAATTTATGCCCACTTCTTAACGATGTATTCCACTGTCGAACAATCTGCTATTTCCATGGAAACAACGCATTCCATTGAAATCATATCGAATGAGTTCAGAATCGGGTCCCACAGTGTTAAAAATCTGCTGCATTTTGCTTCATACGCACTCCGCCGCTTGTATATATCTCTTTTCCGACCAATAACAATGCTTCATAATACAGGGTGATCAGAAAGTCAGTATACATTTGACAAATTAATAATTCACTGAATAATATAGGTAGAGAGGTAAAAATTGACACACATGATTGGAATGACATGGGGTTTTATTTAACAAAAAATAAATAAAAAGTTCAAAAAATGGCCGACAGATGGCGCTGCACAGCAAAACGTCACTGACGCTGCCTGAGAATCGTGTATAAAAGGCGCTGTAAATGAGACAGAGAATCAGATGCACCAGCAATCGCAGCATGTTGACGTTACCAGAGAAGGCATTGTTAGTGAAGCTCTACTATCAGAAAGGGGAATCTGCTACTGCAGCTTTACGATCCTATCGCCATACGAAGGGTACTCGAACGGGTAAAGGTCCTATGACAATTGCAGCTGTGAAGAGAATGATGTCGAAGTTCGAAGCCACAGGTTGTTTAGAAGATTGACCCCGTAGTGGCCGACCGACCACAAGTGCTAATGTTGCTCAGACTGTTCAGGACGAAATGGAGGTTGTAGCGGGTTCGTCTACGCATGGAGAAGTGAGTGCTCGTGATGTTGCACGTCGCACTGGCATTCCATACAGTACTGTTTGGGCAGCACTAAGGCGTACCCTCCGATACTATCCGTTCAAAATCCAGAGGCATCATGAACTGTTACCCGGCGATTTTGAGCAGCGAAGAGAATTTGCGGTGTGGGCGATTCAAAAGATGGCGGAAGAAGACGATTGGTTGTCTAACGTGTTATGGACCGACGAAGCCCATTTCACACTCCGAGGGTCTGTCAACACCCACAACCGCAGAATTTGGGCTACCGAAAATCCCAGAACTTTCGTGCAAACTCCATTGCACGACGAGAAAGTCACTGTGTGGTGTGGATTTACCACATCTACCGTTATCGGGTCTTTTTTCTTCCAGGAAAGTCGTGATTCTGGTTTTGTAACTGTTTCCGTGACGGGTGAGAGGTACGCCGATATGTTACAAAATCACATCATCCCTAGCCTGGCTGATAAACATCTGCTGGAAACTACGATTTTTATGCAGGATGGCGCTCCACCCCATATTCATAGCCGTGTGAAAGATCTCTTGCACACGTCGTTTGGTGATGATCGCGTGCTGAGCCGCCATTTTCCTCATGCGTGGCCTCCCAGGTCCCCAGATATCACTCCGTGTGATTTTTGGCTCTGGGGTTACACGAAGTCGCAAGTCTACCGCGATCGACCGACATCAACAGGGATGCTAAAAGACAACATCCTACGGCAATTTCGCAACATAACTTCAGATATGCTGTACAGTGCTGTGCACAACATTGTCCCTCGACTACAGCTATTGTTGAGGAATGACGGTGGACATGTTGAGCATTTGGTCTGAAGAACATCGTCTTTGCTTTGTCGTAATTTGTTATGCTAATTAATGATTTTCTTATCACATGAAGCGCCATCTGTCGGCCATTTTTTGAACTTTTTATTTATTTTTTGTTAAATAAAACCCCATGTCATTCCAAGCATGTGTGTCAATTTTTACCTCTCTACCTACATTATTCAGTGAATTATTAATTTATCAAATGTATACTGACTTTCTGATCACTCTGTACAATCAAGTAACCGTTTCTATACAAGCGGAGTGCGTATACAACAAAATGCAGCAGATTTTTTCAGTGTAAGAGCAAGATATCTTCACCTACACTGTTGAAAATTGGAAACATTTGCTGCATCGTCACTCCACTGCTATTATAGAATATCCCCTATTTTGAACAATGAGAATGCTCCATAATACAGTGAAGTAATCTATTTCTATAAAAGTAGAGAAGTGACGATGCAGCAAAGGTTTAAAATTTTTAACAGTGTAGTTTTAAAATATGGTGCCTAAAATATTCCTTAAATCATGCCATAAAAAGTAATTTAATCCGGGAAAATAAATTTTAATTAACTCACATTTATTTTATTTTTTTCTATTTTAATGCAACGATAGACTAATCCTATTGAAAAGGGCTAAACAAGGCAACTTATAATATTTGTTTTTGGTAGTTATTTTACACAATAATGTACTATCAACAGTTTTTATGATTATTTTTCGAACATTCATAAAAATCTACTGACGAATTTTCTTAAAAGATCTAAAATTTCTTAAGAATATAACAAAAATCATCAAATTGAAAAAATCTCTTTATCTAGTTTTAAAATATGATGCATAAAATATTCTTTAAATCGTGCCATAAAAAAGTAATTTAATCCGGGAAAATAAAACTTCCTAAACGAAAATCTTCTGCAAACTCAAATACTGCTTGCGAAATTTATGCCCACTTCTGAACGCTGTATTCCACTATCGAACAATCTGTTATTTCCATGACAACAACGCATTCCATTGAAATCATATCGAATGAATCCAGAATCGGGACCTGAGAGCAAGACTGTACTGTAGAATGAGACGCACTCCATAGCCTTAATCTCCTTCTTTTCCATCAAAGCTGAATGAAGTAAGTCTCGGCGTCGACTGGCCGCCAACCGCCATCAGCGCCATCTGTTGTTTGAAATTCGAACTAAAATCAAGAATTGCGGCAAGAAAACTCCTTACATTATACATAGCCCTCCTGCAAAAAATTTTTTAATAGCTGTCACCGTTTGCAAGTTATTGAATTTTAAAATCCATCAGTCATTTTTGGGACAGCCGGTATATATATATGTATAAAAATACATATTGGAGCTTAAAAAGCAGT
This sequence comes from Maratus speculifer, assembly GCA_964019185.1. Classification (NCBI taxonomy): domain Eukaryota; kingdom Metazoa; phylum Arthropoda; class Arachnida; order Araneae; family Salticidae; genus Maratus; species Maratus speculifer. The sequence continues at coordinate 218,856,069 of OZ025293.1, read as the reverse complement.
TGGTGAAATGTGTTTTAGTTTGGGCTTCTATATATATATATATTGACGCAATGGCATAGGCCGGATGGTATTATCACGAAGAAAATACGTGAACTCCATAATTAAATAGTCGGATTCTGTGTTTCTAAGCTTTATTACGTAATCAGGATCAACTATGCAAAAGAACTGCTCTAGAAATTCGGTATTAAAAATGATTATTTAATCATCTGTGGCAGTCAAAGTTTCAAATCTTCTTTAATTGATGAGTTCTTAGCCTTAATAACATGATATTACCGAAGAAAAGATGTTAGGTACCATCGATCTTTTGAAATACAGTATAAATATCACTGGGTTTAAACATGACAGTCGTAGTGGGCACCGGGCGTCTCAGAAAAATATTTCAATATTACTTTAATATTATTTAAATGTTATACTTTATTTCTTCAGATTTTGTAATTACTTTAACAAAAAAAGAACTATTTAAAGAATACAAAATTCATTCCTAAAACAAGTTTTTATTTTGTTGTTTGAAGTGCATTAGAAGTAAATGTTAGCGTTTTTTCTTTTTTTTAAATCCGTGGTAAGGAAATATAACTAGAAAATATATGTGCGTTAAGAACACATAACTTAAGAAAAAATATAAATGGCTGATGTACATAAAAAATCCCTATAAACTTTCAAATTTCCATTCGATCAATTTTTATCATCTTCTTAAAGATACTTAAAATTTACGTAGAGATTTTTTAAAAACGCACATCATCGACATCTGACGCCTACTTTCTGATGGTGAAAGTGGTATTTTAATAAACGTATTAGGTAATGAGACATCGCGCTACAAAGTTTTGCTATATGTTTACATGGGGATTACACGATCGGGAAATTTCACTGCAGCGGCCCCTTAAGGACACCACATAGCTACAAAATATAAAAAGTGTGGGCCATCGTTGCTGCGATCATGAAAAAAAAAAAAAAAAAAAAAAAAAAACATCAGTAGTGGCCTAGCCCAATTATCTACCTTAAGAAGTTTATTTTTATAAATCCAACTTAAACTTTATATAAGTTATTAAAACTTACTTTTTTTCATTTATCCTTCTTGAAAATTTCTTAAACAGCAAAAAACTCAACTTTGTTTAGCAAAGGTTTTGCTCGCAAAATATTGCTGAAACAAAACAAAACAAAAAAAAGTTTTGGTAGTAGCAGCCCCTGTTCACGTGACGTGCGTTGATTTGTCAAAAAAAAGCCATAATGTGACAAGTACAAAGATCCTTTTATCATACCTTATTGGAGCTAAATTCAAATAATGGGAGTTTCGCATCAAGCATTGTAGGAATAATTAAATGGGCCATGATAGATGATTTTATCCTATATTACAAAAATCAAGGTCTTTTTTCGCTAGCTATTTTAACGAGAACCTTTGACTGAATTTCTCTAAGTATTAATCGATATTAAAATACTTTGTTTATTTTTTATTTGTAGATAATCATCCATAATAGTATAGATAATCTATACGAGCATTTTCCACCAAGTATGCTGCCTAAGGAATATGGTGGAAGTATACCTGTCTGTGAAATGACAAGTAAGTTCGCTGATTATTCCTAATTTTTTAAAAGATTAACTAGAATTTGTAAAAAATTATTTTTCATTTAAAAAGTGTGAATGATTACGGATATCGAGTATTTTCTATCTTTTCTATACCAAGTCTTTTCTTAAGGTTAAGGCCAATTGAAAATGTCGATTTTTTTTTTCTCTTTTCTTTTCTTTTTTCTTTCTTTTTTTATTACTTTTTTATTTTTTTTGTGTGTTTTTATCTCACAGAAATCAAATTTTGTAAATTAGAAATTGACATCAATAGTGAAATGGCATCTTTTGAATTACGGGATGTAGAATGCGCCAAAGCAAGTATCCATGAACGAGAGCTTCGAATGTGTTTTTTCAAAACAGCATTTTCAAAATTGTTGAACACTCTGCCTCCTAAAAATTTTCAATCAATAAACTTGATCTTATCGGAAATTAATCCTTAAATATTATGCTAGTGAAATATTTAAGCTTTATTCGAAACATTGATAGTTCGATGTTTTGCGTAAATGTGTGATTTGAAACTTTCATTTCACTTTGAATCAATGATATTTCATTAAAAATGCAAATTGTCTTAATGGCAATTTATTTTTCACGCTTTTGGAATGAAAAAGAATTTCAATTGTTGCTTTTTTCTTCATAAATTCTACGATGAGTTGACGTGTCCAGTGACCACGTCAGTGATCCAGCTGCCGTTTTCAATGTATCAAACTAAACAAAAATATGGTTTTCTGCATCAATGTGTGGATAATAAATAATAGTAAATTGAATTGATACACTTTCTATTTTCGAAAGTGTCAAGTTAAAGGCATGAAAGTTTTTACCCTTAAACGGCATAAGTAGTAAGTTGGTCATTCCATGGTAATTTACGTTACATTTTGATCAATTTACTGCAATAAACTTTAGCAATGTAACACTGAAAAATATTCAAATGTAAAATTAACATGATTTGCTAATACAAACTATATAGAAGTCAATTTGGATGAAAATTGCTTAAAAAATGATCATGAAAATTACACTCTATATGATAACTTACGTTTCTTTTTCAGTAATGTAAGTTACTATAATGAATACAACTACCAAATTTTAAGATATAACAATAAAATTAGGTAATTTAATCTAAATTGGGCTTTGAATAAGTTTAATTAACAAAGTAAAATCAAATTTACATTTTTACTATTTTTTTGTGTGTTTTATAGTACAAAAATTACTGAAAATAGTTCAAAATATAACGTAAGTTACCATGAAATGACCTAAGTCACTTTTTTTGCATCTCATTTTCTATGTTGATTTCAGCCATATTCTCTTTGGGGAACACAAAATTTTGAAACAATAATAATTGTATTAAATTTCTAAATGAGTGTATCTGAATAATATTTCTAGAAAAATTAGCAATTAAAATTTAACAAGAAATATTTTCAAAATTTAATGAGGTGATCGTGCATTTTGACACATTCATAATTTAATGTTTAAAACTTGAAAATTTAAGTGTTACTTTTTAAAAACATTCTTTGCTATTTATTGTTTAACAAGTGAATATACTCCAAGCTATCTTCAAGTTAAAACGATCTGGAAGTTTTGTGAAAATATACATTTCAATTTATTCATCAAAATGATAGATTTCACCAGAAATAAATGGTAAGAATGAAATTAATATCAATAAATGTTCATAAATATGGTGGCATATTACCAAGAATTATATATTAAAAATAATTGTATATCATTATGCATTTTTTCTTTTGTCTTTAAATCACTAAACAAAGGGCGGGAGGTATTTTATATTCTTGATCTTAAACGGTCCCCATTCCTATCGATTTAACATATCCTTGTGGTAATAGTTTCCACTTAATGGTCTCATAACCATTCGTATTCACATGTTATTGAAATCCATGCCATATATTTTAATGAAAAGTATAAAAAATATCAGAAACAAAATAAAAATTAATCTTATGAAAGTAGTATTTTAAAATTCAATATAATTTAAAAAATTATGTAGTTTTAAAAATTCCCAAAAGAAAGTTTAGGGTTGTATACGGACTAGATAACTTTCAAGATTAAAAAGCTTTTTGTACAGTTATTCACTATCAAAATTTATTTGCAGAATTATTTGGTTCAGATTTTAAAAAAATCTTAAATATGCATTTTATTCAACAGACCCTCTATAGAGCCTTACTTAACCTTACAGTCTTATCATTTTTCCTGCAGTTTTCAATATAAAAAAAATTAATTCTTCTTCGCTAGTATTATTATTATTATTAATAAAATAAATGTTTAAGAACTACGTACTTTTATAAATAAAATGAAAATATTATAGTGTAGACAATTTTCAATTTTCTTTTCAAACAGAGCCCGGCAGCATGCTTCTGGAATGTCATAATTAAGGATTTAAAATTCCCGATATGATTGTCCTAAATAATTTATTCCAACAACAAATATCTAAAGGAATAGAATGTATCTCAACCAGAAACAAATTAGACACGCTGCATTAATTTCTTTTTAATCCGTATCGTATTTAAAGGGTATTTGTTAAAAAGCGATAGTAAAAAAAGAAAGAAAGAAAGAGCTTAATAAAGAGTGGTTCATTGAAAACTCTGTTATCAGTTATAGCGTAAAATAAATAAATAAATAAACCTTTGTTATGCTAATAATTGTAATGGTAATCATTCATTCACAATTACACACTTAACGGTTAATACCTTAAAAAAATAATAATATAAAAGTATTATTTACCCTATTATATGTGAAAGAGCAATTTTTTTACACATATAATTAATAACATATTAAGATATACGAGCCTAATATAAAATTTCTCTTTAAATTTATTTACTATAAGGAAAGATGAGGATACTTGAGCCACATTTTACATTTTAATTTTTTTTTAATTTTTTATAATTTCTTAGAACAAAAAAAAAAAAAAAAAAAAAAATTATATATATATATATATATATATATATATTGAAAATGAAAATTTGATAATTTTTCTTCAACTAAAAACCACTTTCAATTAATTTTGAACTATTTTTCTATGTCTAATTAATTTTTACTTTTTTTTTTGCATCGTGGCTCAAGTAACCCCATGGAGGGGATACTTGAGCCATGGTGAAGGGATACTTCAGCCAATACGGAAAAACGGAAAAATACCTACAAAAGTTTTTTTTTGCTTTATTTTTGCACAAATATTTTACAGAATGATAAATTATGATGCATAAAGTCCTTTAAAACCAATTGAGATTAGAATTTAGATGTTTCAGCTCTTTGGCAACATGTATGAAGAACAAATTCAGAATGGTTGTAAAATCACACATCTTTTTTCTTTTACCTACATGGTAACTCAGTAGTGCCCTCTGTTGGGAACAATAGAAGTCATTTCTTTGATTTAAAAAAGTTACGGTAACAGAGGTTACAATTTCAATATAAAATATTAATCTTAATATATTATATTAAAAAATAAATATTTAATATATTGGACCTAACTAATTAAAGTATTAGAGATTATTTTACATTTATCTAGACAGGCTATTTTGTTAGTCAAAATAAAAAATAAAATGGATATTTTCATTTAAAAAAATACATTAATTTTTTTTTTCTAAGTGATTGTTTTTTTAAGGAAAAAAAATAATAAATTATGTTCCCCTTTTATCCCTAAAAAAATCTATTAGTGAATATAAGAACGTAATTTTATTTTTTGTTTATTTTACCCATGTCTACTTTCCTAGTGGGGATGGTTGAGCCATGGCTCAAGTATCCCCAATCTCACTGGCTCAAGTATCCCCATTACCACTATTTTTTATCAGAGTTTTACTAAGTAAAGCATGCAGCTATCTGAGCTATTTTAGATTCAAAATACAATTGAGATTATACTTATTACATTTATATATATTGTTGCAACTTTAAATGAAACTTTGATAACAAAAAAATAAAAAAATAAAATAAAAATAAAAATAAAAAAACATGCACCTAAATATTTACTTTACACAGGGAAAAACAACTATTAATCACCATACTTTTAAAATGGTACCAAGGTATGTGACTTCTTTTTTACATGTTCAGAACTATAAATATATTACCATATTGCCAGTTTTAGAAAGAAAAATTAACCAACTGTAGAAATAATAGGGGTGGCTCAAGTATCCCCACTCTCCCCTATTCTTAATTGTGTTATTTCTTTTTATGCAAAATTTAAACTTAAGTTATAATTCATAATATTTTTAATGAATTCATCGATAATTATCGTAAAGAAATATTTAATTTTCAATATCAAACATAACTAAAATGTGAGTCCACTCATTATTTTATTTATAACAAGACATTTCAAACGGTTGAATTTTGAGAAGATATAAATTGAATTTTGTTACATGGGTTTAACGTTAGCATCCTAAAATTTTAAACCTTTTTAACTCTGGTAAGTTACAAAATACATAATATATAAGAAGAAAAAAACATAAAAGTTGTATATTTTGTAATCGATTTGACCCAAGAAACGCTAATAAATTGCCAAAAGTGGATATTATGGTTTAAAAAACTAAGTTGAAACAATTTTTATTATACAGATGACAACTTATGAACAATTCATTCACATAGTTCATTCAGTTGTTCTACATAAATAAGAATAGAATTGGATTGAAAAAGAAGAATGAAAAAAATCAAAGAAATAACTTAGAATTTAAAACATTGAGATAGATTCATTTTTAATATCAATAATGTATACAATTTAATAATACAATTCATATGATGGGCTATGTTACTCTTAAAAATACATATACGTATTGAATCTTTCTTGTGTAATGTAGAGATTATATAACATTAACAGTTCTTTACTTCGTACGTATGCGAGACATATATTGAATAATCTGCAAGCTGAATTTACACCAGAAAACAAATGGGTAAGTATATGTTTAGTTTGATAATACGCAAAAAAAAGTATGAATTTTGCTTTTAACACTATTCTATACTACTATGTTCGGTTTTATTTGGTACAGTGAAAAGCCAATATATCGCTTGTGCATAAGGGAAATTTTATCTCCACGCAGAACGATATAACTTAATCCTGTTATGTTGTATACTGAAATGGGATCATTAATATTGAAGGCAGTGGAATAAAACTTTTAAAATTATAAAGTAATGTATCACTGATTTGTAGAATACAGAAATTTAAATCATAAAGTCATAGACAAAACGATAAAAAAAAATCCCCCTTGAACTTTCAAATATTTTTCGCCATAAGGTTTATTTTGGAAAATTTTTTGTTGGAAATTGAAAAATGCAACAACTTATTAACAAAGGTTTAGAGGACGCATTTTTATTAAGAAGAAGTTTTCAATTCGACATAATATTGGGGCTCGTATTCAAACATACCGTGAAATTTAAATAAAAATGCTCTCTCAGACATTTGTATTATTTAAATATTGAGAATCAACTTCCAATGAAATATTTTCATGTTTATAATATTTCAGATCGATATCGTATTTGGAAAGAAAATTACCTGCTCATGTCGCTGATCATTATTTTTTCTAATTAAATTTCAATGCAAATCCTTTATTTATTTGATAGACATAGTGGTATTTATTTAAGCATATATTGATAATTCTATTATGGTCTTATTATTTTTCTAATATTTTTCTTTGAAATGAGTTCTCATTTGAAGTCACGTTAATAATAGCTTTACTTTAAAAATATTTAATAATATATCACTTTAAATATTATTCTTTAACACAAAAACATACATCAATATCCATGAATGGATTAAATATAAAATAGAATAAATATAAATAATAAAATTAGAATAACAGAAATGTAAATTTATTCCTCATTTAATCTTAGAAAACGTGTATGAAATTTCGAGCTCTCGAAAGAAACATAAATTATCCCTTATATTGGGTTGGGGAAAAAGTAATTTCGTTTTTTGCCAATAGATAGTTTTAAAGTCGTATATCTCGAGTACTACTTACTCAGTTAAGCCATACCATACAGCATTTGAAAGGTAACAGTCTCTAGCACATTTTAAATGTAAAGTTATCACCATCTGTTTAATCAGTCAAAAGTTATTACGTTTTAAAAGAGAGATTCCAGAAGATCATTTTCGTCACATTTTAGTTTTTTATTTCTAAAAAGACAAAAATGCGGCTCAGGTTCATCGAAAATTGCGTGGCGTTTATGGTGATAGATGCTTATGTAAACGCCAAAGTCAGAATTTGGTTGGCTCGTTTTCGTTCCGAAAATTTCAATGTTAAAGATGAACATTTCCCTGGCCAGCCTATCGTTGAAAAAGTCGATGCAATTTTTAAAAAAATCGAAGTAGACTGACGTATTTTTTCCTGCAACATTGCTACGGAACTAAACATCGATCATAAAACACTTTTGAACCATTTACAAAAAAATTAATACCAAAAGAAACTCGATACTTGGATTCCCCATGAGTTTGCAGTGAAAAAGTTTAATGGACGGAGTTTCCATTGGGAATTGCTACTGATACGGAACAAAATCAAACCATTTTTGAAACAAATGACTATGAGTGATGAAAAGTGAATCACGTACAACAACAATGTGTGAAAAAGATCGTGGTCGAAGCTTCACAAACGATGGTAAAGCCCGGATTGACGCCAAGGAAGGTGATGCTGATTGTTTGGTGCGAATGAAAAGGAATTGTCCATCATGAGCTGCTCTAACCTTGCAAAACCATTAATTCAACTATCTACTGTGAACAAATAATGCAATTGAAGCAGGTGATAAAAAAAACCTGTCCGAAATTGATCAATAGGAAAAGCGTTGTCTTCCATCACGACATCGCTAAACGGCACACATGTTTAGTCTCTCGGCAAAAACTGAGAGAGCTTGGTTGGGAAGTTTTGATGCACCCACCGTATAGTCTGGACCTAGATACGACCAATTACCATTTGTTCCACCCTCTGCGGAACTCTCTTGATGGTGTTAAGCTAGCTTCAAAAAAGGCTTGTGAAAATCACCTTGTTCAGTTTTTTGCCCAGAACTCGCAGAAATTCTACAGTGACGGAATTATGATTTTACCAGAAAAAGGACAAAAGGTCATCGAACAAAACACCACATATATTACTGATCAGCTTTTTTAATTTATATAAATAAATTCAGTTTGAAAAATACGAAAAAGGCAAAATTACTTTTTCCCCAACCCAATATATATAAAACACGATAAAACGTTAATTACATATGCTTTTAGTCATCGGAATCTATTTCTTTAAATGTTATGTGAACGAAGTCACGGGTAACAGCTAGTATATACATATATAACAAAAATGAAATCACAAATGAGTAAACAAGTTGACGGAATTCTAAAAATGAACAAAAAAATATATATATAATATACCTCACAAAATTACAGAATTACTACAACTCACTATTCATCATTTGAAGTTTCTTCTTTCGTTAAAGGTTCATTTTTATTAACAATAAATGTGGCTGTACCATTGCCATTTCTTCTAATAAAATTATTATTATTTTTTTAGAACGATGGATTGATATTTTGGATACCAAAAGAGATCGTATTCTATCTCTAGATGACATGAAAATTGATGAGAGCAAGAGACCAAAGAGTAAAACTTCTAGCCATTTTATTCCAAGGCTCGTAAACAGCATTACTAAAATGGAGATATCATAAATAAAATCTTGATACAGTATTACACCATGAAGACTGTTTCAGATAAAAAATGAAAAATAAAAGTGTTTAAAGCTCATCAGTATTTTCGATAGAGCACACAGCAGTTTTAAACCTTTGTAAGCACAAATTGATTACGATTCTGTCCAACTTGCTTTAGATTTCCAGAGGTTTAGAAACTGTGTACTTTTTGGAAAACATTCAGAATCCATTATTTTACATTTAAATGAACATGTAAAGAAACTTTTAGCAAATATTCTTAACATGTTGCCAAACGGTTTTTGCCATATGAAATATTTTCAAATTATGAATGGACTCTCCAGAAGTAATATCATTTTATGATACTATAAATAGTTGTAACAAAGGCACAGTTTCTAGTTCATATTTCATACTTGGAAACTCATTTTATTTATTATATGCTCAAACATAGTTATCCTTTTTTAGTTTCACAAGGAACAAGCTTCCATTTCAACTTAAACAGCCTTCCATTGCCATCGTTTCTTATAAAGTTAGAAAAATAATATTTTAGTGCAGAAATTTTTATCTGAGAAATTTTTATAGCTCGAGATTTACTTTCTATTCAAGTATTACACGAAAATAAAATTCCTTTCCTAAAAACCGAATACATTACTTTCATTTCATAAGCTGATTATCTATACAATCATCTCTAATGTATACATTGTTTTACATTTCAAAGATACTACATATCAAGAATGTTTCTTTTCTGAATTGTAATCTCATGCCGTCAAAGCTTTATTTAAGTTGAATCTAGAATAGAACAAAATGTTATAAAAAAGGATTGAATGTAAAAAAATCTTCTTTAAAAGGTAGTTTTGAGAGTAAAGAAGGAATAAATGGTTTTTTCCATTGATAATATATTATTAAAATTTACTTTATTAATTTAATTATTTTTTTTTATCTTGAATACTTGATTTACTATTTAAAAATTTAGCATACTTAAAGATAAAAAGCTGTTTTTAATATTCAGTTTTGAAAAAAAAAAAAAAAAAAAACTTTGCAACAATACACAACATAGTTTTCGATAAATTTTGCTGTCTTTGTTGCCTTATAAAAGCTTGGGACTTACTGTACATAAATGTGTAATAAACAAATATCTACATTAAGTATCTATGAACAAAATGCCTTCTTTTTATTTTTTATTCAATACATTTCATTTTTAGGAATGCTCATTCAGTAAGTAACTAGCAAAAAAATATAACATAATAAAATACGTCAGGTTCAATTTAGTCTACATTTAGAGCGCCGTAGATTAAAAAGAATACTCTTTCGGTATTTTTGTACTCAAAGTGATGGAACAGCTGCGCATCAGTGAAACAATTACTATTAAACAGTATTCTTACACTTACTTAATGGCAGGATTTCTGCCATTAAATAAGACAAAGGATGCTATTAATTTTTTTTTTTTTTAATCGGACATTTGACCTACAGGTGCTTAGCTATTCCATCACTCTATTCATGTATATATTTTTACAAAAATGTAAAAACAGTCACATTCAAAATAGGCTAATAGTAATTTTGTTTTTCTTTTTCATTATTTGAATTGTGAAACGTGAAATGTTGATATATTTAGGAACACTAACTATTTTTAAATTTAATTCAAAAGTCTCATTTTTAAATCATCACATTTTACATTTATCGGATTCTTATATTAGTTATTTTTCTAATTTTTTTTCTAAATATACCAATTTGATACATTTATTGTCTAGATTTGATACATTTTACTGTCTAGATACCTTCTCTTTCAGATAATAAGCAACATATTTTGTACTTAATAATTTCGACATGTTATGATTATATTTTGAAGTATGTACAGATACTAAGTGTGATAACTAGGCTGTATCTTTTTACAGGAAAATAAATTACTATTTATGTATGATATTGAAAACTTGTATTCGTCTGTATGAAATATTTAAGATGAAATAAAATTTAGAAATGAAAAGGTTTTTTTAGTACTTTCTTTTTTTTTTAAATAAAAACTTGATTAAATTTTTTTGTTTCAGCAGTGTATTGTTCTTCCAACTATGCTGCATGTAAATTATTGTTGCATATTCTTAACGGTTCATATTTTAGTCTTATTTATGAAGTTAATTTATGTACAATGAGAAATTTTGTTCATTTGTGAATAGCAAGCTTCCCCAGAAAAAAGAACTTTTTTTTTTTGGTAATACATATCATTAATATTTGCATCGATCTGAAATTTTAAAACCAATATAGCGCAATGGTTATAAAAGTTATCTTTATCAAGCCGTATTTGGAATCAAAAACAAAAATTAGGATGGGGCATGGCTATTGCCAATAAAGGCTACTGCACGGGTAATGCTCGAATGTTAACGATTTATTTCCTTCATTTCAGACACGGTTCTTTTTATTAAAATAAGTACAATTCTAAATATTAGTATACTTCAGTATAAAATACTGCTCATTATAAGATATAAGTGAAATTGTGACATTTACATGCCAAAGTTAACATACTATGAAAAAAGGTAATAAAACCTCTCTAATAAAGTCTTTTTTCTAGTTGTATTCAAATGTAAATGACAAATTAATCATAAAATTTTAATAATGTTAGTAAATATATAGTATATGGGAATATTAGAATAGTAAATGATCACAATATGATCATACATTATAATTATACAATGATCATATATCATAGTAAATATAATTTCAGATTTAATAATTATTAATATTTAGCAAAAAAATGTGTTTTCGCAGATATGTTATGAGTAAAAGTCTTCTTTTGATTTGTTTTATTGGAATAAATCTGACAAAAAACGTAGTTAACATTATTGCATATGTAAGAAAAAGCTGTATTCGAATTATTTTTTATTTTGTAATTAATAAGAAATCCCCCGCTTTATTATGTACACTTTATCTCTCTACATTAGTTTAAATTTCTGAAACACAACTCAAAACTCATAAAGAAATGCTTAGATAGACGGAAGAAATAAATAACAAATAACTAAAACATTTTTCAGTACATAATAACCAAATCTTAACACACATTACAAGTATATCTGCAATATATATAGTTGCAATAAATTTTGCAGTAACCTCTTTGCTTTTAATATTGAAGTACATTACTTAATCAAACATAATGAGAACGTAAAGTAATTTTGCTTTCGTAAAGACAGGAATTTCATTATAAAGATATAAGCACTCTTAAAGTGTTACGCAAATGGAAATTTGAAACAGATTACTATTTCTTCGAAAACTCGGTGTTAGGCTTGCCTCAAACTAGAATAAAGAAGCTATTTCGAAACAGGTTTTCAAAAGAGGTAATCGAATGATGAAATGTTTTCTGTATGATGAAGGTATTTATTTTAAAGGCTAGTTCACAACGAAAAAACACTTTACATGTTAATAATCAATTTTGCCTGGTGCAATTTATAGCTTTAAATTTCTAAAACAAATTTTAAATTACTACAAAAGTTTAAAATGCAAACTAAATCCGTCTTTCGATGGACTGTTGATAGAATTTTGAAAGGTTATTTTAACTGAGTCTTCACAAAAGTACAAAACAATAAAATTTCTTGATTATCATGGGATTAAAAAAAACATGGACCTCAAAATTCATTGATGCCTGTCATCTGACAGACATCAATGAATTTTGATTGCCATTATTATTTAAATTAATATTTAGCGAGTTATGCGAAAATATAAATCATTCTAGAAAAAATTCAATCAGTACCATAGAAAGTAAATTTATTATAGTGTTTTTATGGAGCAATATGCTTTCATTACCACCTTGAATCTTTTTTTTTTTGGATGTGTGGAAAGAAGATCACAAAAGTGTATTTCCAAAAATAGCAAATAGAAATGTAAGCGATTTTATATTTTATAAATTCTAGTTTCTTGAACAAAATAATGTAAGCTATATTAATAAGTATTTTTTAACATGGTTATATATATTTAAACTTTTTCTAATTTTTCTGTCTTCTGCTAGAATTTTATAGTCCAGAATATATCGAATATAATTCATTCAGTGAAAAAAATGTAATTTGTGGATATATCACAATGAAAAAAATAAAGATTGAAATGAAAATGCGGGTAAACTATGTCATTTCAATTATTTTATGGATGATGAAAGAAAAAAAAGAAAGTATCTTGTTTTTGAACGCATCCGCTTACATTTTTTAAAAATAAAATTTATCCCTTTTTTTCGCCATCTATCTTTCATACCAAGCCGAATATTCCATTTAGAATAATAAAGCAGCGTTATAAAATCATGGAATACAATTTTTCTGAATACAGAAACTTCTGGAATGTGTCACTGTTTTTGCACCTATTACATGAAAATTTAATCTTTTCAAAGTACTTATTATACTTTAGAAATGTTGCATTTAATCTAGATGCATATTATCTGATTTATTGATGTGAATATTATCAAAATATTATCAGAAGTCTCATTTAGTAATACCTTTGTTTTCAAAATCGGACAATTTTTGCAATTTAAAGCATTTTTACGATGCTAATATATCAATTAAAAGAATTATTATATAATCAAAAAAATTACTTTATTCTTATGTATAAAATAATAAATAAACATGATCTTATAAAAGAATAGGATATATGAAAAAGAAATTAAACGTTAAACATACAACAAAAAACTCATTAAAATATTATCACGCATTAGTAACTTTTTTATCAGCCTGATGATATCTTTTTTATTATGTTCATTTTTTCTATGTTAGACTTGTTTCAGTTTATTCGGATTATGTCATAATAACTATTTAGCTCTTACAACACACGTTAGTAGAAAAGGAGGTCGAGGGAAATAAACCAAGTCAAACTTTCACTTGAGGTCAACAGTTATTACATATGTTTATTTTTATTTATTTAAAAATATATCAAAATACTGGAGATAAAAAAGTAGGTTACTAAAATGAGAGAAAGTTTCTAAAGTGTAAAATCTTCTCTTTTAAAAATGATCTAAAATCTGCAAAAATGGAAATACTATCACCGAAAACAGTTCCCTTTAGACATGTTTAAGTCTTAGTAAGTCAATTTACGTGATACTCTTTTCATCAAGACCTTGATTTTTTTTAAACGGGATAGTGATATGAATAGATTTGTATTTTATAATAATCTGTGAAATCAAATAACCTGTAAATCTTATACAGATTCTCAGTTTTTACATTAGGTTTAAATATTCAGGATGTCTCAAAATGATTGATACTCACTTAAATGCTTTAACTGTTTGAGATACGTAGGCAATACAAATTACAAATAACGAAATAAAATTAAATGGTATTGTTAGTAAATAAAGTGGCGTGTAAAAAAATTAAATTAAATGATGTTGCCACCAAATAAAGATATACATAGAAGTAAAGGATAATGACAATGAATTAAGAAATAGAAAGTGTTAACAAGTGTCAGAAAAAGTGTGAGAGAGTTAAAATATTTTAAACAATAAAGTGAAATACTTTATAAAGCGTTGAATGAAATATGATTCTTCGAATTTAAGAACAATTTTGGAAAAGAAACGTGGAACATGCTTTACATATTTAAAAGAAATTCTTAACATCACATAAGCAAAAGAAATGTGAAATTTGTTTTAAAAAGTAAGTACATAAATTAAAATATAACAGTGAAATAATAATAATAATAATAATAATAATAATAATAACATTAAAATGACAACAATAAAATAATAATAATAATTATTATTATTATAACATTGAAATAATAATAATAATAATAATAATAATAATAATAGCAGAAAGCAAAAGAAATATTCCGTTTGTTGACAAATAAGTAAAGTTAGTCTTTTGACTCAGTATACACATTTTATAGTGATTAGAATATATTAAACAAAGTGAGAGAAAATTCCAAAATTCAATTTTTCAGAAAATTGGATTGGTTTAAACAGAGATTTTTTAATCCTGTAAAGGCATCATTTGAAGATTCATTCATTAACCCTTTAACGATCATAGCATTTTCATTGCTAAGATGGCGAAATAAATGAATGACACCGGTAATTAAGAACAAATATATTTCTTAATAAGAAAGCGTGATTTTTCACATACAAAATAAAAGGGATATTTTTAGATAAAAATACCGGTGTCAGTGTTGCGTATCGGAATTAAAATTTTGTGGTTTCGTGGCGAAACCAATGAACGTTAAAGGGTTAATGGGTAGTTCAACACATATATCGAACTTAAAAAATAAGTCAGTTTTCATGAATGAACATTTAAATAATAACAAGTGTGAAAATTTCCTTTTCTAGAATTCAAGCGGATTGATGTCAAGACCCGATACAGTATGACTCTTGTTTCGCCCACACCATTTATTTAATCTACCTATCTTTAGCATGTATAAGAATGTTAACTAACACTTAGTTAAGTTAAAAAAAATTGCGATTAAGGTGGTAGAAGAAAAATAATTAATCCCAATGGCAAGTGAACCGAAAATGTAAGACATGAAATATTTAAGAAAATTATAACAGTGCAAAGTATGATTCTACCTTACAAATTTTACTTACCCTAATTTCCTGCGTATAATCCGCGGATCAAACAATCATTTTTCGACCCAGAAATTTCATTAAATAAAATATAACTTTTCAGATCGCCGTAAATATTTGCCTTCATTTACAAAATAAAATTTCTGGGTCGAAAAAGAATTGTTTGATCCGCGGATTATAGGCAGGAAATTAGGGTACTTTTATCTATATCCGTCCTGTTTTACATAATTTTGTGAGAAAATACCAAAATTTAAGTATTTTTCTGTATAACTTAGTTGAAGTTATTTCGTTAAAATATTTTTTTGACTTATTATAACCTTATACAGGGTTTCCACCTTCAACGACGGCCAATTATTAATTACTAAACCGTTAGTCATAGACATACAGTTCCAATTACAAAAATGTTTTAATTGAGATTAAGAAATATTTTAAGAGAGCTTTGGGTGAATAAAAACATTCTTAAGAAAATACGAAATTTAAATTTTTATACGGTCCCCGGTCAAATAATTTATTTTTACAGCAAGAACTAAAAGGAAATTAATTCAGATTGCTAAAGCTAACAGAAGAGCAACTAGTCATGAACTAAATATCTCTTTGCAAGCAATTCTTATATCTGTAAAAAGTTCATCTCAACTGGACATAGTACTCGTCGTCTTCGTAAAAAGGCTAAAATCACAAGGCTATAGCAAAGAAGAGATTTACTTGGACAACAATTTTGCAACAACAATTCGGAAATGACTACAGAAAGATGAAAAATATTAATTTCCCTTTAATTAATCAGTTAAATTCGAGCAGTTCATTTCTTTTCCCGAAATCATGTTTTTTGCATGCTAACTAAAAATACAGAACTGCTCATAAATTTGAATAAAAATTTCTTTATAAGAATATTTCTCTACAAATTACGTACCTTGAAGTAATTTTTTTTCTTTTAGATATGTTTTTGTGATGAATAACTGTTTACGCTATCAGAAGAAAGCAGTCAATATATCAGGAGAAGTGCAAGTGAATAATTCCCCCGAAATTGCATAGTACAAACGGTTAAATATCCTAATAATGTAATGGTTTTGAGCGTGATGTCTACTCAGGGTACTGGATGTTTATACATTGTATAAGCCATGATGGATCAGTTGCAGAATACAGAAGGATTTGAACAAAGATCAATTTCACAATTACAAAACTGGTTTCCAAATGTAGACTTGATATTCATGCATGATGGAGCTCCGTTCCATAAAGCTTGACAACTGCCCAAATTTTTGGATGAAAAAATATAAAAACCCTTTCATGCCTGGAAACTAGATATGAACCCCAAGAGAATCTTTGGGCCATTGCGCAGGAAAAATTTAAAGAAATGCAACATCACAAACAAGAATGGTCTAATAGAAAGACTCATCCAAATTTGTCACCATGTCAACGAAATACAAATTGCCAAAAACTCATCGAATCTGTAATAAAATCAAGGGGATGCACAATAATTATTAAATATATCAATATTTTTAAAGCAATGTATTACTTCTTTAACACAACAAGATTTTATTTTAAATTTCACAATTATTCTAGTAATTTTAAGACCTCTGTAATTATCCCACATAGAACGTACTATAATTGAATTGTTTCTTGC
Source organism: Maratus speculifer (assembly GCA_964019185.1). NCBI lineage: Eukaryota > Metazoa > Arthropoda > Arachnida > Araneae > Salticidae > Maratus > Maratus speculifer. The sequence continues at coordinate 218,838,786 of OZ025293.1, read as the reverse complement.
GGTTCTCTACAATAGCTATAAATACTATAAATACTCTGTAAAAGGAACAATAAAAATACTGAAAGTGACTGTGACAATATACAAAAAAAAGACTGAAAAATCATGTAGAAAGCATAGCTTATGATGTACTTTCCAACACATTTAGAATAGTGTATCAAACCTTCACATTTTAATAAGGTAATAATTTTGTAAGCAAGGGGATGACAAAAATTGACTTTTTGGGAACTTAGCATTGTTTAGAGCATAAGTGCAATCGCGAAAGAAGCGAAAAACGTATAAAACGTTTGAAAACCAAGATCAGCAATTGTCCTTTATAGGTGGAAAAATAATTACATTTTTTGTGTGCCCCTGTATGCAACCTGTACATTTGGACATATAACGGGCTAAAATCTAGTGCAGCTAGGAAACATTTAGCGAAGCCGAAAATTCACATTCAGCAATTTCTTTTAAAAGCGAAAATATGTAATAGAATTTGCATGCACCAAATAAAATGAGGAAACGCACTTCCAGTAGTATCGTTTGTAGTATGTTTATAGCCCTACCTAATAACATGTTGGCCTATTTTTGACCCGCAAAACAGCTGCAAACCACCTTGACATGGATGCCAAAAGTTCTCGGTAGATTACCGAAAATAGATTGTATTGGTTTTTCAAGCAACGGTCATGCATATCCGGGATATTCCAAAATGATTGTTTTTGAGCTCTGGACTGCCGCTGAATCCCACTCCAAATGTGCTCTGTCTGATTAATATTCGTCGATTTAGGTGATCAGAATATTAATTTGAATTCAGTATCATGTTCCTGGAACCAATCAAGCACGTTTCAAGTCATGTGACATGGAACGTTGTTTTGCACGAAGACTCGAATTCAATTCCGGAAAACAGATAAAATGTAATGTTACAAATAATCCACATGATGTTCAGATAGTCCGTGGCGTTAATGGTCTGTTCTACAACAACCACAGGTCCTAGTAACGCCCATGAGAACGTTCCCTAAAGCTTAATATCGCCACAACTGGCCTGTATATGATCTGTTGCGTAAGGGGGAATATCAGTTCGCATAGAAGACGGCGTGTCCAAACACGGCTATCGACGTGTTGAAGGATGAATCGTGTATCACCCGACGAAACAACTCTCTCCCTATGTTCCATAGATCAGTCATGGTGTTTCTCGGGCCTAGTATAGGAGTATTTGGCGATGATGCTTGGTTAACAGTGGAGCATGAGTGGGAAGTAAGCCCCGTAGTCTTACATTCAACAGTTTCATCAAAACTGTATGCTTCGAATGAATTTCACTTGGGCGTGTGTTATTTTGGGGTGTAAACTGAACCAATGTCTGGTTAAGATGTTGCTTTACCAAGAGGGAGGGAGGGGTCCCCGAAGTCTTTTTTATTTGGTAACGCCTGGGTACCAACATGATGGTTTCTACTGATGGTTGCACCGCCATTTATCTTCTCTGTACAAGTACAAACAACGATATATCCCGAACAATCCATGGGACATACAATTTCGAAGTTACTCGTTTTGTTTCGTCGGGCAACTAAATTCTGTCCTGTATCCAAATAGCTTAGATCCCCAGCAATTATCTTCACAAGCGGACGTCAGCTCAAAAAAAAAAAAAAAAAAAAAAAAAAAATCCCGAGACTCTCCAGCAGCATTTAAATACCACTGCCATTCCCTGCGTATTATGTGTTTTTCACGCCATCCAGTCGAGTTGATTACAAAATGTGGGGATGGTCACAATGATTTGGCTTCTGAGTGTATATCAATTTCACTAAATCTGAAATGGTACAAGATCATTAACATTATTGTGACTTAATAATAAGAATGCATTTATATATGTAACATCATTCCTGACTTCCTAAAAAATTGTGTTAAAAAGTATAGATGTTCCTGGAAGTTCTAAATGAACTTCTAATACCCCTAACTTTGTCACAATTTTAGTTAGAAAAGATTCGGAAATAAGGGGGGGGGGATATATTTATGCAGTATCTTTTTGATGATATTTTGGAAAATATTATACCTAAAACTAAAACAAATGTATTTTTGAATTCCGTGATACGAGATTTTTCTAATGATATACCACAAGGTGTAATTATTTTATAAAGTATTTTAATTAGCCCCTAATTTTTTTGAAAAATGTTTGTAAAATGCTAATAATCTAGAAATTAATATGTAGGTCAATAGCCTTTATAAATCGGGCAAGTTTGATTTTTCAACCTCCTGTTGTTTTCGAGAGAAACAATCGTGGCTGATGAACATACAGACACATGGATCATGTTTTAATGGTTTATTTTTTACTTTTTGAGTATGGAACCCTAAGAAATGGTTATCACCAATTTCTGTAATGGGAGAAAATCTGGCGAGACTTAATCATTGAAATATATGTGTAAGTAATTTTAAAAAGCACTAGTAATTTTCACAATGAAATTTTTCCGTATATAAAAGGTTTTATGCAATCCTTTCTGGAACATATTAGGGCGTTGAATCGGAAAGTCACAAAAGGTATCAAAACTTTTCTATGAATTTACCAACAGCATGCCCCAAGAACCCCAACTGCCACTTCGATAACATTCAAATGTAACACAAATAGAGTATGATATTTTCTGAAGTGTTAAAAGGAAATGCATCCTGACACATCTCATATAAGGTAAGCTTAGGTAACAGAACTCACGAGGTAACTGGGCCATTGGCTGTTTTATAAAAAAAGAAAAAAAAAAAAAAAGAGATGACTTTTAAGTTCTAGCAATAGTGAACATTTCAACTCCATTTCTACTTCTTAAAACAAGTTAATTAGTTAACTCAATTTTAGTTCTGTCATTTCTGTGATAGGTTACCGAAAATTCAGACTTCTTTTTTTAAAAATAACATCAATTTGGCTGTAGTTTTTGTCAATACTGAATATTAATAGGAATTTTTAGAAATTAGTCATCTTTTATTCAACCTGGTTTTATTTTAAGCGATTTATAGGGTCGCCAAATTCCACGATTTCCATTTTAAAGCAGCATGATGGATAAAAAAACCCCAATGAGCTTGATCGAAATCTTAATTCATGTGAACATGCACACTCACATCGAAATCGATTAATATATACGAGTGCTGTCGCGGGCAAATTGACTTTAAAAAAATTTCACCCACATTAGAAATTCAAACTGCTATATCCTAGGCGTTTTTCAAGGTAAAGACAAAGCAAAAAATACACCGGAATTCATTATTAAGATAAATAGTTTAGAAAGAACCTTTTTTCAATTTCTAAATTTTTGTTTATACATCATTATACATTTAAAATATTTTTGACAAATTTAAATGGCCGCCATTTTGAAACAAGATGGCAGATATGTTGGCCCGTGCACTCTGTCAAGACATTCGTATGTACCATGAGCACACGGAGTTATATCGAAATCAGTTTATAAATATGCATATTAACGCGTGACAAATTTCAGACCGTTTCAAAATGTCAATCTCACTGGAAATTGAAAGTGCTAAAACTCAGCCATTTTTCAAGATATAGACGAAACAAAAAATGCTCTGGAATCTTTGTATCAAGGTCAAAACACAAAAGAAAAATCTTTTTCAATTTCTTAATTAATTTTTTGCACCTAATTTAAAATTTAAATTAAAAAAAATAATATTCTGACATTTTGAAACAAGACGGCGGTTGGAACTGGCCAACGAACTCGGTCCAGGCATCAGTATGTCCTATCTACGCACCAAGTTTAATCCAAATACGCGTGTATAAATACGCGTGTTATCATGTGACGAATATCAGATCATTTCAAAATGTGAGCAACACTAGAAATTAAAAGTACTATAACTCAGACATTTTTAAAGATACAGACGAAACAAAAAGTGCTTTGGAATATTTGTATCAAGGTCAAATGCTTAAAAGAAAAATCTTTTTCAATTTCTCACTTTTTTGTATATTTCAAATTTTAATTAATTTTTTTTTTTTTAAATGGCCGCCATTTTTAAACAAGATGGCGGATGGAACTGTTTGACGAACTCAGTCCAGGCTTTATTAAGTTCTATGTACACACCAAATTACATCCAAATCGATTTATAAATACGAGTGTTATCACGTGTAAAAAATCAGATCGTTTCAAAATATCAGCCATAAGAAAAATTCAAAGTGCTATAACTCAATCATTTTTTAAGATATAGACAAAGTAAAAAGTGTTTTAGAATCGGTGTTTTAGGATCTAACACATAAAATAAAAATATTTTTCAACTTTTAATTTTTTCGCATTAATTTAAAATTTATATTTAAAAAAAATTTTAAATGGCCGCCATTTTGAAACAAGAGAGCGGATGATGCTGGCCAACAAACTCGGTCGAGATATATGTATGTACTATGTACATACCAAGTTTCATTCAAATCAGTTCATAAATACGTTAGTTATCGCATGACAAATATCAGATATATATATATACTACCTCTGACTATAAAGTTCGGTGAATAATCCTGTAACATTAATGTAGATAAAATATAGACGAAAGTTACCATACCATCCTTTAAAATAGTCATCTCCCATAACTACGCATATCTGAGATTTGCTGTACATGTCCTGGGAAATTCGCAAGAAGTCTTCTTTTGGGATGGAGTTAACCTTCGTCACGTTTCGTTGGATGTCAGCAATATGGTGAAATCTCTTTCAAAGAGAGTTTGAGTCGTGAAAATAGGAAGAAGAGTGAAGGATTGTGATCTGGCGAGTATGATGGATGTTCAATTTGCAACACTCCTCATGAATTTCTTTCGGTGTCTTGCAAAGCTTAAAAACTAACTTTAAACTGATCTTTTGGTCGTTCATTTTCCTATTCTAAGTTAAGAACCAACAGACTTAAAAAGCTCTTAGAAAAGCAAGTCTTACACAGAACATAAACGACGCTCAAATGAACTACGGTGGGGGAAGATGATCAAACTAGTCTCTATGCAGGTGCAGCGTTTTGTTTCCCCAGTGTTGCCAGGTCGGTCGTTGTGAATTCATTCACCGAACTTTATTGTCAGAGGTAGTATATATATATCTCAACATTTGAATGGAGGGTGGTTTTGGGGTCTGGGGGTCATGATCGGTGAAAATATACCAGAATTTTCTGGAAGTGCTTTCCTCCGCGCGGCTGCAATAGGTAGCTTTTTACCTTTTGTAATGAAAGCTACCTAAAAAGGACTATGGATAAAAATGCATTCTTATTATTAAGTATTTGTACGTATTTACTTCATGTTTCAAATGCTCCCCAATCAAGTTATCCCATAAATTTTTAAATAATGCGATAACTGCGACATAGGTCAGGGATAACCGGACCATTTACAGTCAGTTACTCCAACAGTTATAAATGCATTTTTGGAGTTTCTCTTACTGCAGGAAATGAATTTCTCTATTGTATTTTGCTAGTAGTAAAGGAAAATATATAATAATTAAAATTACATAATCAGATTTTTTTAAAAAAGCATGTAAGTGCGTATTAAACCAAATTTGTTAAGTGAGATATCTATACCTCAAAATTTTGCGATACAGATGAAGAGGGGTACATAAGACAAAGTGGCATTATTAGAAAACTATCTCGACTAATGTTTAAAGATAGAAAACCAACGATTATAAATACACAAATAATATATGAAAAGGTAGCGAACAGTTATTTCGAATCTACTATCGCGATTCTTTATCAGTGCAAAACTCAGTGAGCTAGAAAAAGCAAAACAGGGAAAAGAGACAGAGAAACGCAAGCTTATAATCCCACCTAAAGAAAAGCAATTAATGAGAAGAAAGCAGCCTAAACAACTGGGTGGACGAGTAGCGACATCTACCGGAGAACGAACAAAACAAAAACCAAAAAGCGAGAGGGAAAAAAGTATTAAATTAAAGATTTCCAAATGCTTGGAAAATAAGGCGTAATTGATGTCATTGACTAAGGAATGAGAATTTTTAATGATGGGTAAGTTTCCCAAAAACTAAGATCAAGAATAGAAGGACTATTATGGATAATAGTGGTTGTAGAAAAGTTGAACTTATGTTGTGAAGACCAACAATGTTGAGCAATAGAAGAGCGTTCAAGCTCTTGTTTTTTGACATAACTTTTATGCTCCCTTAAACAAAATCTGAGAACACGTTTAGTATGACCAATATAAGAAAGACCACATTAGCAGAAAATTTGGCAAATACCCCAGTTATGTAAGCGATCAATGGGATGCTTAAGATTTGAAAAAGCAATTTTATTAACAGGAGAAAAAATAACATTGAAATCGAACCTTTTTAAAATTTTAGCAACTTGCTAACTGATTTTGGAGGAAAATAGCAAAACAACCAAAGTATTGGAGTTCGATTTTTTTTTTTTTTTTTTTTTTTTTTTTTTTTTTTTTTTTTTTGTCAGAATGTGTGAATTTCTTCAATTTTCTATGAATTGAATCTATAATATTAGGGGAATAACCACGATCAACAGCAATAGCTTTTAAACAATTAAGTTCATCACTGAGTAAATGAGGAGTTGAACAAATATTGGAAGCCCGGAAAACAAAAGTTTTAAAAGCCGCAATTTTCTGGTTAGGAGAATGAGAAGAATACCTGTGAGGGGGAAGACTGACCGCAAAAGATTTGCGAAACACAGTAGTCTGAAAATTATCTTCATTACGAATAACAAGGACATCCAGGAAAGAAAAGCAATTGTTGGATTCAACTTCAAAAATAAATTATATGCAAGAATCAATAGAATTCATGACAGAGAGAATATGATTAATATCTGAATTCACTTCAATAAAGCATAAATATCATCTACGTAACGAACATAAAACTAAAATTTTACGACTTCAATTTTATTTCAAAATAGTGCATGTACAAAACGCATAAAATCGGACTAATAAGAGGATTACCCATAGCCACACCGTCAGTCATACGAAAGAAATTCCCATTAAATACAAAAGTATTTTGAGACGAGCAATCACGAGTGAGAAGAATGTGTTCCTGAATTTCGAAAAAAGAAAAATGAAATTCACAAAGCCTTTTCTTCAAGCAATCTAAAGCCCCTTCAACAGGAATATTAATAAATAATGAAGAAACATCAAAAGAAACCATAATGTGGCCTTGTGGCTTAAAACTGTGAAGTTTCTTAAGAAATTCAAAAGAATTCTTAACAGTGAAAGAATTGCTGCTTGAGAGTGGAGAAAATATGGAAACTAGATATTTTGCAAGTTTATAAGAAGCCGTACCGATACTGGAGACAATGGGTCTAAGAGGAATGACAGGTTTATGGACTTTAGGTAAAGCATAAAACCTTGCACAACGTGCAATTGAAGGAATAAGAGGGGTGGCAATCAGTTCGTCGATAATCACTTTGTCGACATATCATTTCGTCGACAAGTACACTTAGTCGACAGGTACACTTCGTCGACATATATTTCTGATATGTATTGCACATAATTATTAAAGTATTAATCCCGAGATAGCGCTGGTTTAGTCATTTCAGTAATGAACAACCTACAAAAATAGTTAATTGTTAATATAATTTTATTTAGAATCAACAATTAGTAATGAAAGCATACTAATGAAACAAAATAAGGAGTTTAAAAAAGGATTAGCAATTGGTATATCAATAACTAATAAAATAATTACGAAATTAATTAATTATTCAAGCTAATTCTTAATTGCTTTATCATAGGATTAATGTTTTAATTATTTTACATGGGTTATTTAAAATGGATGATTATTTAAGATGGGCGATTTTTAAGCGTTTTTTTTTATAAGAATGAAATGATGAATGTGTTAATAAATATCCAATTTGAATTTGAGAATAGCCTCTACATACCTGGATTAAAAAGTAAATGTCCCTTTAAATATGAAAATTAAATGTAGTTTTTTATGGAGATTTTTATAAATCTTTTCTCAGGATACAAAGTTAATAAAACAGTAATTATAATATATTATTGTTTCCTATTTGAATTAATTATCAAATATATTTTATTTTTGAGGCTATCTCAAACATTCTTTATAAAAATACATTAAAATTATGAATGGTTCTGTTATTTATGAATATTATTCATAATTAGTGTTTTTCTAAACTAAATTTATCCTCCATTTGGCTTATAATTGCAAAAATATCATTTTATAGAAAGTCAAAAGAAATTTTCCCACCAGTAAACAATGCAAAAGCTTTGGAATGCAAGCACCTATTGTGTACTAATCCGCACCCACGCCAGTAGGACAAAAGTACAAAGGTAAGCCATCAATAAAACAAGCGTGGAAAGCGATTGGAGTTTTTAAAAGTTTTCAAAAATTCCTTATTTACGTTCTTCGGTAGGAGTTTTGATGTTAGTTATAGATTTGTAGTTGTTGACGGAAATTGCTTTGAGTTTTGATGCTCGTTATAGTTGTGTTTTGGTGGATCACGCTTTGAATTTAGTTATAGTAATAGATTCGGAGGCATTGTCTAAAGTCTGTGAAGTTATAAAAACAACAAAAAATAAAAATTCGATTACAGTCGATGGATTTATTTTGACTAAGGATCGGAATCAAAATGATCGTTACTATTGGAAATGTTTAGGAAGAGCAGTCACTACATTGATTAATGGACAACATATATTAAGTCAACACGAGATTTCGAAACATAGTCATGCAGCAGAAGCAAATAGAACACCAGTTATAATAGCCTGTACGAAATTGATTGAATTGCGAAAACAACAAAGGATCAGCCAGTTCAAATAATACAGAATATCATCACAGGAACTTCTTCTGAAATTCTCCCATACATGCCCTTTAAAAATGGTTTGCGTCAAAAAATTAAGAGTTCGAAGAGAACAATATCCTGCTGAAAAATTTGGAGGAATTTTCATTACCTAGTGAATTTTCAACTACAGAAACTGGGATGAATTTTTACTGAGACATAGAAGCTGCAGGCCGGAGAATTTTGATTTTTACAACAAGTGATAATTTGAAATTTTTATCCGATGCAAAATTTTAGATTATGGACGGAACATTCAAAACGGTTCCTGTCCTATTCCGGCAACTTTATGTTATCCATGCTCCAGTTGGTATTTCACCTAATAGTAAAATATGTCCTTTAGTTTATGCTTTAATGAGTAGTAAATAAGAAGAACTTTATGTGCGATTATTTCAAGAATTGATTGAATGGGGTGAATAATTCAATTTAGAATTAAAGCCAGATTTTATTTTAAGTGATTTTGAGAAAGCTGCAATGAATGCATTAGCTTCAGAAATTCCTGGTGCTCAGAGCAAGGGCTGTTACTTTCATCTGTGTCAATCAGTTTATAGGCAGATTCAATCGTGTGGATTAGCATCAAAATATGGTTCTGAAGAGACTTTTAGTATTTTAATACGGCAAATACCGGCTCTGGCATTTTTAAGCCCTCTAGAAATTCCTAATGCATTTGATGAACTGAAAACAGTTATGCTAGATGACGCTGGCATATTATTAAGTGGTTCGAAGAAAATTATATACATGGGCGTATACGTAAGATTTTCACGAATGGTGAAATACGGAGAAATCAGCCTCTTTTCCCACCAGAAATATGGTCTGTATATGAAAACAATGCGTTTGGATTTCCTCGAACACAAAATAAAGTAGAAGCTTGGCATAGGCGGTGGAATACTTTGGTAGGTCCTGCACATGTTGGGATTTTTACTATTATTTCGGAAATTCGCAAGGAACAAAGGGAAACTGAATCAGAAGTAGAAAATATTATACGGGGTGAACCGCCAAAGAAAAAACGAAATGCAGAAAAAAAAAGAACAGAGAATCGAAAATGTCTTGGGAAATAGAACAAATCTGTCTAATTTAGATTTTCTGAGAGGAATTGCACATAATATCTCATTATAAATTTATTTTTACTGCAATTTTAATGTGTTTTAATTTATATTTTTTTCGCAATGTAATTTATGTATTATATTTTTTTGTAATGTATTTTAAACAATAAAAATTTGATGGGGTACTTGCTCATACACCTCCTCCTGGTGTACCCTGGAAACATTTTTTTGGCTAAGATATGGGCAACGTTAATATTTTTGTTTCATTATAATTTACAATAAAATAAGCTTTTTCAAAAAAAAAATATAACCGACTTCAATCAACGCTCTAAAAAGAGTTAAATAATTCTTTAAAATACCCTAATGATGAATTCTTATCTAATAACCACACATCAGATATCATGTACCGACAAAAAAAATGGTTATAAGTTTAATACATAGAACTTAATATCCAGCAAACATGTTTTTTCGATAGAATATTTTTTACAAGAGATTAATTTACATATTTTTGATTTAATTTATGAATATACACATATAAAAAGTAATGAATTACTTTTTGAAGTTGGTGCCAAACTATTGTAAGTATAGTAAGAATTGTGGTTATATTGTGACGGTATACTCATGCTGGGTGTCATTTGTCACGTTATATGCAGACATACTCATTAATTTAGGTTAAAACAACACAGTTTATTAAAATGATAAGGGCTAAAGGAAAGTGGAGCCAGTCTATAATTTCACTCACTGAGAACACTATGAAAAGCTAAATCATACTCACAGGCTTTGGTCTAGCTCAGTCGGGGCACCGTCTAGCACTTGACACTAATTCCTGGCTGATCTACTAAACAAATCTTAATTTCACAGCCCGTGGCTGTGGATATTTCTTTATTTCTCAAATAATCAAAACGGAACGATTCTAAACTTTCTTACCAAGGCCGAGTCTTTAATCCACTATCTGAACTCCTTTCCGCTTTTCTGGAGGCCGTAGCTATTCTCTAATCGTCAGCACCTTAATAAACAATCATCAACTTCGTTGTCTAATGGCGGAATACACACAGAGGCTGCTGGCTGCTACCAGAAACACAGACGCTGGCTGCTGGCTAAGGCCAGAAACACACACACCACAAACTCACACCCAAGCTTTTATACGCGACAAACTGAGATACTTCTCATTAACATAATACTAATAACCGCGAGCTAACTGCGGAATTCGAAAGAGCACACACACTCTAGAAAGTTAAAGTAAAAGAGAGGATAGATGTCACTTTTACGCCTACAAAATGTTAATTTATTGACGTCACGATCTCAGAAACACTAGAGTGCCTTTATGACTAAAGGTCACTCCCTCACAACCCCCCCTCGAACTCCGCAGAGAAAAAGGGCTGGGCTAAATGCATGCCCAGAACTTTTTCTTGTTATAAATTTAGAGCCGTAATAAAACACAGTGATGGGTGAAATTTAACGCCGAAACATAACTTTTAAAATATTAACTTTAACCCATCACAACCAAAAAAACTCAGTTTGCCTCAAATAATCACATATCCAATCCAACCATTCTTCTATCTTACAAATAGCCTCCGTAAAACTTCCAAAAACTCGTAAAACTTTCAGAACTAATTACTTCTTCTCTCAAAACAACCCACTCCACTGGGAGTGCTAAAATATCTCAAAACACTAACCTTCCGAAATTTTCCTCAATATTGCAATGCAACTATAACTTTACCCAAAAATTTCTCCATAACTAGAATTCGCACCAAGTCCAAAAAACCCAATGCGCAAAAACTTTCCTCATCCAAATCCCGACTTCATCTAAAATTACATTTACTTCATACTAAACTAACTCTGCTACTACGTAATACCTACATCCCCATTAGCCAATGAACTAACTCCCAAACTTCTTCAGACTTAACTCCACTTGAACAATAATTGGGGCACATACGTACAGCGGCATATCGCTGTGCTTATGCAACAATCAAAAAATATCAAAAATTTACAAAATGACGTCATCAATCTCTTCATCTGTATTAACTAAAAGAAAAATAGCAGAATCAATACATAACAAAAGGTATACTTCCCTGCAAGAAAATCACATTAACATTCAATTTTAATACAATACAATTTCAAATTCAAATGCAGCTTAAAACTTCGCAACTTGCGGAAACCATTCTCAACTAAAGTACAAAACGCAACTCATAAAACACGAACGATAAGAAGAAAGTTAATTCATTAAATGTTAGTATAAGAGATAGAAACGCGTGTCAAGGGCTTCTTGACCGCAAAACACGTGCGCGCCTAAACCGCGGCGCGTGTACAAAATAACCCAAATTACTATCTGTACTTTCTGAAAATTTAAACATACATTAACATACATTTTATAACACAAGAACAATATAACAATATAATAACATTTTAAACAAATAACATAACAATAGATCCAGAATTTTTAAAAGCAGTTAAGACCAAAATTTCCAACATACATAAAACTAACAATTTTGCAAACAAATTTTGAACACAATTAAGCACTAAACGTGAGTCCGTCAAAAAATTCCAAAAATGGCCAAAAGTACAAAACAGTCTCTCTGCTTTCTATTCCTTCACATTGCTACCACATATATGCACTCTAATAGAAATTTAATAAAGAACATTATCACCCAATCATAGAGATGATTCACTGCTAGCAGGCTTCATACTGCAAGATGGCTTTCTCCTCCTGTCCCAAAAGGCTTGTACGAAGGATCTCTCGTCATCAGAACTGTACGGTGACGCCACAGTTGACTGTCGTGCCTGCAGCCTGGTTCTGAATGGATGCCGTGGAATACTCGTAGGTTCCACTCGACGACTCTGCTCTGGCCGGTTCGCTGGGTTCACTCCATGGCGAGGCTCACACTGTTGTTGCCGGTAATCTGAGAGTTGTCTCCTCTTCCTAGATGCACCCGAAGTTACCGAAGATCCTAGGCCACGTTTCTTTCCGGACCTATGTAGTTTCTTGTTAGGCAAAGATTCGGCATTTAAAGTTCGCTTAACAGTTTTACGAGTGTCCAAACGAAATCTTTTCTGGGGATTAATCACTGAAGATGGTGAACTATTAGTTAATTTATGCTTGTGAGGTTGTTGTCTAATAGATGGAGGAACTGGACAATTTATAATTTTTTGTCTTTTATGACACACAGAGTCCGATGTATTTGACACAGTTCTCTTATTTTTATTATACTTTGCTCTCGGATTGCTAGGCTTTCGACTTTCAATAACAGTCTTTGGAGCTGTTTGACCAAATTTTCTTCTTGAATATTGATGAAAAGAATTAGACGAAGAAGTGCTGGACTCGGGACACTCATTGGATCGGGAATTTTGCGAAACACCACTCGACATATGAGAACCTTCACTACCATTTTCTGATTACCATTCTCATGACAGATTAACAGTCATTCTTTCACCATTGACATCAACAACCAAATTATTATTTCGAACTTCCAAAACCTCGAACGGACCTACAAACTTCGGACCAAACTTAGCTACTCTCTTTTGACGACTTGAACTTAACCAATGCTTTTCTACTAACACAAAATCTCCAACTTTCACTTCTAACTCCCTTCTACGCATATTATAATACTGAGCTTGTTTTTCTTGCGCTTTTCCCATTTGAACCTGAGCTTCCTTAACCAACCTCTCAATATCCTGACACATGTACTGACTTTCCGCATCTGACACCATAACTAACCTTTGGAATGGAGTAATAACTTTTCTACCCAAAAACAATTCAGCAGGCGTTTTCCCCGTTGACTCGTGAACTGCCGTACGAAGTGCGTACGCAAAATGTTGAAGAAACTGGTCCCAATTTGCATGATGAGAACCAACATAAGAAGAAATCATTTGAATTAATGTACGATTTACACGTTCAGCCATATTAGACTGAGTAAGTTCCATACCGACCTCAGTCTCCAACTTTTCACAAAAAGATTTAAAAATAGTAGATATAAAATCATAACGAAATGGTTTACTAGCAACTAGTGCGTCAAAACCAATATGAACTTCATTCGTTAAACTCGGTTTATCTGAAAAAACTTTACCACAATCGACTAAAGACTTATTAACCTCCATTTTCTTAACCACACTTAAACCCGACTCCTCCAAATTAACTGACACTGAAACAGGCTCTTTCTTACTCACATTCTCATCATTATTCACGATTAACGACTTTTTAAAGAAATCCAAACTAATTCCTCTATCCCTCATATAATCCACACCAACTATACAATGCACTGTTAACCCATCTAACACACAAAACTCCCAACATGTCTTAACCGAACGAATTTTAACTTCCAATTCTACTGAACCTTTATTATCGCAAGCTACTCCCTGTGCCGACTGAACCACAAGACTTGACCTTTTCAACTTTTTATACGAAAAATATTTCCGATAACAATCAAAAGAAATGAACGACTTATCTGCCCCTGTATCGAAGACACTTTTAACGACAATACCATCTAACACAATTAACACTTCAGGTAACTCAAGCGGATTAATAGTAATTTTCTTCAAATTCACCGAAGACTTTTCCGACCTCTGAACACATTTGCTTCGCACTGATCTACCTTCAAAATTCTCATCCGAAGTTAATCTCCTTACTTGCGAAGAAACATTCCTGTCCCGTACTCCCCCACTACGATCATAACCACTATTCTGTCTATTTCCATGCATATTTCTCTCACCACTTCTAAAATTATTAGCACCACCAATATTCCTATTACCATTACTCGTATTCGACATATTACGACCAAATCCATCACTTCTATTACGCACATTACTATCCGGAAATCGCTGTCCCCCTCTCACAAAATTACGTTCCCCCTCATTTCTCAAATTACCATCCGTGACAGGTCTCTGCCGAGGGTTACGCAAATCCCGTTGATCCGAGCTATGCCGAGACTCATACTTCGATAATATCTGGTGCATTTCTGCAAAATTCTTCGGTGCTCTAACTTCAATAAAGTCCTGTATATTTGGATTAAAAAGAGGAAAAACAATGTCCAACAATTCCTCAAATGTAATATCTAAATCTAATTTATTTTTAAGTTCAAGCTTACGAAGATAAAATTTTGACGCCGACTCATAAATATTCTGCTTATTACAATAGAACTCTTTTCTCAAAATACTTTTATCTTTAACGGGAGGAAATGCCTTCTTTAACTCAATTACAGTTTGTTCAAATCTTTTCGCTTCCTCAGTAATCAAAAACTTTCCTATATTTTCTAACCACAAAAGTGCTTCGCCCTTTAACGAGCATTTAAGCACTACGTACCTGTTTTTCTCAGGTATATTATTGAACAAAATATAATCATCTAATTTCACTAAAAATTCACTAATATCACCCTCACCGGTGAAATACACTCGTGGCACAATCTCAAAATGTCCGACATTTCGTTGGGCGCCATTTGTGACGGTATACTCATGCTGGGTGTCATTTGTCACGTTATATGCAGACATACTCATTAATTTAGGTTAAAACAACACAGTTTATTAAAATGATAAGGGCTAAAGGAAAGTGGAGCCAGTCTATAATTTCACTCACTGAGAACACTATGAAAAGCTAAATCATACTCACAGGCTTTGGTCTAGCTCAGTCGGGGCACCGTCTAGCACTTGACACTAATTCCTGGCTGATCTACTAAACAAATCTTAATTTCACAGCCCGTGGCTGTGGATATTTCTTTATTTCTCAAATAATCAAAACGGAACGATTCTAAACTTTCTTACCAAGGCCGAGTCTTTAATCCACTATCTGAACTCCTTTCCGCTTTTCTGGAGGCCGTAGCTATTCTCTAATCGTCAGCACCTTAATAAACAATCATCAACTTCGTTGTCTAATGGCGGAATACACACAGAGGCTGCTGGCTGCTACCAGAAACACAGACGCTGGCTGCTGGCTAAGGCCAGAAACACACACACCACAAACTCACACCCAAGCTTTTATACGCGACAAACTGAGATACTTCTCATTAACATAATACTAATAACCGCGAGCTAACTGCGGAATTCGAAAGAGCACACACACTCTAGAAAGTTAAAGTAAAAGAGAGGATAGATGTCACTTTTACGCCTACAAAATGTTAATTTATTGACGTCACGATCTCAGAAACACTAGAGTGCCTTTATGACTAAAGGTCACTCCCTCACAATATTATGCCTAATACTATAAAAAAAGGGGTAAAAATCATTATTGATTGTGATCGTTTGTCACCAACTTCAAAAAGTAATTCATTACTTTTTATATGTATATATTCATAAATTAAATCAAAAATATGTAAATTAATCTCTTGTAAAAAATATTCTGTCGAAAAACCATGTTTGCTGGATATTAAGTTCTCTATGTATTAAACTTATAACCATATTTTTTTTTTGTCGGTACATGATATCTGATGTGTGGTTATTAGATAACAATTCATCATTAGGGTATTTTAAAGAATTATTTAACTCTTTTTAGAGCGTTGATTGAAGTCGGTTATATTTTTTTTTGAAAAAGTTTATTTTATTTCTTACTTTTTAGTTATTTATACCGTAATACTTAGTTTAATCGGTTGGATAGTTGCGTGTAATCGGTGAACATACAGGGTGATTCATAAAAGATGGGCAGAACTTTAAGGGGTTATAGTACAATTAAAGACAAATAATATTAAATAGGAGACTAAGGGTCCCAGACGTATTCCCAAGGAGATAGGGGGCATTAAAGTTTAGGGTCCGAAATTTCAAATGATTATAAAAAATGGAAAAATTGGTCGATTCGTTTGCGGTTTTTGCAAAAAATGTTCTTTATGCCAGTATTTTCTTGAAATAAAATTTTAAAGTTCAATTTCAAAAAATGCCGATAGGGGGCGCTTTAGACTTTGGAGTAACAAACAACTATTTTTTAACGTTATTTTTTGTATTTCTTTAAATGATTTCGAAAGCTTAGACTTAAACTTAAATTTCGATCTAAAAATCTGAGTCCTAACGAGTAGTTAAGTAGCGTAAACTGAAATTTGAAATTTGAAACCCTTCTCCCCCCAGAACAAAAATCAGTTATTCCCGATCTTTGTGTCGTAGATTAGGCTCTAACTACAACCGCGTTTTGCTAAAATTATTCTTTAGTCAGTATTTTCTTGAAAATAAATTTTAAAGAAAAGTTTCAAAAAATTCCGATAGAGGGCGCTTTAGACTTTGGAGTAACGAACAACTATTTTATACCGTTATTTTTTGTGTCTCATTAAATGCTTTCTAAAGCTTAGACTTAAACTTAAATTTTCAGCTCAAAATCTGAATCGCTGAGCGTGGTTCAGTAGAGAGGGGAGGGGGTTCAAATTTCAACTTCTGAACATAGTTCAGTTTGCACTACTTAACCATGCCCAACGATTCTGTGCTGTGATACGAGGCAAAAATACAACTTTCGTCAAGGACTGCATAGTCGGAATTCACTCATAAAGGCAATGGCACAGTTGGAAACGTCGCTCATGCAAACGTTAAAGCTCCATTCCTGACGCTAGTCACCGGGTGAAGAAGGAGACAGAAAGTATGCAAATGTCAAATGGGGAAGAAGAAGAACACGTATGCAAAATTTCGACACGATTCAGGCATAAAAACCACTGAACGGTGAGTCAAGTGTAAGTTGCTGTAGTAATGAATCGGAAGATGGTGCCCTTCACGAATAAGGAAAAGGCTGAGATGCATTTAATTTACGGAGCGGCAGATGGAAATGGTGCAGAGGCACAACGAATGTACGGAGAGCGATTTCCCAACAGGCGGTTGCCTAACTGCAAAACTTTCGAGCGCTTGCACAGACAGTTGTGTGAGACGGGATCATTTCTCGCTTCCCGGTCGAATGCAGGTCGTGCAAAAAAGAATCAGTAGTTGTTGCAGAAGCCATTCTGGATGTAGTAGCGGCGCAGCCAAGTACAAGTACACGAACAGTGGCTAGGCAGGTGGATACCTCACAGTCCATGACTTGGAGGGTACTGAAGGATGAACATTTGCTCCCGTTTCATGTGCAACGAGTCCAGAAACTGTCTCCAGGGGATTATCCAAATCGTATTGAATTCGCCCGCTGGTTTCTGCAGCAGAACGCGCTAAATCCACATTTTGGACGAACTGTGCTTTTCACCGATGAATGTACCTTCACACGTGAAGGTACATTTAACACACACAATGCACATGTATGGGCGGATGTCAATCCACATGCTACGTATCCACATGCTCATCAGAGACGCTTTTCCATCAATGTTTGGGCAGGAATCCTCGGAGACCACCTAATCGGACCGTACCTTCTTCCTGAACGCCTCAACGGTAAAACATACCTCACATTTCTGCAACATGTGCTGCCAGACCCGTTAAACGTTGTTCCTCCACGCATCCGGCGGGTCATGTGGTTCCAGCACGATGGAGCGCCAGCCCATTACGTACGAGACGTCCGCAAATATCTGGACATCACATTTCCGAACAGATGGATTGGTCGAGGTGGTACTGTTGCTTGGCCTGCTCGCTCGCCGGATCTTTCACCCCTCGATTTCTTTTTTTGGGGACAATTGAAGGCTCTTATGTATGAGACACCCATTGAATCCCCCGAGGAACTGGTCGCCAGACTTTCCGCCGCTGTAGGGGAAGTGCTCGAAAAGCTTGATGTTTTCGCGAATGTTCGCCGTTCTATTCTTCGCCGTTGTTCTGCGTGCATAACCTCTGGTGGTCACAATTTTGAACATTTATTGTAATTACATGTTAATAAATATGCTTTGGTAACATAATCCTAATTTGTGTCTTTTTACCTCGTATCACAGCACACAATGTGTGGACATGGTAAACTGAACTGTGCTCAGGAGTAGAAATTTCAAACCCCTCTCCCCAGAAACTTAACCACTGTTAAACTGTTCGTGTACTTGTACTTGGCTGCGCCGCTACTACATCCAGAATGGCTTCTGCAACAACTACTGATTCTTTTTTGCACGACCTGCATTCGACCGGGAAGCGAGAAATGATCCCGTCTCACACAACTGTCTGTGCAAGCGCTCGAAAGTTTTGCAGTTAGGCAACCGCCTGTTGGGAAATCGCTCTCCGTACATTCGTTGTGCCTCTGCACCATTTCCATCTGCCGCTCCGTAAATTAAATGCATCTCAGCCTTTTCCTTATTCGTGAAGGGCACCATCTTCCGATTCATTACTACAGCGACTTACACTTGACTCACCGTTCAGTGGTTTTTATGCCTGAATCGTGTCGAAATTTTGCATACGTGTTCTTCTTCTTCCCCATTTGACATTTGCATACTTTCTGTCTCCTTCTTCACTCGGTGACTAGCGTCAGGAATGGAGCTTTAACGTTTGCATGAGCGACGTTTCCAACTGTGCCAGTGCCTTTATGAGTGAATTCCGACTATGCAGTCCTTGACGAAAGTTGTATTTTTGCCTCGTATCACAGCACAGAATCGTTGGGCATGGTTAAGTAGTGCAAACTGAACTATGTTCAGAAGTTGAAATTTGAACCCCCTCCCCTCTCTACTGAACCACGCTCAGCGATTCAGATTTTGAGCTGAAAATTTAAGTTTAAGTCTAAGCTTTAGAAAGCATTTAATGAGACACAAAAAATAACGGTATAAAATAGTTGTTCGTTACTCCAAAGTCTAAAGCGCCCTCTATCGGAATTTTTTGAAACTTTTCTTTAAAATTTATTTTCAAGAAAATACTGACATAAAGAATAATTTTAGCAAAACGCGGCAGTAGTTAGAGCCTAATCTACGACACAAAGATCGGGAATAACTGATTTTTGTTCTGGGGGGAGAAGGGTTTCAAATTTCAAATTTCAGTTTACGCTACTTAACTACTCGTTAGGACTCAGATTTTTAGATCAAAATTTAAGTTTAAGTCTAAGCTTTCGAAATCATTTAAAGAAATACAAAAAATAACGTTAAAAAATAGTTGTTTGTTACTCCAAAGTCTAAAGCGCCCCCTATCGGCATTTTTTGAAATTGAACTTTAAAATTTTATTTCAAGAAAATACTGGCATAAAGAACATTTTTTGCAAAAACCGCAAACGAATCGACCAATTTTTCCATTTTTTATAATCATTTGAAATTTCGGACCCTAAACTTTAATGCCCCCTATCTCCTTGGGAATACGTCTGGG
Organism: Maratus speculifer; assembly: GCA_964019185.1. Classification (NCBI taxonomy): domain Eukaryota; kingdom Metazoa; phylum Arthropoda; class Arachnida; order Araneae; family Salticidae; genus Maratus; species Maratus speculifer. Next base: position 218,818,903 of record OZ025293.1, on the reverse strand, counting down.
ACCCTTAGTCTCCTATTTAATATTATTTGTCTTTAAGTGTACTATAACCCCTTAAAGTTCTGCCCATCTTTTATGAATCACCCTGTATATAAAAAAAAGTACATACGCCGTCGAATTGATGATAACCTTCTCCTTTTTTAAGTCAGTTAAAGAAATTATAATACGGAAAAATACTGTATGTTATACATTGATGTCAGGAATGGGGTTCGAACCCACGATCTCTTTCGAGAACCAGAGCTTAAATCGGGCGCCTTAGACCGCTCGGCTATCCTAACTGCAGTCTAAACGGTGAACAACGCCATATCACTTTTCGCAAGTCTATTATTTTAGCACACTTTCACTGATAATGTACTGAGTTGGTTGGTTAAGTATATACATGGTAAAAGATCTCTGATATTCTGTGCTAACGGTTAAAAACAAAATATTCTTAATAGCATAATTAGTATTTAATTTGTAAAATATATGTGTAAAAAGAATAATACGGAAAAGGTTTTTGTATATATGTATGTCAGGAGTGGGGTTCGAACCCACGTTCTCTTTCGAGAACCAGAGCTTAAATTAAGCGCATTAGACCGCTCGGCTATCTTGACTACAATCTATTCGGTGAACTTATTCAACGTCATATTACTTTTCGCAAGTCTATTATTTTAGCACTCTCTCACTGATAAAGTATTGAGTTGGCAAAATATCTCTGATACTCTGTGCTAACGGTTAAATACAAAATATTCTTAATAGCATAATTAGTATTTAATTTGCAAAATATATGTGTAAAAATTACAATACGGAATAGGTTGTTGTATACATGTATGTCGGAAGTGGGGTTCGAACCCACGCTCTCTTTCGAGAACCAGAACTTAAATCAGGTGCCTTAGACCGCTCGGCCATCCTGACTGCACTCCATGGTAGGAACTCATTCAACAGTTTTAATTAGCGAAAAATCACTAATTTTAATAGTTTTTGCCCGTTTACTAAAAAATTACTGAACCAATTTCTATGAAATGGAAGTGGTACCAATCCGAGAGTAAGTTCTTTAATTTAACACCAAAACCAAATTAATCAGTTGGATAGTTTCGGCGTAATCGGTGGACATACATTAAAAAAATACATACGCGATGAATTGATAACCTCCTCTCCTTCTTGAAGTCGGTTAAAATATTTTTAATAGCATAATTAGTATTTAATTTGTAAAATATATATGTAAAAATTATAATACGGAATAGCTTCGGAAACTTATTCAATGTCATGTTACTTTTTGCAAGTCAGTTATTTTAGCACTCTTTCACTGATAAAGTATTGAGTTGATAAAAGATCTCTGATACTCTGTGGTAACGGTTAAATACAAAATATTCTTAATAGCATAATTAGTATGTAATTTGTAAAATATCTATGTAAAAATTATAAAACGGAAAATTATTGTACACACGTATGTCAGGAGTGTGATTCGAACCCATTGTCACTTTCGAGAACCAGAGCTTAAATCAGGTGCTTTAAACCGCTTGGCCATCCTGACTTCAGTCAATTGTAGGAACAAATTCAACAGTTTTAATTACCGAAAAAACACTAATTTTAAGTTTTTGCTTAATAACTAAAAAACTACTGAACCACCCAGCAAAGAAAGAAACAGTGGGCCATCAGCTAGAAAACAGATGGCAGCCAGCAGTGCCATCAGCGGTAAAGTGCAACGGTACCATTACTTAAACCTGTACTAAAGTGTCCGTCCGAAATGCAGGTGGCCCATCAGAGATGGCCAACAGCAAGCCAGCATTGGTATGCCATCACATTGCTTAAATCCATCAGTTTTCCTGCAGTGCTAGCATTTATCCTACAGCAATTCCTTTGCTGGGCCAGCACTTTTAATCCAGTGCCATCACTTATCCTACAGTGTTTATACATTGGTACACCGTCAGACTGCTTTTTTATTACTATGAGCCAACAACTACCCTACAATGTTTATAAAGCGGCAGATTATCATACAATGTATATGCTGCTGGACCTTTGCTGAACCAGCGGTTTTTAATCAGTATTAGCTTCTAATCTACTGCTAGTTCTTTGCTGGGTCAGCACTTTTAATCCACCACCATCACTTATCCTACAATGTTTATACAGGGGTAAACCATCAGTCAGATTTGTTTTTACTACGAGCAAACATCCACCCAGCAGTGTTGATAAAGCAGCAGGCCATCATGCAATGTTTATGCTGCTGGACTTTTGCTGTACCAGCAGTTTTCAATCAGTAACATCCTTTATAACGATTTTACACTTTGCTGGACCAACACATTACTACCATTTTTATTCCCATGACCAGCAATTACTGCTTGCTGGGACAGCATATTTATTCAGGGTTTGATTTGCAGCAGAGCATCTGGGACGCTGACAAGGGCCAACAATTTTGGGACCTCCAAAATATTTGTATTTTTAAATTTCTGAGATCCAATATTTCACTTATAACTAAGGTTCTGTGGAAGCCTAAATTAATATTCATTTAATAATTTTTTTATTTTTCCAAAAAATTCTTTTGAATTTTTGTCCCTGAATACTTTTTATGTTAATGCCTAGAGCCCTCTAGGATGCAAATCAATCTTCCCTGAACAATAGTTTTGCTTTAATTGGGATTGATTTGATACATATTATGTGGATATAATTACCGCTGGTATAAATATAAAAAGAAATGAAATCTATCCAAAAAATTATTTTTATTTTGTATTACTTGTAAATATAAGTCTTCATGCAATCCATTTTTATATCTGTTAATAGAGTTCATACTCTATTTGAAGAACAAAATTTCCCGATTACAATTCACAACATTAAAAAAAAAAAAAAAAAAAAAAAAAAAAAAAAAAAAAAAAGCTAAAATACAAGTAAAATGAATTTAAAGGATCTTTTACTAATTAAGCTAAGTTATTAACTTAATTAAGCTAAGCTACAATAATATATTAATAAAAGTTATATAAACTTATATTTACATACGAATTTATACATATTAAACACTTATTTATAGTCAGTGCTGCTATATCATTTATGCTTTTACAAAAGCAATTTGTTGTGCAGGTTTCAATTCATCTTTTAAAAATTTTAGATAGGTTTTTTTATATTTAATTTTATTATTATTATTTTGGCAGCTTGTTTGTAATTTTTTATTATTCGTATTTCATCATATTCTTTCGTAGAGATACTGCCTATATAAGAGACTTTGAACCTAAGGCACGACATTACTCTCTCTAAATCAAAATTAAGTTAGATCACACAAAATCACTATTAATCTTTTCGAAATTTAATCAAATGGAAATTGAAAAAATTTAATTGCGGCATATAATATTCTAATCTATTGATGATTTCAATTTTTTTCAAACAAGTTTGCATTATAGTTAACTTGATATTAAGTTTCAAAATAGAAATATAATTGCATTGCATTAACTATTTTTTCCCCATAATTATAGTAAATACCTACATATATGTTCCTCATATTTTTTTTTTAAATTAAATAGAAAAATTTCAGTAATGGGCACACATCAAAAAGGTTCAACTCTAACATATATGGTGACAAATATGTATAGCTAAAATATCTATGTTATAAACATGTGGATTTTTGTGAAAATTTTACTTTTATGTGAAAAATTCGAATTTTTTTACAGAAAGGCCTCAAAATTTAGGGCAATCTTTATGAATGGTAGCACATAAAAATCAGACTTTCAGGTAAAAAAAAGACAGTTTTCTCAGATTATTTGAGTTTTTGTCATTTCCCATGTTTTCTAGTTGAATAGAAACACTGTTTAACCAAATATGTTAATACAGTAGACTCTCTCAAATCCGCAAACCAGAAATCCGCAACTCTCTGAAATCCGCACATATTTTATGGATGTAAACAATGAAACTTTCATTTCGGATATTGGGACAAAATTTGATTTTTTTAAATTTTGTATCAATTCCAAATATTTTTTAATTTGTAACTTTCTTAATAATACTCTATTCATGTTTTGTTTTTTTCACGAAGGAAAAATAAATGTTATTGAAAAAATTCAAGATATAGCTGATATCACTGGTAATCACAGATTTCTTACCAAATATATTTATGCATTAATCAAGATTTTTTTGGTTTATTAAGCCTGGCTAAACTTGAAAAAAATCTTTATTTTATGATTTTAATGTGAATTAGTAATGTACTTTTATGAGGCAAGTTGCACTGAATAATTTTGGAAAAATACATTTAATCTTTATAATGAATATTTAATCATATACTATTGATTATTAACTTGACCTTTGCTATTAGTATTTTAATCATTTTAAAAATTATCTAAATTTTTATTATTTTAGTTTATTACTTATCTTAATATTTTATTACATTGTAAGCATTCATTATAGTTCCGATTACACTATTAATTGCACTCAAATTACTGTTTAAAAAATGTAAACAAAGCAATGACCAGAAATCCGCAAGATTCTAAAATCCGCACAACCTCTGGTCCCAAGCTGTGCGGATTTGAGGGAGTCTACTGTACTTATATTTTCTCTGCAAGACATTTTTAAGGGCAGCATTTATCCTGCCTTCATTTAAATATATTTTTTAATACAGTAAAACACCAATTCTACAAGACTCACTTACTTCAGTTATTCCTTTCGCAAGGTTGTTGCCAAAACATCAAAACAAAAACTGATAATTTTATTGAGAATACAAAACAATAAATCTCAATGAGATATCTTTAATGCATCTGTTGTATGTTTTCATCCAAAAGGAATTTTATGTAATTACTAAGACAAATAATCCTAGAATTTGTTTAGTGCAATGTTCTTAAATATTTCGAATATCCTTTATTGTTGGCAAATATTATTAGATTGTTTAACTAAATAACTAAATAAACACATGGAACAAATCATCTAGTTATAATAAAATTGCAGAATGAATTTATACTGTGAAAAACTGTGTACATTCTTAAAATATTATTTTATTAATTTTTGTTTAAGCAAAATGTAATATTAAAATAAGGTCTGCTGAATGATCTTGGCTCCTCCCCCCCCCAACAAATGAATTTATTTGAAAACAAAACTTTCTAGTAATTTCATAACTACAATCAATTTCAGTAACAAAACTATAGTTTACAAGGTTCATTTTAATGAAAATATAAACAATGACAACAATGTAAGTTCTCATAAAACTTTATTTGGCTTGGCCAACTGTCCTATCATGAGTATTAAATATGAAAAATGTTAAATTTGAAACAACCTATTTATCTTAAAAATTTTGTTCTAAATGTTTTTGTAGCCTAAAAGCTAAGATAAACTGTAGTGCATTATATTTAAGTTTTATTTGCCCAATCTAAAGATATCAATCAGTGTGAAGCAAGACACTACCTTTTTCTTACACACACATATCTATAACTTAGGAAAAAACTTTAATGAAAAAACTTTTTTTATTTGCATAATCAACGGTACATTAAAAAAGTTATCATAATAAATCTCGCTGCTGAACTGGATTGCTGAGCGCAACCAAAGCTTTACATCTTCCACATTTGCTTGTAAAACTGTTCTGGTAGTTGGTATTTGACGGGCTGCAGCTGGAAGAAAAAAAAAAGAAGAGAGAATTGAGATTTTTTTTTTTAAGTGCAGATGTATGAATACAAACCAGCAATAAGACAAACAAATTAGAAATTACAAAATATATTGCTATGTTGACTGTGTTCTTAATTTTCTAAATGATTGATTTCAACTTTGCCAAATTGAATTCTTAAACATGGATATTTAAAACTAATGGACAAAAATCAAAATGTTTAACAGGAAAATAACCATCCCTATATACATTGAAGTAATGTTTATAATCTAAAAATATCAGGTAACCAAGAAAGTTCAAGCGGTTTTTGAGAACAGCTACTTTTGTTGCGTAGGTGTGGTCATGCTGATTCTGATGACATTTCTGTACATTGCCTTTAAATTGCAATCAGTAGAGAGTTGTTTAACATATCTCACGTTTCGCTATCAGTTTTGTAGGAAGTACAATCGTTGAAAAGGATGTCATTGACAAAGGAGATTTTGAGACCTATTTTGCTCTACGAGTTCAAATTAGGAAACAAAGCTGCAGAAGCTGCTAGAAGAACATGCTCCTTGTTTGGAGAGACTTCAGTGAGTGAAAGGACCGCTCAAAAGGGGTTCAGCAGATTTTCATCCGGAGACGAGAGCCTTGAAGACAAGTCTTGTGTTGGTTGTCCATCCATCTTTCTTAGACCAAGTCCAGCTGAAACAGGAAATCAAAGAGAAGCCTGATCTAACATGCCAGGACCTTGCGCAAAGGTTTAGAATATCTGACAAAACCATTCAATTGCATCTTCATAGCCTTGGGAGGTCGTGGAAACTTGATAAGTGGGTTCCTCATCCTCATGTCCTCTCCGAGGAAAAGAAGCTCCAACGACTAAACATCTGCTTGTCATTGCTGTCACTCCACAACAAAGCCTCTTTCCTGGATCGGATATTGACATGTGACGGGTAATGTATGGAATGACTGAATGGGTAAAAACCGAAAGAGTAAACATCATTGGTTGACTTCTGGTTCCGTCTCATTGGTTGCTAAACAGGACATCCATCAAAAAAAGATAATGCTGTGTATTTGGTGGATTAGCGCTGGTGTAGTTCACTATGAATTCTTAGAAAGCGGGAAAACAATCACCGCCGAAGTCTACTTGTCGCAGTTGAAAAGGGTTTCAGCTGCTTTGCTAGAAAAGCAGCCAGCTCTGGTCAACAGGAGAGGAGTTCTTATTTTCCACAATAACACCAGATCTCATATGGCCAAAGCGACCAGGGACGTGATAAAACCATTGGGCTGGGAAGTTTTGCCTCACCCACCTTACTCCCCGGACATCGCCCCATTGGACTATTACTTGTTTTTGGTCATGGATAATCACTTGCAGGAACAGCATATCAAAACCCAAGATTAAGTCACAAAAACTATAACGCAGTTTTCGGACTCTAAACCAAAAGATTTTTTCAAAAAGGGTATTTATAAGCTTGTTTCTCGTTCTGAACATGTAATTGAAGCCAATGGTGATTATTTCAAAGAATAAAATAAGTGTTTGAGATTTTTGTGGGTCGTTTTTTATGTCTGATGAAAACCACATGAACTTTCTTGGTTACCTGATAGAAAAAGAAATTCAAACACAAAGTGGATCAACTGATTTGCTAACACTTGAGCATTTAAACATTTTACAATTGAATTGACATGCTTTACACAGAAATGCCAATGTTTTGTTTTACCATCAGTATTTTTCAATAAAATAAAAGTTTATGTTGGTAGTGATAATGAAAAACAACAGTTGATAGTTTTTTATCCCATGATTGTGTGTGATGCAAGTTACATTGAATGTGAAATAAAATTTATCCTATATGTTAGTGTCGCAAAAAATATTTAAATTAAGATAAAAATAGACCCACATTCAAAACTATAAATGTCATTGGAACAATGCATGTAGCATGGAAAATGACAGTATACAACTCATGAAAAAAAATACAGATTTCAATAGCAAAAATTTTAGAAATTACAGTAAAAAAAAAAAGTTTTGTTGAAATTGCAAGTTTTTAACATAGCAGCCTTTGCAAACGATTATGGATTTCATTCAAAAACATTTATAGCAAAGATAGTAACAAACATGGCTCAGTTTCCTGCATAACCGCCTCCTGCAATACTGATTACAATACTCCTACTGACTGCAATACTCCGTTTCCTGCAATACTGATGTCGCCTGTAGGAGACACAAAACGCTGCTTTAATGGCACAATATGGCACACAGTACATGATAGTACCGCATAATTTAAATTTTTGCTTAAAATGTACCATTTAAAAAAATAAAAAAAGGGGGGGGGAGAGTAAACTGACTTAACTTCAATGAATGTTGAACGACTTCATCAAATGCAATACAATATCTTACACTCACAGGGGTCAAATAAAGGTAAGATTTGAAGGCCATTTAACCTCTTCACGAAAATCCATTTAATAAAACAGATCCCTTCACAAAATTCTTCGTTATAAAACAGTCTCCATCACAAAATTCTATTTCATAAAAAGATGGTGTTTATTATTTTTATATTTTTTAATTTTAAAATGTGTAAATTGCAAACAAATCAAGTTTAGCAGAAAATTAAGCTTCAGCAGAAAGATCTAAAGTTATTAATAAATGCTTGATTCGAATTTCAGTAACTGGTTTCATATATCATTTTAAGTTATTTTTCACAAAAATAAAATAAATTTTACAAAAGTTTCATGAGTTCTTTAATATTGTTGCTAAGAAAATCGATTAATTTTACTTTAAATTGAATTGTATTCAATCGAAAATCATGAATTACTTGCATAGAATGTAAAAATAAAATAATCATTTTAGTAAAGTAACTATTTTTATATTTAAGGTCTGATTTATTATCTACTTAATCAGATAATTTATAAGCAAATTATGTATAATTTACAATCACTATTTTTAACAATGATATATTATACACACACACACTCACACAAAAAAAAACTTTTTTTAACGAATTTGGATACAGTGAACCAAGGTTAATGTTTGTTTATTGTTGGAAATTCATAAGTCCCGTAAGAGGGCATCGTGAACTCCCTTTGGTTGAAATGTGAAGTGAACTGAATAGATAAAATGTTGTTGTTTTTTTAAGAGAAAATTTTGTGAAAGAATAGCAACCAGAGAGTTTGCTACTTATAGTTTGTGAATAGAATCGCGACCGGAGTGTTCGCTAGTTACAGTGTGTTATATTAAATATATTTGAAGATACAATCCAAAAGTTATTATTATTAAATGTGTTATTAATGTGCTTTAATTAAAATAGTTTTCATATACATTTTTTTATGGTCCTAGCGATCCAAAGAAGTGAGCGACCTATGGACAAAGAAAACTTCCTAATTTAATTTCAATACGATTTTAATTTCGGATAATATACTGCAATTACCCTTGGATAAGATGAGGAGGGTAAGTTTTACATATTTATTACTTGAATATAAATTGTATTTCTTTTGAAAATATTTATTAAAATGGAATCTGTTTTAAAAGAGAAAAAGATATTAAAATCTAATGTAACCAAGGTAACGAACGAAATCTCAAATAAAGATAGTTTAGATAAGTTTGAATTAGAGCTTTACGAGAAAAAATCGTTTGCTTTTGAAAAAGAATTTATAGAGATATTTAAGAAAATTTTTCAACTTTGTGACGATAAAGATGTAGATAAATATATTGTTGAACAACAATCTATTCAAGAAAATATAGATAAAATATATTTAATTGTAAAAAGAAAGTTAAGTGAATTAGCTCCAGTGTTAACGAAGTGTGATGTAAATACGAAAAGTGAAGTAAATGTTAGCGAATCAATCCGCTTACCTAAATTAAATCTTCCAACATTTAGTGGACAATTGCATGAGTGGATATCTTTTAGAGATATTTTTATTTCTAGTATTCATAATAATTCGTGTTTATCAGCGTCACAAAAACTGTCGTATTTAAAATTGTCGTTGCATGCTGATCCTTTAAGAATCATTCAGTCTATTCCAATTACTGATGCTAATTATGAAATAGCATGGTATCTTTTAGAAGATCGATATTCGAATAAACGAGATCAAGTATTTGCGCATTTGAAGCGTTTTATATCCCTTCCTTCCATACAAACTGAAAATCCGTCCTCTATATTAAAATTAGTGGATAATGTAACTGAAAGTATTAGATCAATAGAATTTCTCGAACAAAAAGTAGAGGGATTTTCAGACACTATATTTGTATATATGGTAATACAAAAGTTAGATTCTTCGTGTAAGCTTTGGTGGGAAAGAGAATCCAAAAAAGATGAAATACCGAAAATATCAGAGTTGATTTCCTTTTTAAAAAATCATGCTCGAACTTTACAAGCTTCTAAAACAACCAGTAACACATTTAGTCAAAAAAGGCAAGCTAAAGAAATAACGGCATCATTTTATACAAGTGCGAAAAATTCTAAGTGTATTTGCTGCAAAAATGGTTCACATTCATTATTTAAATGTAATGTATTTCAGAAAATGCCTGTTAATGATCGCATTGATTTTGTTAAAAGAAACAAAATATATTTCAATTGTTTATCAAGTTCAAACCATTCTGCGAGAAATTGTACATCTCATTATTCATGTAAGTTTTGCGGCAGACATCATTCGTCTCTTCTTCATATGCAAAGGGATAAAATGGATAGTTCTACGTCAGTGAAACTCAATCAACAATCATCAGGAGGGTTAAACGAAATTGCGAATTCATCTGTTGCCAACCAGGATAAGACATACAGCTTAAATCCCGAAGCTTTGAGCTTTGAAAGCAGGAATAATAATTTCGCAGGAACTTCTACAAATAATTTATGCAAAAAGAGAAAAACTACGATTTTATCTACTGCTTTAATTTATATTGAAAATGTTTCAGGTGAATTTATACCTGCGCGTGCATTAATAGATGTCGGCTCACATAACTCATATATTTGTGATAATTTTGCAAAATTATTAGGATTTAGAAAAGAAAAATTTAATGTTTCTGTTTCATGTTTGAATAATTCTCAGATTAATATCAAATGGAAAATTAGATCCACTATTTCGAATAAGGCTGATTATAAGAGAACAATAGATTTTTTGATTGTTCCAAAAATAACAAACCTTATACCAGGGCATTATTTTAAATTTCCATTTGCCGAGCTGCCTCAAGATGTGAAATTGGCAGATCCAAATTTTAATGAACCTAATAAAATAGATGTTTTGCTAGGAACTGAGTGCTTCTACGAATTATTACAAAATGGTCAAGTCCGCTTAAGAAATTCTAATGTCATTTTACAGAATACCGTATTTGGTTATGTAGTGGGAGGTTGTATCCTTAATTCGAATACTGATAATAATGACAATTATTGTGGATTAATTAGCAATGTGGAAGAAGAATTACGCAAGTTTTTCGATTTAGAATCCATTGGAATTAGGGATGATCCTTATTGTAATGATGAAGATAAGGCATTAGAAATTTTTACCGAAACTGTTTCCTACAAAGATAATCGTTACGAAGTTGTCATTCCCTGGAAGAAAGATTGGATAAATTTAAGTGATAACTATAAGGTCTCTGAGAAAAGGCTTAAATATTTGATAAATAAAATGCTAAACGATGATAATTTATTTTCTCAGTATAAAGAGATTTTGAAAGAATATCTTGAATGTGATATAATTGAAAAGGTGTTTGATTCACCTAGACCGGATATACCCATATTTTATTTGCCACATCGAGCGGTTTTTAGAGAAGATAGTGTCACCACGAAAACACGAATTGTATTCGATGCTAGTTCTCACGATGTAGGGCAACTTTCTTTAAATGATTGTTTGTGGCCTGGTATTAATTTAAATCCTAGTATTTTTCAGTTGCTCATAAATTTTAGGTTGAATAAGATTGGATTTTTAGCGGATGTCGAGAAAGCATTTCTCCAAATTTCATTATCAGAAAGGGACAGAGATGCTGTCAGATTTCTTTTTTTAGAAGTTACCGAAGATCCTTCAAATAAAATGCCTGGTGATTTGAAAATTCAAGTGTATCGTTTCAAGCGTTTACTTTTCGGATTAAATGCTAGTCCATTTCTCCTAGCTGCCACAATAAAGGAGCATATACGAACATTTAAAGATCAATATCCAGAAACCTTTGAGATTCTCAATACTTCTCTTTATGTTGATGATTTAGTGAGTGGTACCCACAGTACTGAAGATGCTTTGAAGATTTCAAACGAGGCTAAGATTATTATGAAGCAAGCTAGTTTCAATTTGAGGAAATGGTTGACAAATGACAGATCATTACTGGAACGATGGAAAAAGGAAGGATTCGAAATTTATCCATTTGATCAAAATAATAGAATGATAAATTCATTGAAGGTATTAGGAATATCATGGGATGTTGAACAAGATACTATTAGCATAGACATTTTGAGTTTAATAGAGTTTCCGAAGAATAAGAAAAATACTAAACGGTTTATTTTACAGACTTCCGGAAGAATTTATGATCCGACTGGCATCCTATCTCCATTTACTGTAAGACTTAAATGTCTTTTCCAAGATTTATGGATCCGAAAGCTGTCTTGGGATACTGAGCTCCCCTTTGACATTTGCAAAAAATGGACACAATGGTATTCAGAACTCTCAAAATTAAATGAAATTAAAATTTCTAGATTTGTTTTCCTGTCACCTGATACAAACAATGTTGAAATTCATTGTTTTTCTGATGCAAGTCAAAAGGCTTATGGTGCTGTTGTTTATTTAAGAGTGCAAGATTATGACCAAGTTTCTGTCAGTTTCTTAGCATCTAAAACTAGAGTTGCACCAATAAAGACAATAACTTTGCCACGTCTAGAACTGCTTGTGGCTTTACTCGCAGCTCGTTTGGGATCAGAAATTAAAAAGATAGTTGATCGTAAAAATGCTTCTAGAATTTTTTATTGGACAGACTCAAAGGTAACTTTATTCTGGATAAAGGGATCCAGTAGAAACTGGAAGTCCTTTGTTGCCAATCGTGTTGATGAAATCCGAAGATTAACTCAACCAGAAATGTGGTTTCACTGTGCCGGTAAAGACAATCCAGCAGACCTTCTTTCACGAGGAATAAGTGCTGACTCTCTTGTGAACAATTCCAAGTGGTTTACAGGTCCAAATTTTTTGATGGATCCAGAATTTTACCCCAGTTGTTTGCAATCTTTTTCTTCTGGAATTGACTTACTAACTGAAAGTGAAAGTCAAAATTATATAAGTGAAATGAAAAATTCCGAAAACGAAAATAACTGTGTAACAACTTTTCTAGCTACTGAGAATTTATCCTTTTTTGATAATTTTTTTTTATCTTAGCAATGACTATTATAAGATTTTACATATTTTTTCTTTTGTTCTCAGATTTTTATATAATTGTAGGAATGCAGATAAAAGAAAAGGTACACTGAGTTTAGAAGAAGTCAAGGAAGCTGAAAATATTTTGACTAGAATATCACAAAAATGTTTAGTTAGTAAAAGTGCTGTGGTATTTAATATTTTGAATCCTTTTATAGATGATAAGGGAATCTTACGTGTGGGCGGAAGGCTTAACAAAGCTTCCGTACCTTATGAGCAAAAACATCCGGCTATTTTGCCAAAAAATTCTAAATTAAGTAAGATTTATTTTAGTACTATGCATAAGCGTCTCTTTCATGTTGGTCCCCAAGGACTCTTGAATTCTGTTAGATTAAAATTTTGGCCTTTAGCGGGTAGAAATTTGGCAAGGAAAACGGTGCATTCTTGTGTTATTTGTTTTAAGGCAAAACCAACTCCTTGCTCGCAGCTAATGGGCCAGTTACCTTATGAAAGAATTAATGAGTCACCAGTATTTAATTGTACTGGTTTAGATCTATGTGGTCCATTTTATGTAACCTATAAAAATCAGCGCAAGGGTTCATTGAACAAAGTATTTATTTGTGTTTGTATATGTTTTGTAACTCGAGCCATTCATCTTGAGCTTCTTTCAGATTTAACCTCAGATGCTCTGATTGCCACACTTAAGCGTTTCATGGCTAGACGAGGAAAATGCTCTAAGATTTTTACGGATAATGCTAAAAATTTCGTGGGAGCAAATTCCAAACTGTAAAGGTTCTACAAAATGATAAATTTTCCAGATGAAATTTTAGAAAATTATTTAATTTCTGAAGAAATTGACTAGAAATTTATACCGCCCAAATCCCCTCATTTCGGAGGACTTTGGGAGGCAGGTGTGAAATCAGTTAAATATCACCTTAAACGAGCAATAGGTGTTTTAAGGTTTAATTATGAGGAGTTTGAAACTATAGTTATTCAGACAGAGGGTATTTTGGATTCCCGACCTCTTACTCCTTTATCTAACGATTTTGATAATTTTGAAGTTTTGACTCCGGGTCACTTTTTGATCGGAAGATCCATGAATGCTGTACCTGAACCAATGTTAATTGATACTAATATCAATCGATTAAACCGTTGGCAGAAGACTACGAGGGTCGTCCAGACAATTTGGACAAAATGGAGGTTAGATTATTTAAATACGTTACAGCAGAGATCTAAATGGGTAGTGGAAAAAGAAAATTTAAGGGTAGGAATAATGGTAGTAGTAAAAGAAGATTTTTTGCCTGTATGTAAATGGGCGTTAGGCCGCATTAGTGAGATTTATGCCGGATCGGATGGTAAGGTTCGGGTAGTCAAGGTTCGCACTAAATCTGGCGAATTAAAGCGTTCAATTACAAAAATAGGTGTTCTCCCTATTGATAACTAAAAAAAATTGTTGTTAAAATATTGTAAGTTTTGTATTTTTGTGTTATATTTTGTATATATTTGTTTGCTGTGTTATTTTCTGTAACTGTATTTTATAAATTTATTTGATTGTAAAATATTGAAATTTGCATTTCAATCCGGGGGAGAATGTTTATTGTTGGAAATTCATAATTTATAAGTCCCGTAAGAGGGCATCGTGAACTCCCTTTGGTTGAAATGTGAAGTGAACTGAATAGATAAAATGTTGTTGTTTTTTTAAGAGAAAATTTTGTGAAAGAATAGCAACCAGAGAGTTTGCTACTTATAGTTTGTGAATAGAATCGCGACCGGAGTGTTCGCTAGTTACAGTGTGTTATATTAAATATATTTGAAGATACAGTCCAAAAGTTATTATTATTAAATGTGTTATTAATGTGCTTTAATTAAAATAGTTTTCATATACAATGTTGTTTTACAGAAATTTGAGTAACAGTTTTCAATATATTTTATAGTAATCAAGGTTATATATAGTTTTATATAGTGATTTAAGGTTAATGTTGTTTTACAGAAATTTGAGTAGACGTTTTGAATACATTTTATCAGTATTAAATTTCAACTAAATGAATACTCTAAGCATATATTCAATGCAAAAGATCAAAGTATCAATAAGATTTTTTACAATTTGATCCATCATTATTTTTATAGTAAAGGGGAAAATGATCAGGAGTTACCTGAAATTCAGTGACCAGGAATTACCCTGGATGATTCTACTTTATTAAGAACTACAATTAACAAAAATGTGGTAAACAATGTGATTACTGTTAATACTTGAAGTGTTTATAAGTTCCGACAATTAAAATCCCTTCTTTACCATTTTCTTTTGCGATCCAGGCACATGGAATTAAGCATATCTGGCCCTTTTCGTCTGAATTCTATGACAGCATATTCATATTTTGAGCTAAAAAATAGTTTTATATTGTTAAAAAGTAAAAACACATTTTGAAAAAATGTACATTAAAAACAAATAGTGACACTTCAATAATTATACAAATATAATTACTTATACTATACATCAATGCTATAACTGTGATAGTTCTAGTATAAATTAATATCAAATCATTTTGGCTCTATATGTCATTGTAAATTTAAAAAAGAAAAAAATACTAAAAACTGTGGTGGAATTATTATTTTAAGTTAATTGAATTTATGACAAAGATTAAAAATGATATGCGATTTTTACGTTTCTAAACTATAATTTCTGCAGATCGAATATGTGTAAATATTTTATTTCTTTTTGAAAAACAGAATCTAAATCAAAACATTGTCTTAGTTAAAAGAGGGGATGATTTTTTATACAAAATTTTTTATTTCAATCATAAGGTCATGTTTGAAATAAAAGAATTTTAATTCTGTTTAAAATTGGGGGGGGGGGAAGAAATTAAGTAATCCCTATAGTTTTTCCCTTTTTTTGGCCACAAAACTGAAGTTACTTTGTTGCCATCATTAGAAAATGTTTTAAATTAGAAAAAATATACATATATCTCAAAAACAGATAATTTTTTCAGAATTTTATAACCATTTCTGAAATTTGCAAATTTTTTATGGATGATTGATCATTGATATTAATTTCACTGTCAAACATTCACTAATTTAGGAAGAATAGCTGTGAAACACAGTCATTTCACTATGATTTTACATATACAGTGTAGGTGTACAAAATAAACTCATCTCTGCTGGAAATTAATTACAAATATATAGATTGCAAACTGCTACAAAAGCATCTTGAAAAAAGATTTTTTCTGAAAATCGCACATTTTACTAAGATACCTAAAGGTACGTTATTTTTTTTTAGTTTCATGTCATTTAACAACTATACATAGTACAAGGTTTTAAATTATATCAATAATATGTATACTGGTTATAAAAACTATTACTGTAATTTAAGGAAAAAACACCCCCGCACCCTCAAATATTGACATCATCTTGGGAAAAAAAAAAAAATCTGTATAATCACCACAGTCAAAAGGAATTATTTTGCTTTATTAAGGAAGCATTAAACTACCCAAAATATTGCATAAATATGGCAAAAATCTGGATTATTAGATTAATTAAATTATTAAAATAACTAATTGTCAAAAAATATGTAGGAATAAAATATTTATATTACAGAACTGATTTCCAGGAACTTCAGGATCCAGAATTTTTTTTTTTACTTTAAATACACAGTAAAAATCTAAAAAACACTGCTCCCATTTTGAACAAATTTCATTTTTTCGAAATGTATATCAGTTTGTAAGCTTGACACCAAAAATATTTTTTTTTAACAATAATAAAAAAAGAAAAAAAATTCAAGCACAATTCCTTTCTGTGTAACTAAACGTATCTAAGGAGAGCAGATGATCTTAAGGCCCAAACACATTTGACCACTTTTTAAAGTTTGATGTTGGCTTCTTTGTTGTAGGGACACTGTGTTTTTAATCTTAACGAATTTTGCAGGAAAGAGACAGATGTCTGGCAAAAGAAAAATCTTTCCATCAAGAAGGATGGGTTGCGTATCCCGCGATTTTTTTGTTCGCTCCCTTCAGTTTTATTATGAAAAAACCGCAAATGGATCTTATACGAAAGATTTCCTTACTTTTTTCCAAGAATTCAGTTGAAGGAAAGAGTACTGTAATTTAGGGAATAAACACCGCGGAGTTTACGATTTTAAAAGTTGAAATTTTCATATAAGCACCGTTTACACCACGGCAGCGTTTACGAAAATTGAGAAAATTATTCAGTGTTTCAACAGAAAGAAAACCCCTTTTTTCTTTCTTTTTCCCTGTGTTCGCAATGTTACCGATCGTTAAATTTACAAATGCAATACATCATGAGTAAGTCACTCTTTTCCAAGAAATACGGTCAGTGGAATAAGCAGGAAGGCACAATAGATGCTTGCTTTTATTGCACTTCATTACAGAAACAAAGTACTGGAAAGCCAGTTTTTCCGCAAGTCGAAAAGGACCTATTCCTCGGACTCGTTCTGAAATGAAATGACTCCGAAAAAAAAAAAAAAGATTCCTCGGACTTGTTCCGAAATGAAACGACTCCGATAAGAAACGAATTCTTGGTTTCGTTCAGAAATGAAACAACTTCGAAAAGGACCGATTCCTTGGACTCGTTCTGAAATGAAACGACTTCGAAAAAGATCAAGTCCTCAGAATTGTTCCGAAATAGGCCGACTCCGAGTAATCGTTCCTTTTTGGAACATATCCGAAAAGGACCGATTCCTCGGATTCTGTTCAAAATGGACTGATTCATAAAAAAATCGTTTCTTGTTCTTGTAGGTCACGATAACACTATGATAATTAATAGCACACACATATCAATGAAACGAAATCTCAAAAGCAAAATCATTTGTCTAAGAAATTAAGGTGAATGGTAAGAAATGATATGGTAAAAGATAAATACGTAAGAAAATAAATTAGTAATAAATATTAAGGAGTGCATGTCGCTCTGTGACCTTTCATCCCTGCTTCCGGATTCATTCATTTTTTTTTAAATTGGTGCTCGGACCTGTTTTTTTCCTTTGGAATCCTTTTTCTTAATTCTATCCTTTTTAATTGGATTCATTCCGTTTTCTCTAGGATTTGTTACTTTTTTTTCTTGGACTCGTACCTTTTTGCTCGGATTCGTCCCTTTATTTCTTGGACTCGTTCCTATTTTTCGGATTCATTCCTTTATTCTCGGAGTTGCTCTTTTTTTCAGATTAGTTCCTTTTTAAAAAGATTCCAAAAAGGACGACTCAGAAGAAATTGTTTCTTTCAGTGAACGATTCTTTAAAAGGAACGATATTTCCCATCTCTACTCTTCATAGATACGTTAGTTACGCAGTAAGGAATTGTGCTTGGAATTTTTTTCTTTTTTAATATTGTTAAAGAAAAAATATTTTTACAAACACATTGATATACATTTCGAAAAATCAAATTTGTTCAAAATGGGAGCGATGTTTTCGAGATTTTACAGTATACATAGTAAACAACATATCAAAAAAATTTCAGGAAAAAATTATGGATCTGGTAGTTCCGGAAAATTGGTTCTGTATTATACATATTCAGTGATGCCGCTGGACTTGAAAAATCCTGGGTCCCGGGGACCCAGGACTTCTAAAATTCTGGGTCCCTTTTTCAAAAAAGCGGGTCCCACTAATAAGTCATATTTTTAGACGCAAAAATTGAACTTGTTCATTTGCAAAAGAAAAGTTAAATGCAATAATTATTGTTTTAATTAATGTATAAATAATTAAAGCCAATATTATTTTTTTTAAACTATTAAGAGATATTTACTTTACTTTTTTTAAAAATAAATGTGCAAGATACAAATTATAAAATAATGCTTATTTGAGTTTAGAAGATAACAAGTATCACTATTGTTCACATTTCTTTTAAAAAAGGGTAAAACTGATTTATTGAAAAAGACATTTTTTCTAAAAAAAGAATACTTTTCAAAATAATCAGAACAATCAAAAACAGATTGTGAAGCAGGAAAATCTGTTTTTGGAGCAGCAAAAAAAAAAAAAAAAAAAACTTTGGAAGCAGGGAAGTTAGTTTTTGGAGAAAAAAAAATCTATCCTGTCATTAACTTTTTTTTCGTACCCCTTTGACGAAAATTGCATTTTAAAGCTATTTTTTTCACGAAATTTGCCGTTTTTTCGCGATTTTTTAACGGAAATTGCCGTTTTTTTCACGATATTTTGACGAAATTTGCCGTTTTTTCGTGATCTTTTAACGAAATGAGAGGTTTTTCACGAACTTTTGACGAAATGTGCTACTTTATCACGTTTTTTTGATGTAAATTGCTGTTTTCGCGAATTTTTTGACAAAATTTGTCGTTTTATCACGATTTTTGGATGAAATTTGTCGTTTTTTCGCGATTTTTTTTGAGGAAATCTGCTTTTTGTTCGAGATTTTGTAATAAAATTAGTCATTTTTTGCGAATCTTTTGACGAAATTCGCCAAAAATTATTCGTTATTTCGCGATTTTTTTTAACGAAATTTGTCTTTTTGCGATTTTTTGATGAAATGTGCCATTTTCTCGCGATCTTTTGACGAAATGTGCCGATTTTTTGCGATCTTTAGACGAAATGTGCCATTTTACAACGATTTTTTCATGAAAATTGCCGTTTTTTGTGAATCTTTAGACAAAATTTGCCGTTTTATCACGATTTTGGACGAAATATATCGTTTTTTCGCGATTTTTTGAGAAAATCTGCCTTTTTTCGGGATTTTGTAACAAAATTAGTCATTTTTTTCGCAAAATTTTTTATGAAATTTGCCTGAAATTATTCGTTTTTTCGCGATTTTTTAATGACATTTGCCTTTTTCGCGAATTTTTGACGAAAATTACGCGTCCCGCGGGACGCATAATTTTCGTTCATTTTTTTGCGTCCCGTCGCCGATTTTTTGCGTATTTTACGCGCTATAGCGCGTCCGCGGCATCCCTGAATTCATTTTATTCCTACATATTTTTTGACAATTAGTTATTTTAATAATTTAATTAATCTAATAATTCAGTTTCTTTTGCCGTATTTATGCGATATTTTGGTTATGTTATCGTCTCCTAAATAAGGCAAAATAATTCCTTTTGACTGCGGCATTTATGGCGGGTGTGGCGATTGTGCCGATTTTTTTTCAAAACGCTGTCAATAATAGAGGATGCGGAGATTACACCGGGTGCGGCGTTTCTTCCCTAAATTATGGTATTGCAATGTGAACGCAGGTTTATTCCGATAATATTGACTTTCGAGAAACCTCAGACTACTTGTTTTTCGTTGGAGTTACTTTGTAGTGGATCTTTTTATAGAGTGTTATAACTTTTGCATAACTTATTATATTTTAATAAAAATTTATTATTAAATTGAAAATTTGAAAGAAATTGATAAAGATCAGAGAAGATCTTTTTTTTTTTTTTTTGGAAATAAGAAAGAAAATGTGTTTCTTATCATTTCTTTCTGTTTCCTTTTACGTTTGTTTGCAACACATTAATTTCTTTTTCCACACTCAAACATCGCAGTTTTGATGACACATTCATGGGGTCATTTTTTTTAAATATAAATAGAATAGAATTTAAATAATTTCTCACTTTTCCTTTATTGGAAATTTTTAAAAATTTTCTTGGAATATTTTCCCCTCGAATGTTTACGGAATATGCCTTAAAGTGTATTAAGAAATATGTTTTATCGGTTGTCATAAGAACGGAAATTATAAAATCCTGCATTTATTGTTGGATAATTAATAAAAAAGATTTAATAAATATGCAAGTAATCATAAGTGAGAATTGGTAAATCCTGAACTAAAATATACCAACAAAAGAGACATTTTGCCAGGACTGAAAATATTTTGACTTCCCCCCCCCCCCCCGATAAGCGAGCAAAAACACACATAACTTGTGTTTTTCCCCCGATCTTTCAACAAAATTTGGAACTTTTCTACTATTTTTAGCCGAAATTTACAATTTTTCTACAGCTGTCAGACAAAATTTGTGATTTTTCTATGGTTTTTAGCGGAAATTTGTGATTTTTCTACTGTTTTCAGCTGAAATCTGCAATTTTTCGATGAAATCCAAGTATTTTATACAATCTGTTAACGAAATTTGCGTCTTTTTTGTGATCCTATGTCAGAAATCGAGTATTTTTTGCGATCCTATGTCAGAAATCGCATGCTTTTCGCGATCCTTTGACAAAAATCGCATTTTCCCTGCTATCATTTGATGAAAATTGTGGGGGGGGTTTGTGATCATTTCACGGAAATCGCATCCCCCCCCCCCGATCATTTGGCAAAATTTGCGTCTTTTCCACAATCCTTCGATTAAATTCGCATCTTTATTGTGTAGAGTCTTTTTCGCAATCTTTTAACAGAAATCGAGTCTTTTCGTGATCCTTTGGCAAAATTCACATCTTTTTCGTGATTCTTTGACAAAAATAGAGTTTTTCCTGGAATCATTTGATGAAAATCTTGGAATTTTTTGCGATCATTTGACGAAAATCTTATCTTTTTCTCGATCCTTTGGCAAAATTTGCGTCTTTTCCACAATCCTTTGACAAAATTCACGTCTTTTCCACGATGCTTTAATTAAATTAGTCCTTTTGCGATCTTTTGACAAAAATTGCATCTATTTAGTATTCTTTGACTAGAAACAGCATCTTTTTTGCAATTCTTAGACGGAAATAGCGTCTTTTTCATGATTATTCGACAAAAATAGAGTCTTTTTCACGATCTTTTAACAGAAATCTCGTCTTTTCATGATCCTTTTTCAAAATTCACATCTTTTCCATGATTCTTTGACAAAAACCGCGCTTTTCCTGCAATCATTTGAAGAAAATCATGGAATTTTTTGCTATCATTTGACGGAAATCGTATCTTTTTCTCGATCCTTTGGCAAAATTTGCATCTTTTCCACAATCCTTTGACAAAATTCATGTCTTTTCAACGATCCTTTGATTAAATTAGTCTTTTTGCGATCTTTTGACAAAAATTGCATCCATTTAGTATTCTTTGACTAGAAATAGCATCCTTTTTGCTATTCTTAGATGGAAATAGCGTCTTTTTTTGCAATTCTTTAGCGGAAATAGTTTTTTTTTTTTTTTTTTTTTTTTTTTTTTTTGTGATTCTCTGGTGGAAATAGTGTCTTTTTCATGATTATTCGACGAAAATAGAGTCTTTTTTGCGATCTTTTAACAGAAATCTCGCCTTTTCATAATCCTTTGGCAAAATTCACATCTTTATTGTGATCCTTTGACAAAAATTGTACCTATTTTGTATTCTTTGACTGGAAATAGCGTCTTTTTTATGATTATTCAATGAAAATAGCATCTTTTTCGCGATCTTTTAACAGAAATCGAGTCTCTTTGTGATCCCTTGGCATAATTCACATATTTTCCGTGATTCTTTGACAAAAATCGCGCTTTTCCTGCAATCATTTGATGAAAATCGTGGAATTTTTTATGATCATTTGACGGAAATTGTGTCTTTTTCTCGATCCTTTGGCAAAATTTGCGCCTTTTCCACAATACTTTGACAAAATTTACATCTTTTTCATGATCACGTCTTTTCCTTTGATTAAATTCGTCTTTTGTGATCTTTTGACAAAAATTGCATTCATTTAGTATTCTTTGACTAGAAATAGCATCTTTTTCGCAATTCTTAGATGGAACTAGCGTCTTTTTTGCGAGCCTTCGACAAGAATTTTTTTTTCAACAACCTTTTAACAGAAAACTCATCTTTTTTTGTGATCCTTTGACAAAGACCGCAACTATTTCGCATTATTTGACCGAGATGACATCTTTTAACAGGAATTGAGTTTTCTTCACAAGCTTTTGATGAAAATCGTGCCTTTTTTGCAATTCTTTGATGATATTAGAGTATTTTTCGCAATCTTTCGACAGAAATAGCATGTTTTCGACAAAATTGCGACAAAAATTGCGTTTTTTTCAACAAGCTTTTGACAGCAAATGCGTCTTTTTTTCAATCCTTTGACAGCAATAGAACTTTTTTCCGCGATCATTTTAAGTATTTTTTTCCCCCAATCATAAGCAAATTTTTTTTCCCGCCATCATTTCAAGTTTTTTTTTTTTTTTTTTTTTTTTTTTTTTTTTTTTTTTTTTACTGCAATCCTTTGATGAAAAGCGCATGTTTTTCGCAATCTGCTTCCGTCCTTGGAGATTTTTCCATCTCACGATGGAAAAACTTGCAACCATGAGAGACATTTCAATTGTGAAATTCAGAAAAACTGGCTTTCCAATTCTTTGTTTCTACAATGAAGTGCAATAAAAGCAAGCATCTACTGACCCTTTCTGCTTATTCCAGTCACCATATTTTTTGGAAAAGGGTGACTCATGGTGAATTGCTTTTGTGGACTTATGCTTGGTAATATCGGGAACATGGGGAAAAAGAAATTTTTTTAAAAAGTGACCTTTTTTTTTTTTCAAACACTGAATAATTTGCACAAAATTTTTGCCAACGCAGCATATGAAAATTGTAACTTTTAAACTCGTAAATGCCGTGGCGTTTATACTAGTACTCTTTATACTAGAGTTTGCTGGAGTAATTCCTGATCAATATTTCATAAAATTAATGGATATGTTTTTTTTTCTCCCACTTAATAAAGGAATAAATACACAACAGATATTACATACATGATATGTTAAAAATTATTTTAGATATTTATGAATGTACACATATGACATATGTAATATAAAATATTATGCCTACAGTATTTACATTTGTTATTATTACCAATAAAAATAATACCTGGAAAATTTTAAAATATTTTAACTAAAACCTTACCTACACACCCTCCTAATTAAATAATATTGTTTGAATGGTCATCAAAAATTCTTCAAATATGTATTTTGCTTGAAATCAAAACTAATTATGTTTTTATGGATTTCATATCAAAATCTTTCAAGCTATTTCTAAAATCTGTATAAAACATGAATAATAGAGATCATATTTATTATACATTGTACTCAACGGTAATAAATTGTACTGTACACACTTGTAATTGAAATTAAGTGCATTATAATAAAATATAAAGCTATGTACTTTTAATTGTTAACTGCAATAGTTCACTATAAATTAAAGTTCAAATGAAAACAAACTGATTTATCTTTATTTCACAGTAAAAGCTGTTTACCTAATAACAGTATATGGCTTATATAAAAGAATATACAGTAGACTCACGATTTTACAATCTCCGATTTAGAGACTCCTCGCCATTTAGTGAGCATTGGATGAGGTCCCAACCATTTTCCAATACTTCCAATGTCAGAGCTTGAAATTCAATTTTTCAGGGGAGGGACGTCTCGGTCTCCCTCACAACATCTATAAATGGAGGGGAGTTTAACTGTTTCGGAGAGAGAAAGAAAAACTTTAAAACCTACTGTCATTTTATGTGCTATTTAAAGAATCACACGGATACATACGGAAAAATTCCACTGAAGCAATGTTTATCAACAACTCAGAATAATTATGAAAATGAGTTTTTTATTAAAAAAGAGAAAGTAAGTCAAGCTTTGGTATTGTCCATTTCGTCTTTACAGGGATAAATTCCCTTCCTGTACTAATTATTTTTGTTACAGGTCTTGTAAACTCGGTTTTTGGTTTATGTAGATTTTAGTCAAAGGGCATGAGTATAAATTCCTGCAAGTTGGGATAGGGTAAGCCTAATTTTCGATTAAAGTTATACCTCTAACAATAAACAGATATGTTTGCATGCGTTTGTTATTTTCCAAAGAGACGGCTGCATTTTTTCCACGACCATTTAATGAAATTTGCATTTTTTTTAGCCTTTTGATTAAATTTGCGTTTTCTGATGAAATTCACATTTTTTTGTGATTGTTCAATGAAATTTGCATTTTTTAAGCAGCCCTTTGACTAAATTAGCGTTATTAACAACCCTTTGACAATATTCACATTTTTTCCCACAATGCATTGTCGAGATTTGTATATTTTTCGTGATTCTGTGACATAGTTTGCTTTTATAAAGCGATACTTTGATAATTTTTGCATTTATTAAGCGATTCAGGGATGATTCTGTTCTGTATTTTCTGAAAATTTAAGATATTTTATGCTGAAAAAAAAAGTCATCAATCTGGAAATTCAGTGAAAAAACATACAATGAATTTCAATAAATGGTTGCCCAAACAAAATCAATTTCATAAATTTGAAAAAAAAAAAATCGAGAATATTGTCAGAGGTTTGCGAGAAAAACGTGAATTTTGCCAGATAATCACAAAAAAAAAAAAAAAAATTAAATTTCATCAAAAGTTTATCAAAGGGAACGCAAATTTCGTCAAAAAAAATAGTGCAAAAAATCCGCAAATTTCATCAGATTCACAGAAGAATGCTAATTTTGGCCAGGGATACTAGTAAAAACGCAAATTGTGGGAGAAAAAAAAATCGCAGGAAAAAGGTAAATTATTAAAAACTTCCAAATTTCATCAAATGATCACGAAAAACGTGCATATTTCGCCATAAAGTGTCGAAAAACTCCCATATATCATCTAAGAATCGCAAAAACCTCACAAATTTTGCCAAAAAACAGCGAATTTTTACAAGAAATGTAAAAAATCTGCAAATTTTGTAAAAAAAGGCAAATTTCATCAAAAAATACAATAATTTCACCCAAAGATTGCGAATTTCAGTAATTTTCGTCAAATTGTCGCAGAAAAAATACAGTGTCAAAAGTACATTTCCCTCTTATCCTCACACACTCTGCTGTAACTTTTCAGAAAATTTGCTGTGAATAAAAAAAAAAAAAAAAAAAAAAAAAAAAAAAAAAAAAATTTACTCAGAATCACCCATTAAAAACCCTTTGACAAAATTTGCATTTATTCGCACTCTTTTAACAAAATTTTTGTTTCTTTTACGATCTTTTAATGAACTGCATGTTTATTTTCATATCTTTTTATGAAATTTGTGAATTTTGGTGAATTTGGGTTTATATGGCGATCCTTTCACAAAATTCACATTTATTCTGTGATGCTTTCACGAAATTCACGTGTACTCTGCGATCTTTCTAAGAAATTCACATTTTATCTCTATCTTTTGAGGAAGGTCACCTTTTTTTCCTGCTATTCTTTGAGAAAATGTGAGTTTTTTTCACAATGCTTCGACAAAATTTCTATCGTGATCCTCTAACAAAATTGATTGTGAAAATATGCGACTCAGCTCGGTTCAAAACTTATACCAAATCGGTTAACAGCCGACGATTCAAACATAATTTCCAGGCAGATAACTGATGTTTCATAATTTTTGGAATCAAATGTGTTAATTTTTAGGAAAATTCGGAACGAAATGACTCCGTTCTTGCAGCAGAAAATAGCAAGAAACTTGTGTTAATCGATAACTGGAAAAAAATTGTGAAACAGTTTTTGGAAAAAAAAATAACTTTAATTTTAATGATTTTTTGCAGCAAAAAACTTGCAAAATATGTCATTCAGTTTCACGAATATATAAAATTCGCAAAAAGATCGGGAGTTGATCATAGTTTCAAAATGCAAAAAAATTCAGAAAATTTTTGATTTTTTTTCTTGGGGGGGGGGGGGGGCTCTTGCCCACGAATACGATATTCATTTGGGTATAAGTTATCGATTTTTAGAATGCTTAATTATACTGATTTGATATTATAATTTAATTACTCAGAGAACATGTGTGTAGGAACTCAGGTTTATATTTTATGTTTGTGTTCAAAAACAAACATTTTTGGAATCATTAAAATTAAGCTAATTTTCCTTGTAGTCATTGAATCAGGGTTGGCAAGTTTTTGACGCATGATAGTTTTTACCGGATTTTACCATGGTTTTTACCGTCATGTCAAAAACCTCCTTGTCAAAAATGTCAAAACTGTCAAAAAACCTTTTTTTAGCGATTTGTTTTTACATAATAAATATTATTACTTTTTCATTCTATCTTTAGTATAAAGTCACTTCACATGAAATATTCAATATCAAACAGACTCCAAAGTATATTTATTCATCTAAGAAAAACAAAAACTACATTAAAAAATAAATAAAACATTTAAGAATCTCTGTAAATGCAATAAAAATATGCTATGTGTTATTTTTTTTAATTTTACTTTAAATAATAACTAAGTAGTTTAAAATAAAACGTAAACAAGACATAAATAGTCTGACTTTTTATGTCAGACTATAGGTAGCTTTAATAAATTGATTTTAAAAATATTTCATGACTTTTCAGGTAAAAATATGGGTGCTTGAATGGTCTAAATTCATACACACTTGCACAAAAGTTACCAAATAAAAACTATGATATATAAATATATAAATTATTATTTTATTCTGGTTTTTCTTAAATGTTTTTTTTTTGGAGGGGGGGATATTTATTAAATTTTAAGTCTAAAAGCTTCCAATTGAAATTGGGTCTTAAAGGTTTGTATCAAAATTTTATTTTTTAAAATTTTTAAGATTCTATCTATTGAACTGAGAACAAAAATCACTGTTTAATTGCATTTATGAAAAGCATAAGATAAGCATTTTGAAATATTATACATAATACTATTCAGTACTATTTGATTATCCTGTCGACCAAAAAGCTACCGCCAAACTATAAGATTAAATACCAATAACGGAAGATTGTGAAAGTCACATTCATTCACATTAAATACGGTACATGTGTTTAAAACGTCACCACAGTATTTTTAATCTCACTCTTTATTTGAATTTTAATTAATGGTTTACTAATTTATGTCTTCTTTCGCTGTTTAAAATAAAAGTTATGTAAACATGTAGAATTTGGCGAAATTGGTTGACAGGATAACCAAGTAGTACCTAATATTCAAATTTATTCAATGACCAGTCCTTGACATCAAGTGTCATACCATATAATAGCATTTTTGCATCTCTAAAATTATTTTAATATATTTTTTGAAATGTATATTGAAGGTTATTTAATAAATATAATAACCTTTTATTATCATTTAATATTAATTTTCATTGCAGTTAGTAGAATCTATATTAATGGAGATTATGACAAATATTGTTCTTTCCATTTTTTATTTTTGTATTTTTAAATTTTTCCCCATTTAGGGAATCCTTCTTTTAAATATATTTAACAAATGTGATTAAAATTAATAATAATAATAAGAACAATAAGGAAAAATCAATTTAAAATGGAATTGTAAGTTGTACTACAAATTGGCGGAAAGTCGATGTGATAATCAAAAGTCGAAATGATACGTTTTTGACAGAATAAACCGGTACAGTTTTTGACGTCAAAAACCCAACCCTGCATTGAATAGTCAAACCAATTTAGCTTTGCATAAGCTTTTTTTATGCATAAAATCATATTGCTTTATATATATTCTAAAAACAGACTGAACATACAACAGCAAAGAAATATAAATAGTACTTTCAAAAAGCATTAAACAGTATTTTGAATATTTTTAGCTATTTTTCAAAGCATGAGAATTGACTTAAAAATATAATACTCGCAACTTAAAAATAATTTATATAACATAAATTATCATTTCAACAGTTTTTAGCTTGATTTAATAACACTAATGATGGCTTAAAAAATA
Organism: Maratus speculifer; assembly: GCA_964019185.1. Classification (NCBI taxonomy): domain Eukaryota; kingdom Metazoa; phylum Arthropoda; class Arachnida; order Araneae; family Salticidae; genus Maratus; species Maratus speculifer. The sequence continues at coordinate 218,790,576 of OZ025293.1, read as the reverse complement.
TGCATAAGGTTTTAGACACTTTGCAACAATTTTTGACATGCCAAAAAACACTTCTTGGCATCAAAAACCCAACAATGCTTGAAATTTAATTTTTCTTGGGAGGAGAGCGACTCTCCTAACATTTATAAATGGAAGGAGACTTCAAATATTTAAGGGGAAAGTTTTTCTTAATTCACTATTATCAAGTGTGTTTTTTAAAAAATTAACTTTAATATACATAGCAATATGGTATTGAAGTAATTTAAATGTAACTCAGAATACTTATTATATTTATGTATAGATTAAAATAAAAAAAAGGTAAGTTTTAATCTGGTTTCTGTTTTTCAATTTTCACCAAATATTGGATCTTAAACAACAAAATTGAATTAATTTCTAAGCTGGATTTGGTTTTATTTGATTTTGCGTGCTAATACATGCTCACAAGCTAAATTTGTGATGGGCAGCATACAAGCAATATTCATAAACTTGAAAATTGTACAAAACATATGGTTATATTCACTAATGTGAAAACAGAAAACAGTGAAATTCTTTAAACGGCAATGCCTACAATTTTTTGGACAAGATTTTAAAATTTTTGGTATAAATTCCACTATGAAATTCAAGCTTCGCATTCAGTATATGTTGTATTAAGGTCACAAATATATTATTTTGTATGGTAAATAGTGTTCATTCTAGGCCATTTTTGAAGGGTGCAGCACCCTTTTCAAATTTACAAAATGCACCCTGCCCTTTTTAAAAGTAGTAAAATGCACCACTGGTTTTATCCAAAGATTTTTAATAAATATTTTTTTTATTCCGTAGTGTTTCTAAATTTGTGTGCCCAAAAATGATAGATTTTTTCCATTTCTTTAAGAAAAAGAACATAAAAATATTGAATCATGTTTTAATTGTATTTTTAATTTTTATATCATAAAATCATTCAAAATTAATGTTACTTGATTTATCATATTTAAAAATTATGTGTTTCATTGCTTTCTTTTTTCCCCTTCTAAAGGCAATAAAAAAAAAAAAAAAAAAAAAAATCTGGCAAAAGTGCCCTTTTCTGCTGCAGTAGTGCCTTTTGTAGTGAATAGCACCATGCCCTTTTTATTTCTAGAGTGAACACTACCCATAACCAACATACAAAGTGATGATTGAGAAAAAAAATAAGAACAAAACAAAAGAGAGATTATATAGATATTGTTTTGCAGCATAGAGATAAAGTTTTGTTTTGTTTTGTTGTTGAGTCAACATTGCAATGAAACATTTGAATGATTTCATTGTCAATAAAATAAAACTATGTTCATCAATACAGCCCAAATCTTAAATTTTAAAATTGATCCTCTTTAAGCTTAGATCAATTAATTTAAAATTACAGGGCAAAAGCTAAAAGTTTCCATGACTAATGAACATTTAAATAAAATAACACAAATACCATGTTTACTGGCAAGTATTGGAGAATATTCAAAATATTTCACTGATATAATACAAGAAAATAACTTTTTTCCTACTTAAAACTTATTTTTTTTAAAAGCATTTATATTTTTATCAATAAACGTATAATCGTAAAAACTGCCAAGTATGTATTGCATCTTAAAACATTATGCAAGCACAATATTCCTGTTTTATAATAATTTTCACATATATTTAGCTTAAAGTTAGCTTAAAAGTGCAACCAGATTTAACAATTGCATATTAGAGATCAATCTAGGATAAGTTTTTTGTGAATATTTAAATTTTTTTTTTAACTTTGTACTTTAATTTTAAGCATAAAACTTATTTAAATATACAAAAATAATTGATAATATCAGTAAAAAAGCTCTTTAATTCCAAAATTAAATGGTAAAAGAAAGAAAATATCGTTGCGATTAAGCTTAAACACACTTAAAATAAAAATTTTAAAAGAGCCAAATTTTTCATTTCTATTCAGAAACAAAACATTCGTAACGAACAGTCGTTCATCGTAAAAGATGTCGTTTACAAGCGATATATGAATTTGTTTACACGAGATATATGTTTACGAAATGAATATGTTTACAAAAGATATATGAAACTGCATACTTACTTTTCTTTGTAAAGGTTTTATTTTTATTTTTGTCGTGTCACATCTTCATGAACACCATGCTGCCGCGTTCTTTGAAATTCCAAATAATCACAGCGTTGCCAAACGATGAATTTCAAGATACAAAATGTCTTCGATATTCCCAACGCCACCTAGGGTAAGGATTACCAGCAGAAATACTGCAAAAGTTCGTGCGGTTCCATGGCGTGGTGGGCCAGCGCATGGTCGATCAGTGGAGGACGATCAGAATTTTATCTGATGGTTTTAAACAGCAAAGTTGACTGCAGTTGTCCAGCAGTGGTCATGCAGTGGTAGGCCATTAGCCATCACTTCCCCATCACTGCCAGCACCTATATTGCTGCAGGCCAGCATTTTTCTCTTTGCTGGGCACTTTCTATGAAATGGATGTGGTACCAATCCGAGAGTAAGCTCTTTAATTTAACACCAAAACCAAATTAATCAGCTGCATAGTTTCGGAGGTATCGGTGAGCATACATAAAAAAAAATACATACGCGTCGAATTGATAACCTCCTCTCCTTTTTGAAGTCGGTTAAAAAATCCATGTGTTTACAAATGAAATTATCGACGAAAGGTAAATTACATACAATGCGTAGACAAAATGCTATGTCGACGAAATGATGTATCGACGAATTTCTATGTCGACGAAGTGTACCTGTCGACTAAGTGTACTTGTCGACGAAATGCTATGTTGACGAAGTGTGCCTGTCGACGAATTGCTACGTCGACGAATTGTACCTGTCGACGAAATGATATGTCGACAAAATGGTATGTCGACGAAGTGATTGTCCACGAAATGTACCACTTCCGAATAAGTGACCTCTTTAATTTAGCAGGAATAATGGGTGAAGATTTAATGGCAGAATGAATAGTAATGTAATGGCTTAAACGCTCTTCTGCTGTTCAACATTGTTGGTCTTCACAACATAAGTTCAATTTTTCTACAGACACCATTATCCATAAGTGTCCTTCTATTCTTGATCATAACTTTTGAGAAGACTACCACATCATTAAAAATTCTCACTCCTTAGTCTATGACTTATCAAGTAGGGGAGAGTGGGGATACTTGAGCATAGGAGATACTTGAGCCACCCCTATTATTTCTACAGTTGGTTAATTTTTTTTTCTAAAACTGGCAATATGGTAACATATTTATAGTTCTGAACATGTAAAAAAGAAATCACATACCTTGGTACCATTTTGAAAGTATGGTGATTAATAGTTGTTTTTCCCTATCTAAAGTAAATATTTAGGTGCATGTTTCTTTTTATTTTTTTGTTATCAAAGTTTCGTTTAAAGTTGCAACAATATATATAAATTTAATAAGTATAATCTCAATTATATTTTGAATCTAAAATAGCTCAAATAGCTGCATGCTTTACTTAGTAAAACTCTGATAAACAAAAATAGTGGTAATGGGGATACTTGAGCCATGGCTCAACCATTCCCACTAGGAAACTAGACATGGGGAAAATAAACAAAAAATAAAATTACGTCCTTATATTAACTAATAGGTTTTTTTCGGGATAAAAGGGAGCATAATTTTTTATATTTTTTACTTAAAAAATAATGACTTAGAAAAAAATGTTTTAAAATGTATTTTTGAAAATGAAAATATCCATTTTATTTTTCATTTTGACTAACAAAATAGCGTGTCTAGATAAATGTAAAATAATCTCTAATACTTTAATTAGTTAGATCCAACATATTAAATATTTATTTTTTAATATAATTTATTAAGATTAATAGTTTATATTGAAATTGTAACCTCTGTTACTGTAACTTTTTTTAATCAAAGAAATGACTTCTATTGTCCTCAACAGAGGGCACTACTGAGTTACTATGTAGGTAAAAGAAAAAAGATGTGTGATTTTACAACCATACTGAATTTGTTCTTCATACATGTTGCCAAAGAGCTGTAACATCTAAATTCTAATCTCAATTGGTTTTAAAGGACTTTATGCATCATAATTTATCTTTCTGTAAAATATTTGTGCAAAAATAAAGCAAAAAAAATTACTTTTGTAGGTATTTTTCCGTACTGGCTCAAGTATCCCTTCACCATGGCTCAAGCACCCCCTGCATGGGGTTACTTGAACCACAATGCAAAAAAAAAGTAAAAATTAATTAGACATAGAAAAATAGTTCAAAATTAATTAAAAGTGGTTTTTAGTTGAAGAAAAATTATCAAATTTTCATTTTCAATATTTTATTTTGTTCTAAAAAGTTATAAAAAATTAAAATTTTAAAAGTGGCTCAAGTATCCCCATCTTCCCCTGCTCCTTATTTTCCAAGCATTTGGAAATCTTTAATTTAATGCTTTTTTTCCTCTCGCTTTTTAGTCTTTGTTTTGTTCGTTCTCCGGTAGATGTCGCTACTTGTCCACCCAGTTGTTTAGGCTGCTTTCTTCTCATTGGTTGCTTTTCTTTAGGCGGGATTATAAGACTGCGTTTCTCTGTCTCTTTGCTCAGTTTTGCTTTTTCTAGCTCACTGAGTTTTGCACTGATGAAGAATCTCGATAGTAGATTCGAAACAGCTGTCTGCTACCTTTCATATATTATTTGTGCATTTATAATCGTTGGTTTTCTATCGTTAAAACTTTTTGTACAAAGGCTTTATTTGCTATATTAATATCTCGGCTAATGTTTTTTTTACTAGTTTAGTTTGTTTTGATATAAAAACATTGTTACATTCGTTGCAGATTTATTGAACATCGAACTTCCATTGAAGGAAATAAAAATGAGAATGGTATATTTAAGAACTTGCGCACCTGAAACATAAACAGATAAAAAAAAAAAAAACAGATTTATCTTGTTTATTTTTTTACTGAAATGGCCATGTAACTTTTACATTTATTGACTATATACTAAAGTACATATGTATTTACTTAATTCTTATGTTTTTTGTAAATAAATCTAATAATTTCAAGCTTGGTGCTTTTTTAGACACCTGCGTTGCAAAGGTTTCTCTTACAATACTCTTTAGTTGATATAATTTGCATGATTTACCTGTTTAATTTTTTAAAAGTTATTTACACTTTATTAAACAGGACTTGATAGCCCATATTTTAAAAAACAAATGTGTGTGGAACAGAGTCTCGTCTGGTTCAGTTGCCTCATAAAAATGACCTATGAAAAATAGCGATTTTATATATATATACGTATATATATATATATATATGTATATATATATATATATATATATGTATATATATATATATATACAGTGGCGGTCAAAAGTTTCCGGCCAGTTAGTTTCTTCGATTTATTTACCAAAAGGTTTCAGCAAAGATGAAGCACAATTGCTTCAAAAGTTAGGAATATGTGAATGATCTCTGACCACGTGATCATTTTGATTGGATACTGAAGATGCTTCATGCAAAGGGATAAAATTCGAAGTTCGCGTGTGCAAATGTTTCCGGCCACTTATCATTATTTAGTTTTTTCTATCGGTAAACTGTGTTTTGGTTGTGTTTATGAGTGAATCAACGTGTATAGCATAGTCTGAATTCGAAATTGAAAAGTTCAACTATTGTTGTTCATAAATGAGTGATTAGTTTGTTGCTAAAAGGCCAATCTTCTCGAGATATTGCGGCAAAGTTATCGATCAGTTAAATCGACCGTAAACTATATTTAAAATTATATAAAGATGGCCGTGGCTTTCAGGACTTTCACAGGTCCAGGAAATCTGGGAAAATTACTATTCCTGTGGACAGAATTATTAGGAGAAAAACAAATGATAATCCACATAAAAATTCCGCTGCAATATACTGGGATTTGCAGAATGAAAATATTGCTGAAATAAATCCGTATACCGTATCAACATGCTGACGTGATGCATAACTTTATGGAAGAGTCGGTGTTAAATTTTTTTCAGAGTTAAAAAAAATACAAACGTACCCGACTGGCGTTTTCCAAAAAACACAAAGTCTGGTCAAGTGAAAACTGGAAAAAAGTTCTATTTTTCCATCAATCGAATTCGAAGCAGTTTTGGAAGTGATGGTAGGCACAACGTCTGATGACCGAACAACAAAAGATATGATTCGACCTATGTTATTCCTACAATGAAACAGGGCGGAGGACACGTTATGCCGTAGGGAGTATTTTCTTCAAAAAGTGTCGGTCCGTTATTTGAAATCCAAGCCCGGTGAATAATAAAATGTATAAGGATATCTTGCAAGACTATTTTCTGCCTTATTAGAGAAAAAAATTTAGTCGCAACTATTTTTCTTAACATGATAACGACATAAGTAATGTATGCAAACCTCGATATGCAATGGTTTTCGCACAAAAAATTTCGTTTTTGAAATGATCAGCCCAAGCGCCCAACATGAATCCAATAAGAAATCTTTGAAAAAAAGTTTACAAAAGTCTGTGGAACTATAAATATTCCAACTCAGCCGAAATTTCGCCAAAATTGCAAGAAATGTGGGAAAAACATACCCCATAGACGATCTTTAACCGTTGATTGTATGAATGTCACGTTGCTGTGCTTCAGTATTTATTAGTAAAGCTAATAAAATAGTAATACTATAAAATACTAATTGTAAATGTTGTTGATCACTGTAATTTTCTATTACAATACCACTTTTTTACAAACTTGTGAAGGTGGCCGGAAACTTTTGAGAACATGCGTTTTCCTTTATACTTAATTTTGTCAGTTAAATTTATTGATATTTACATATTCTTCTGTAAGTAAGTTCCTAACTGTTATGTCAATAAAATGTATAAATATCACTCTGAAATTCCTCTTCATATGGGTATATTTACAAATTAACTGAAAAATTTTTGCTGGCCGGAAACTCTTGACCGCCATTATATATATTAGACATCAAAATTTATTTTTTTCAATATTTGTCTTCAAGCATGGGCCTAAATGAACACATTTACAGAGGTTTGGACATTAATTTAAGTACAAATGAGCTTTTGGAAGCCGAATTGACATAATTTTCAGAGTGATATTGTAAAATCATGGCCCAGATGTACCATTTAACCTTACATATTTTTTCTTAATGAACTTTAGTAAGACCTAAAAAACAAGTAAAAAGTTACCTTAAGAAACGTTTTTCATCCTTATTAATTTGATAACTGCTATAGTTTAATTTGTACGTTTTTAAAAACATTTAGATTTTATACTGTCATAAGATAAAGAAAATACATTCGTGAATTCTTTCTCTAGATTTTTTAAATATTAACATGATACTTGCATTACAGGTTTATTATGATTCTTTTTTTCGCTTTTTAATCTGAATAAAATCTTTTATTTTATTTTATATATATGTTTTTTTCAAATCTTTTCTGTGTGAACGGTATCTGAGATTTTTAAATGAATTTTCACAATGATAATACTATGAAACGTTTTAATATTTCTGGTACAGCTTCAGTTTGAACTTGCTATTAAATTATGACTTATTAGCTGCTTTGTTTAAATTTATTTACTTTGTTAAGAAATTATGAATTTGGCACGTATGACTTTTCCATAAAGAATAACTTCCGACTGTTTTCTTTTTCTGTTAAAGAATGCTGGTAAGAAAGCATTCGATAAAATTACTTGACACTATTCCAGATATATCTGAATGTGACTTATCTTTGTTTCTTTCTTTGTACATAAACTTTTACACTTCAATATTCATAAAAATGCTTAGATAATAGTAAAATTTGAATATCTTGCTGGAAAATGTAATATTTTCCTTATAAAAAACTATTTAACATTAAATTATTAATTATTGTAAAAGTTTGATTTAGAGATTGATATATGTATATATGTATACTATATGTATATATATGTATATATTCAGGTTTCTGGAAAGCTAATGTTACAGATTTAAAATTTTAAAATTGTCATTTATATCAAAAAACAAACGCACTTTAAATGACGAATAATTAATAAGTTAAAATTTTCATATTTTTTATCTAATATTGACAGTTTATTTACTATCTAATATTTACATAAAATATTAAACCGACACTTTCACTACAAAAAATATAGTTGTCCTGGTTATTTTAAGTGACACTAAGTTCTATTAAATCTCTTAGAGTACAATAGACGAAAAAATGGAGAAAAGAAAAAAATATATAAAATCATCTAGGTCAGCTGATCCCGTATGAATTATTGAAGCTATGACATCCTTATACTGTTTGACGCTCGTCTGACGAAGCTTATTATAATTATGCATTGTAATTTCGATCATGGTCAATTTTTGAACAATGAAAACTTCTGTTAAAAAAATAACCAAACTTATAGAATTTAGAAAGTAAAATGAAAAATTTTTAAGTTTAAAACAGGTACTCCCAGGACTAAGGGAGCAGAGGGATCATCAAATAAAGGAGTTTTTTTTTTGTCGATTTTTCGTCTTTTTCGATTCCCTTTTCATGGTTTTAACGAATCCATATTTGACAAAGCTGGTTACTAGTACGTAGTTCAGTATAGTATATTTTATTATTATTATTTTAAGTAAGTCATTTGCTTCAAGCTTAATAAAATTATCTTTGTAAATTTAATTTGCGTAGGAGGGAGGAGGGGCGCCAAAACCTTTTTTCCCCCCACTGTTAAAAAAATTTCCGCGAAATTACAGAGAATCTAAGGGATCCATTATCTTAGTCTTATGTAAAATTACAGATATTAGAAAACCCAAGGTTCGTTTAAATAACAGAGAAATTATTTGTCAAATTTACAATAGAATCTGTAAATAAACCAGCACAAAGTAAAATACACAAAACTCTGTAAATTTATTTTTAATGATTATAATTAAATTTAGTTATCACTCACTTCAGCGAGCTTCAAAGAATCTGATTTTTTTCGAGTAATTTTAAAGTGCTGCACCACTTAATTTTACACAATTTGTTTACAGCAGTCCTGTGGTTAGAACGCGAGACCTTTGAGCACAGGAAGAACATCTCACTGCTTGAGATATAGGAGCTGTGGATATTCAACAGAAAATATGTCTTTTATGATTCACCGAGGAGAAATCTATTGTATACTTTCCGAAGACTTTGCTTCAAATATATTCGTTTGAAACTTCGTAAATGTTTGATTTTAATTTATTTTAGAGCGATACATAATACCTATTATTTTTAAAATGAATTCAAATTTTTAATTAGTTTAAATAATACATAAAAAATATTCAATGATTTTTTTTTCTTTTATGCTAAAATTTGAATCTAATTTTTTTTTTTTTTTTTTTTTTTTTTTTTTTGCAGCAATAAGGCTAATGTCAGACGACAGACTATTTCGACGTTTGTTTTTTCAACGTGAAAAAAAACATCTGCGCCACTTCGGTCAGACGAGCGTTTTGAGTCCCGTTTTCAGACGATATTTATCGAAGTTACAGATTCCATTCAATGTTTTCATTTAAGCTAAATGTATATTCTGCAGGGAATAAATGATTTTGTAACTTTATATGAGTTATACAAGGAACTTTAAAAAAGACTATGATCAGTGACAGATAATTTATCGGACATTTCTATTTAAAACACCCGAAATATATAGAAATTTTCTTTAAATTCATTTGAGTCTTTTATTCTTAATATATCTGATGTTAAATGAAAAATCCACCATATTTAGGAAATACAAATGGGTGCAGATATTATTAAAATAATAATTGTTATTCAACTTTAATTTAGATAATATTTCTTCTTTATTATTATTATTAAATAAAAAACTAAACTGATTTTTCTTAAGTTGCTACAGAGCATCATAGCAAAACAAACATCTTAGCTACATAAATGAAAAATAGAAATGACAAATTTCCAAAGAGTGAAATTTCGTTAAATTAATCAAGAAGCATGTGTTACCGTCGTATGAGCAAAAGCAAGACTTTTACCCTTTTTGGAGCTGTGCACATATACATGATGTTTTAAACTTTTTGGAATTTTGAACCCCCTTCCTTCTTACGATATCAAACGTTTTCAAACCTCGATTATCCCTCCTCCATAATGATATCGTTATCAATGTCTAAGAATTACTTTGATTTTTCGAAATTTTTTCTTTTGTTGGAGTGATATGCAAGTATGGTTACATTTATTTTTCGCATACTTTATTGATTCAAATGAAGAGAAATTAATAAAATCACTTTATATATGAAATAGCTTTATATCAAATATCACTTAAAGGAAATAGATATTATTTAAAAGTATTTTAAAACAGCTTTTTAGCTTACAGGCGATCAAAGCCTGAAAGCTAATGTGCCCGCTGGGCCTGCATATGTTTGCATGTATGTACCGCAATAACTCTTCATATAAATATCCGATTTGCTTAAAAAAATTATCTAGGTTCATTCTGTTAAAACTCTTCCTTGATTAGTTTTGGGGGTTCATTCATTAATATAAAGGGAGGTAATGGAGACTAATCCCCCCTTAGCATTGATAAATGGGTTTTGAATGCAGAATTATTGAATTTGCTTCACATTTAATATACGTTTCTTTCCGATATGACATTCCCTTTATTATATTTGCAAATTCATTGGTTAAGTATAAAAGAGGGAAAAGAATGGCAAATCCCCCTCCCCTTATTTCAGATAAATAGATTTTTATGCAGAATTACCCAAATTGCTTAGGTTTATTTCTTAGTTTCATTAAGATAAGGATTTTCCATTATTAGATTTAGAAGTTCATTAGTATAAATGGGGGATGGGGGTGCTAACACACCCCTTATTTTAGCGATCAATGTCATGATCGGTGAAAATATGCCAAAATTTTCCGGAAGTGCTTTCCATCGGACAGTTGCAATAGGTAGCTTCTTACATTTTGTAATGAAAGATACCTAAAAGTATCCACAATTTTGGCCACTACTGTACTTACATTGCCCCTTTCTAGTCTGTCAGCGCTGCTTCTCCTTATCCAGTAATAATGCGCGTTTTAGTCCAACGAAGAATGTTTCATGTTTTCAATTCTTCTTTAATTTTAAAATGCATTTAAAAATTTAATAAATATAATTGTTATTTATATAGTTGAAACCTCATAAAGGCTGAAGAAACATAAAATATTAAAAATTAAATTGAATAAGAAAGTTCTTTGCGTAAATCAAAAATCGTGCATTAATCCTTTACGGCGCAGGGCAAATTATTGCTTAAGTTTTGAAATTAATGACTGACACCGGAATTTGAAAACAACTTTATTTATAAATAAGAAAAGGCTTTATTTCACGCATTAAATAAATCGCAAATTTTTTAAACAAAATTCCGGTGCCAATGTGGCGTTTGGGAATTAAAATTAAGTGGTATATCTATGAAACCACCGCGCCGCAAGGGGTTAATAATATTGAAAAATTAAACATTTCCAAATTTATCGCCATATGCAAAAAGTCATGTAATATTTTACCAGAGGATATTAACTTTCCTGCTATCCAAAATTTTTACCCCCCCCCCAAAAAAAAGTAGTATTAAAAAAAGAAAAAAAGAAAAGCGCCATTTTTACCAAAAATAATTTTATTTGCTTCAAAAATATAAAAGAAGCTATTTTTCCTTTTAACTAGATTTCATTAATACTTATCTCTGCAAGATATTTATTTAAAAAAAGTCTATTAGTACATTCAGCATAAAATAGTAAATTTACAAAAAGTTTATAGGGACCACAATTTTTAGGTCAAGTGTAAAAAAGCTTTAAGTTTGTTAAAGCTTTAACCCAGATAATTTATTTTAACGCATTTCACGGCCCTATCAAGCAAAAAACTCATTCAAATAGCAAAACGCAGTTTTTACAAAAATCTCAACTTTTTTAACGACCATCTTCCTTCAATTAAAAACCTTTTGAAAGAATATTATACACCATAGTTTTCAACTTCGATGATTAAACAAGACAAATTTATATATTAAAAAACAGTGTAGTGAGGGAAAAGTTGTAAAATTTCTTGGTATGGTATATATATTTTTATACAAAGAATATGAAAAAGAAATAATAATAAAATAATAATAAATATAAATTACAACATTTTTCAAAATAAATGTTCGCAGTACATAGCATTGGTACTGGATATGAAAACAAAAGCTCAGTTTTGTTGTCGACTCTCTCATACCGGATTTTCAAAATCAGATTTAGCTTGCAAAGATTTTAATTTCAGAGATCGATCCAGGAAAATTTTGCCTTCTAATTAGTTCCTCTTTACACAAATTCATTTAATAAAACAGGCCCCTACTCAAAATATGTAATAATAAAACATATTCTTTCACAAAATTGTATTCCTAAAAACATTGATTACAAATTGATTAACATATTCTAACTTATTCATTAATTAATCTAATGTTGAGTTTTAAAATTTTGTAATTTGCAAATGAAACAAGTTTCCCAGAAAGAAAAATATATTGAAGGATTTAAAGAAGGTATTGCTAAAAAGATGCCTGTTTTACATTTTAGTAATTGGATTTCATATTGTTACAAAGTGTTACTTTTCACAAATGTAAAATATATTTCCCCAAAAATATTAATTTTCACATAAATACTTTATAGTTTTCGCAAAATATCAATTGTTCCACGTATATTAAATCCACTTTAAATTCTAGCGAGAAAATTCGATGCCCAATTAAAACAAAAACTCATGAATTTCTGAAAAAGAAAATCGAAAGTCAGCGTTTAAATCGCTTGCCGTCTGACCGCAATAGGGTATTCCATAGCTTTCAAAACGCAAACGACCACCAGCGGCATGGGGGGAAATCTAGGCATCGGAGCGAAGCTTCGCGCATATTTGAATGCGGCGTATCGTCTGCGTTCATGTGGACAGAACACTAGATTGCCATGCTCTCAACAGAGGACGTCTTTTTGGCTGCTTTTCAAATCCGCTCGTGTGACATTGGCCTAATGGTTTAGAGAGTTTTCCGAAATTGCCGTTCACTATTTATTTTTTAATGCGCTATTATTGTTTAAAAGATTTTTTAGTGAAAAATAAGAGAAAAAAAAAAAAAAAACAGAAAAAACGTAATTTATTACAAAAAAAAAAAAAAAAAAAAAAAAAAAAAAAAGATTTTTTACGTTTTAATTATTATATTCAATTTAAACAATATGCTTTTAGAATATAAATATATTTTTTATAGCGCATTTACCAATGAAATAATAATAATAACAAGAGCATTGTAATAATAATAAAAGCTTCAAAATAACACTACACAATTTACTTTCAATATTAACAAGATTCTGGCATGTGAAGGAAACAACTTCAAAATGATTGACGATAAAAATTTTCTCTAACTTCAAAATTTCTAAGAAAAAACTTTTTAAAA
>OZ025293.1:218617177-218777207 GCA_964019185.1 Maratus speculifer | reverse complement strand
GTGAAGACTATTTTTTTTATCCGGAAATACTTTGTTAATTACATAAATTTGTAGTACATTTTTATGGACTTTTCAAAATGTTGTTGAAGGTTTTGAATATCTTCTCGAGATAATTTGTAATTTAAAATGTACAGCGCAATAACTATAACGGGGTAATAACGCCAATTCTTGCAATTTTTACCCCGGTTGATTCCCTACAGTGGGAGCTACATCCTAAATACTGATTCAAATAAACACAGTGAAAAACTGTGCAATGTTTCTAATAATTCTATTTAAGCGGTTCTTTTTTAAGCAAAAAAGAAGCTCACGGTCTGATATTCTTTTGCCTCATCCTCCCCCCCCCCCCCCACACACACCACACCTTTATTTTTCTTACACTTTCACAAAAAACTGAACATTTTCAATAGCTTTGGATGCAATTTGTCAATTTCTAGAGCTGAGAGTGTTTGTATTTTTAGAATTGGGCAATCTACATGCAATTATTCCAACTTATTTCATAGTTTTGTTTGCATGGCGTTATTACCCATATAGGTGGGTAATAACGCCAAATAGCATTGGTCAAGAAATCACGCCATTACATTTTATGTATTCATATCTGTTAAATTATTTTTTATATATAGAAAAGTCAATGAGTTGCTGTATCAAATCACATATTTGTTTGAAAAATACAAAACTAAAAACTGAGCCGTGAAAATTGGTAGAACCTTAACGTGGCGTTGTTACCCCAGGGGTACCTTATGTAAATAAAATATCTCATGTTTATTGCAATATTAAAATTATTTTTACTGAATCTTTTTAAATTATTTAAACTTTTATATAATTTGAGAAATGCACAAGAGTGTAAGTAGCATTAAATAAACTTTCCTAAATGTAAAAGTCCTTTTAAAAAATGTATTATGGCCATTTTCATTTATCTTTTTGAGGTTTCAAATTTATTATTTGATAGTAGAATATTTGAATTCTAGTCGATTAATATTTATACATTGTAAAACTGTTTTAGGCAAAAACAATATTTGATTTATCTAGGTAAAAAATTAAATAAATAAAAAGAGAAAAGTCAGAAAAACTTGCCAGAAAGTAAAAAATTGCATTAGAAAAACAACTCGATCTACCACAAAAGCGGAATAGTGCAAACTTTAAATCGCATGTCATGTTCGAAAAAACATGATGCAACTAGAAAGTGGCCGCAGGACTAAGTACACATCTGAAATAAAATCTATTAGCAATTACGTGAAAATGCTTTTTTAAACAGCATTTAAATATTTTCTGGTTCATCAATTTCCATTTACTTTTGGAACGTTTAGATTATAATAGAAAATTTTTTTTGAATCTTTGTGCGCAAAATCAAAAATAATTTTAACGAACAGAAAACAGAATGTGTAATCCGGTTATAAAAAAGCTTTTAATATAAAATCTAGTATAACGACAGAAATTTCTACTTTTCTACTTGCAACGTGACCACGAGAAATTGAGATATAATAAGCCTAACAAATCAATTTCGCTTTAGCTATGCCGATACGCTGAAGACCAAAATTGAGGTGGTCCAAATGCCACGGAAGAACTTAAAATTCAACCCATAATCTATCTATGTATCTATACATATATAAAATATTTGTCCTGACTGACTGATAATCAAAGCACAGATCAAATTACTGAACCTAGAAGCATGAAAATTGATGAGAAAATACTTCTTATGACGTAAGCGTGCCCCCCCTCCCTAAAATTCCTCCTCGTAGGGGGGGGGGGTACGGGGGTTGAAAATTCGGAAACACCTTTCTATAACTCTGGAGCCGTTTAAGGTGGGAGCTTGAAGTTTGAGAAAATAATTATATTTAAAAGGTTATTAAACGCATATTTCAGCGATTTTAGAAATTCCCGTCCGCAAGAGGGTTAAAAGGGGGCCAAAAAATTTAAAACATGCGGCACATCTCAACAGTCGTTATAAGTAGGAGCGTGAAATTGCAGAAAATAAATCCATTAAAAAATAATTAAACATGTGTTACAACGATTTTAAAATTTCCGCCTCGGAGGGGTATTAAAGTGCGGGTGAAAAAAATTCTAAAGTTTTTTTGTACTGGCTATGTGGCATATCTTCGGAAAGTCTTCAGACCATTCTTTCAAATTATGAAACTTTCTTTCCGTCCCCCAACTTGCTACCCAGGGGCAGTTTTCGAACTTTTTTGAAAGCGTAACGTTTATCATTTTAGATCGGATTTTGTTACGAAGCCCTCCGTAAATATTATTTAAAATTTATTAAACTTTTAAAGAAATGATAGGGTCTGTTCCGGGGGGCGTGACAGATGGAACTCTGAGAGGGGCAATTTTCTAAATTTGACCTATACCTCTCATGCGATATGTTACTGGAAAACTCTCTGACACTATTTCATGTTATATACCTTCCGCGCATCTTCTTTCCCACTTTGACTCTCAGGGGACTCTTTTCCTAATTTTGCCGTCACTCAACATGTGATAGATCGTCGGAAAGACCTGTGACTACTTATTCAAATTACGCACTTCCCGTGCCTTTGTCCGTCTCGGGGGGAACGGTTATAGTATTCCTTCACGAGGTCGTCTAATAATGGGAAAAATCTAGAAGTGGTCTTAAGGACGTAGAAAGATCAATAAAAAATGTTGATCACATTTACCATTTATTTAGTTCTTGTTTTTTGCAACCTGGGCTGCATTTAATTCTTATTTCTTTGGCTATTTTGCTGCCAATTACCAAAAAATTCTAATTTTTGATACTTAAACTCACTATCTTTTACTTACTCGCGCCTTTTCTTTTGTTTTCAACAACGGGATGCTGTCACCTGACTTTTGCACTATTGTGTATTGTGGTTCCCTTTTAGCTTTTCAACGGTGTGTTGTTTTTTAATTTCATCTGTTTTAGTTACCATGTATTTAGTAAAACCCTTTACACACATCTAAAAACGATTATTTTAATGAACGATTAAAGGACATCTTGATTATAGATTCTCGGTCGTAATTCATGACTGTATTTATTGTGTTTTTTACGATGACGATTTTTTTCGATTGGTAAATTTGAGAATCGCCTATCACTAGCCATATCCTAGCGTCAATTTTAGGTAGAAGTGTGATATTAAGATAATAAGCTTAATAAACATTTTATTATTAAACATTTATTTCAACGTTTATAGAAATTCCTCCTCTAACCGTTCGAAAGGACTAACTGGAGGTATGAAAATTTAGGTCATTCTGTCATATCTTAGCAGCAGTTTTAGATAAAGGCATGAATTTGAGTTTATCTAATCTTCTAAAACAAACCTAAGCATATATTTTATCTATTTTAGAAAGTCCCTCTTAAGTGAGTTTAATAGGGTGGTCGCACTTTTAGGGAGTTTCGCCATATCTCTGTAGCAGGTTTAGGTAGAAGCAAGAAATTCAAGATAACACGCCTACAAAAATAATATTTAAACACAGTTACTTCAATCATTTAAAAGCTCTTTTGTGTATTATGTCGTGAACATCTACGTTGAACCGGATAATGTAAGATTGTGTGAATAAGACTAACAATTATGGATGTTTAATTATTATTTAAAAAAATCTTTACTACACTGTAAAAAAAAAATCTGTGAAGGTACTAAACATTTTCTAGGAAACTGGGTTTCCAAGAACTTTTCATGTGACGATAACAGGAAAAATTCATGTAATCGATTTTGAAACTTGAATTCTTGCTGTTACCGTTACAGGAAAAGTTCTTGGAATCCCAGTTTCCTAGAAAAGGTTTAGTACCTTTGCAGATATTTTTTACAGTGCATATGTATTTTTGATTCAAGATTTCTTTAAAGAAACCAACCAGCATAGCGGGCGAAGGCTGCTTGTTATGTATATAACAAACAAGAGTGCGATTTGAACAGAAATGCTTCTCATGGTTGACACTTTAGGGTCTAAAGCATTGTTTCTGAAGATGAAAAAAGTTAATTTTCTTATAGATGGTGGAACACTTTCCTAGCTACCTAAGGACTAGTGTTTTATTTATTTATTTATTTATTTATTTATTTTTTTTTTTTTTGTACAAAAGAGTGGTGTTATATACTTATATTGTGAATATTTAGGTTGAATATTTTACACAAATTGTTCATCTTACATTCTAAAAGTTGGCGATACTTAATTGGACATGTTCGGTTAACTGAATGAGTAGGGTTGTAGTGAATAATATAATACACGGTACGTCTTTATTTTTAAAAGAATTCCACATATCGCTTATTATTTCTTGTAAGAGTAGATGCTTTTCTTTTGTTTTCTTTGAGTAAAATTTTAAAATTCTTGTGTGTTTTCAAATCTGTTAATGGTATTTAAAAATATATAACTATCAGTATAATTTATAACACATAACGTAAGGAAATTTCTACCTAAGTGTTTTGCAAGGAAATATTTCAAAATAGCCCTTCAAACCTGAAACTGGAGAAAAAGAAAGCTTCCGTATTCTTTGTTTTCAAAAATTTAGCTAATTTGACTAAAACACTCAAAGATAAAATATATGGAACACGATTACAGAAGATTTAATAAAAGATTTTATAAATTTGAATTCGAAAGAAAATTATGCTAAGCTACTCAGTTATAGCCGAGCTAATACATTTAAGGTGATTTATTTTTGAATGCCAAATTTAGCGATTATTTGCTTCATAAAATTTCAAAAATTACGTTATTAAATAAGGCGAGGAATACTATTAGCATTTAGTGATATCAAGCAGTCATTTGTAGTGCAGCGCTTGCATCCCTGGTATAAGTTTGCAGATCTTATCCCTCTAACTACTGTTTTTTTTTTCAAATAAAGAAATAAGTAAATACAAAAGACAAGAAAAACTGAAAGTACCCATTATAAAAATTTATGGAAGGGAGAAAATTAACAAGTTTATTGTAGGTTTTTTACAACTGCGATGTAATTTATTATATCATTACATTAAATGACATAATAGTTTTCGACCTTAGCGACTAAATTATTACTAATGCACCTACTGCAATATTAAATTTTATTGTTGCCTCTTGTTTTCCTTTTCCATGAATCCTTCTAAGAAAAAAAAGTGATATTTTAGTTTTGCTTAAGCTTTTACCTATTCTAAATAGCTAGCTTAAAAATATATGCTATTTTAATGCTTATATCTTAGTTTTTCCATCACTTTTTCTTTGAATAACAAGCTAACACATTGCTGTTAAATATAATCTTTGTACTTGAATTTTTTTTACGAAAGTTTTCATGTGAAACACTCGTTTCAGCCACAATTATCGTTAATGTTTTACTACTAGTATTTTTTATGTATATTTATTTAGTCATACTATCGTTTATTTTTTTTGCGGAGAAAAAAGATTTTTTTATGCCAGTTTCATTACTTTAATTTCCTCCTTACCGAGGAACTATGCATTTCCTTTTAATTTGTTGCATTTGATGAAAATTTATTTCAACTTGCAGTTCAATTACATACAAAACAAAAGAAGAAATTAATTGAGACACTTATCTTTTTTTCCTAAGTTGCATTAAAATGAATGAAAGTAATTTCAACACTCTTCGTGTAAGTTAAAAAGGTGTATAATTAGAATTCATAGGAGCATTATGATTCATTGTATTATTTTTTTTACTAACATGTAATTAATTGATTTTTTAACTGTAATTACACTAATGTCTTATTTAAATGTAAGAAAAATGTTTTCGAATTAATTAAATTTTAAGTGAGTTAATCAATTAAATCATTTTTATTAATAGTCATTGTTTTTATTATTAATGATATTCGAATATAAGCATACAACTCATTCTTAAAAACTCGGATCAAATTTTACAGCTTGGATTTAAGGTGTAATTGCATTGCGACATCACATTTTCGTTTTAGATTTTCGCTGAATCCAGTATAGTTCATTAAAACGTGCATTGCAGAAATAAGTGCCATATAGAATGAAAGCGCTAAGGGCTGGAAATGAAAGAAATACTCTTTGGATAAAAATATATTTTATTCTTTTATATAGTTTCTTTCAAAATCGATACACATATTGCAAATATCTTGTAACATTTGGAAACATTTAATAGAATATCATTTCTAAAAGCTAGAAAGTAGGCACCAGTTTCGCATTCACCATCCTTATTTGAAGCAACCCTTTATTCTGGAGTCACCACTAAAAATTAGAAAAATAAATATTAGTTTCGAGGGGGCAAATCTGGAGAATACGAAGGAGGGACAATTCGTATATAAATTTATTCGGTTTTGTCATCGCTTTCATGAATTTGTGAGCAGATGAGTTATCTCGATGAAACAGCATTATTTGCTTCTTTATTTTTTTTTCAAACAGTTCAGCAATTTTAAATAACATTCTTCTGTGATTAATCTACTTTCCGAATGATAGCCAAAAAATATGACATGTGCAATCGACAAAATAATGGCCAAGACCTTTCCAATTGATTGTTGCGTCTGTTACAAAGAAAAAAAAACTGTCAATATTGGCGCCAGTGGAAAGCTGCTTAAATTACAACAAAACATTTGTATTTATCACAAAGACAGATTTTTTCTGTAAAAATTACAAAGTTTAAGTTTTTTTACGGAAAAAATGTTTTTTGTAAATATTACAATCTTTTTTTTCACACTGTGGATTTATATTTTAGTCATTATTACGAATCGGCGCATAAAAGCTTTTGGATTATGCTGAAATATAGCCGAAATGAGCTCTGAATCTCCTGTTTTTTCTTTTTATAGGATACTTGGTAACCCGTCTCGCACAAGCCTTTTCATACGCAAATGTTTATTATTCTTGTCGATAGTGTCGATAGGTGTCTGTTGTTTCGTATGTCATCTATTTAAGTTTGCTGTCTTCTAAAAGATTATTGTGGATTTTTTTCTCTTGGTTTTGAGTCTATGTTACAGTCGAACGTCCGGAAAATAAAGTATGACTGGTGCTTGTACAACTGCAATTAAGTTCACTAAACCATCGACAAATGGTTGTGTACATCAAATATGTTTATCTTAATACTTAGTAAACCATTCTTGAATTTGGGCTGCATTTATTTTAGTAAAAAAGCAATCTTTAATAAGGTACAAAATTCTCTTACCTCCATTGACTTAACAGGGATCACAAGTTGTGCCATTTACACGACCGCAGTTTGTAAAGAAATTATCGAGAAATCCTGTAAACTTTTCAAGAATCCTTTGAAGAATTGTACTTTACAGAAATCATATGGATAAATTGTTCGTAGTAATAGCTAATAACCGCAGTAATAGCTAATTGGGAAAAGAAGGTATCCGTTGATTATTCCACCACGAATAACAGTAGCAACGATAATGAATCCGATAAAATTTAAAATAATTATTTCATACGTTCAAAATTTTCTTAAGCATTATTTTTATGTGTAATTGAACACAAATTTTATTATATAAATATTTTTTAAAATTGTAACAATTAATTCTGACTCCAGAATATGTATCTATTCTGGATCCTTAAATAGTTTAAAAAAAATTCTCATGAAGTTTCGATTCGGATTTGAAGATAATGAGTATAAAATTTATCTAATTTTGTAGAGCTCTCGGAAGCGAATTCGTAACTTTTAAATAAAAATTAATAAATAAAAATTGTAATTTTTTTCAATAAGAAATAGTACGAATGGTAGGAAAAAGATAAAAGAATCATTTAAACATTACATTGAATAAAATGTTTTCGCCAAAAAGTTAATAAATAAAAATTGTAATTTTTTTCAATAAGAAATAGTACGAATGGTATGAAAAAGATAAAAGAATCATTTAAACATTACATTGAATAAAATATTTTCGCAAAAAGTTAATAAATAAAAATTGTAATTTTTTTCAATAAGAAATAGTACGAATGGTAGGAAAAAGATAAAAGAATCATTTAAACATTACATTGAATAAAATGTTTTCGCCAAAAAGTTATGTGTTGTAAAATGGTAAATACATACGAAAACAGCAAAATTAATGAGTATAGTTGTCTCCATCTAATTCTACAATAGTCTGCCAGCTTTTTGACAACTTTTGAATCCTTTCTGCAAATAATTGTGGCATGCGCGCGTGCAGAAAGAGATCGACCTAATTTATAAGCTCCTTATTTAAACTGAAGATTGTGCCATTTAGATGCATCTGCAGATGTCAAAAGAAATATAAATCCAAAGGGACCATGTCTGAGCTGCATGGTGGATATTGCATCAAACTCCAATCGAGCTTGTACACGGTAAAAAAAAATCTGTAAACTTATTAAACTTAACAGCAATTTAACGGTATAAAGCAAAAATTCATCTAACCGGTTTAGTTACATGAATTTTTGCTTTTACCGTTACAAAACATGATCTAGGTTTACTAACTATACAGACTTCCTTTTTTGCAGTGTAGAGCGTCCAGCCGGCCACCGTACTGACATGTTATGGACTTTAGTTATCTTGATGAAAGCGAATCACCTTTTATCTGAACTTGTTTCTTCGTTTTCCGCGAATGGCATCTCAGCTTTAATTAACATGTTGCTTTAAATTACACTGTTGATAATCTATCCGCTTTTCAGGTACTACACTGTAAATAATAAATAAATAAAAAAAACTGCAAAGTTATTAAAAATTTTCAAGGAAACTGGGATTCCTAGAATATTTCATGTTACGGCAACAGCAAAAATTCATGTAATAGATACATATTTACACTAAAAATCAAAAAATCTGTAAGGTTACTTAGAATTTTTTAGGAAACTGGGATTCCTAGAATCTTTTATGTAACTGCAATCCTGGATACAGATAAAAATTTAATAAGATAACAGTAGTTTTAATAGATTTGTTTGTAAACTTACAGATTTCTGTAGCTTTGGAAAAATTAGTTTTGTAGATTTACATGTTTTCTTGTATAGTGTACAGATAAACTTTTAGTAAGCATACAGATTTCGGAAACTTTACGGCTGTAGGATTACAGATTTTTTCTATGGTGTATTTGCAGAAAATTCCGTGGCGATCCCACCACATGCAGAGAAGCACGTTCTTGTTCAGATAGCATAAACAATTGCAGCATGTAATTGTGCTTGTGTGTTATGATAAATGTGGGATATCTATAAAATAATTCCATTTCATTAAAATCCATAGGTTACACGCTTTACAATCTTTTGGCGTGACTTAATAAGAAGTCGAGATATACTACCATTTATATATAAAAATTCCTTTGCTATTAAATAATTTTTAATCTGATTTATTCTAAATAAATATATTTCCAATAAATAGCAGCATTCAGGGTTCGTACGGGTACCGTTATTTTCCAGGTTAAATACCAGCATTTCTTTGTAGAAAAATAAATATAATCGAAAAAGCTCGAAATTCGGTCTTATTGAATGATAGATTTTCTCTAAAAATATACTGGTATAAGAATTTCTGGCTCATAAAATTCAAGGATCCGTACGAACCCTGGCATTGGACCTCGAATTTCTTAAAATGTTTCGTTTTAGGCAATCTTTAAATGAAACCTTCATCTAAATTATTCTTTTTGATAATAATGAAAGATGCTTAGGACAAATAGAAATGAACCAATAACATTAAATGCATTTCGAAAAAGCACTTATCATTTGAGAGGTACATATTATAATGACATGATATTCCGATATTTGTAATTTATAGAATCTTATGGCCAGTGACTCTCACCGATATGACATGAGAAAATTTGAAGCAAGACATGCTTAAACTTTTAAATATTTTTAATTTAATTTCAAAAAAAGGATCAAAGTATAATAAGATCAAATATTAAATCTCCCTAAATTTATTTTCTAGATATATTTTTTTTTATAATCCTAATATTCTCTCCCACAGCAATACAGAAAAACTTTAAAATGTTATTCGCTTTTATGTTAAATTCTTACTTAAACTAATGAGAATGATAATTAATGCTTTGTACATACTTTAGACTAAATTTTTGTTCCTTTGATTGATTTTACTAATATTGCTGCTTTAATGGATGTTTCAGAACATGCTATCAAAGTTGACATTTCGGACGAATTTTTCGACGACAGCAAAAAAACCAGTCGATGCAAGGGATCACGTGATCAAAATATCTCACAAATCGGTAGGTAATCTAATTATCACAAAATGGAAAACTCAGTTCGAATCGAAACCGCTTCCATAGTCAATCCTTCCAATTTACTATCTTTCCATAAAAAAATGAATTTGTAAATGTGTCAAAACATTTTGCTCTTGATGAGCAGATCAGTTTAGAACATTTGGTAATATTAAAAGTATTTGGTAATTTTCATTGGTAATATTAAAAGTTTTGTATTTTATTTTGATTACAATGCTTTTTAAATTTTTGGAAGAACACTTCTTGAAAAAATTTAATGAAGGTGTTTGTAATTGAACTCGGTGCTTATAATAACATAAATATTTTTGTAGCACATTTATTTAATTTTTATCCTAATTTTATTCATTTTAAAAATTATTCTTGTAAAATAGGCATTAAGAACTTCCCATACAAAAAAAAAAGACATTTTTAAAGTTTCGTGCTGATAAAGTAAAATCGAAACCATTATAAGATCATTCGCGTATCTGATTGTCCGTCTGTCGCAGCCATTTTACTCGTAAACTATGGAACGTGGAAAGTTCAAATTGGGAGAAATAAAAAAAGACCGTTAACCGACATATAGAGAGGGTTTTAAAAATTAACAAATATATTTAGGGAATATGTTAAAGGGCTAATTTATTTATTGAAACAAAACAATCTTTCTTTGTTTATCGTGTGAAAACTTTTGTTTTAAATTTTAGGTATTATATATCTTGAAATATTATCGAAAATGTAGGGCAAAAATATGTCCTCCCTCCTTCTATTTCTATATCTACTGAAACTAAAATAATGAAAAAAATTAGAGGCACTAGATATTAATTTAAATCTTTCAGGAAATCAGTAGTGATCTTCCTAGGTAACATAGTTTTTGAGAAAAGAGCATTTTTCCGTTAAGCTCATATTTCGTTTTACAGGGGTTCAAAAATGTGTGGAGGAACTCTGGAGGCACATCTCGCACAAAATTATAAAAGCTTTGTTAATGATTTTCGGAAAAAAATCGTCGGAAATCAGACGAGATTTTCAATCTTAAAGATATGGACAGTTTGGATATAAATAATATAAGAGTCGGCGTGTTCCATATACCAACGACTTTTAAAACATAGTTAAAAACTTTTAATGATACATTTGTGTAATGCAATACCCAGTAGTTAAAAAAATAATAATTTAATTACAATTAATCTCATAAATACTAGGAGTTTCGCGACTAGTTTTCACTGAGTGGATTTCTCCAATATGCCTTCCGGGTCTTTAACAGCTAATTATAAAGCTATTTGGAAAAATGTGGCACGAATCAAGGCTGAATTGTAAAACCCTTACCATTTCCTTTCGAAGCGCGTTTAACACAATGCCAAGTTTAAGCTTTGAACAGGGGTTTTGTTTTAGCTATACTACGAAAAAAAAAGGTTATTACTACAATAAATTATGTCAAATGAACTTTAAATATGCCCGAATTTTATTGCCAATACCGAATTAAGTTCATCATAAAAATATTAGGGTAAAATTAAATAAGGAGTTTGTCAGATTGCTGACACGAATGGATGGATAGTTATTTAGGATTACTATAATTTTATATTATCGTTATACTTATATATTGTATTCATGTCCCCTTCTATGTAGCTTAGAGTTTTAAGGTAATGTTTTTTCTTATCTGGAAATTAATTCGAATTATTGTTAGTTAAATAGTACTGTATGAAAAAATGTATGGTATCAATAGATTGAAGTTGTTCTTTTTATTCAAAATGAATACCTGGAAAAATATAAGGCAAACAAAAAAGCTTCACCGGCTATCTAGCGAAATAATGGATGTCACGGAGAAGTGACAATTTGAGGCGATGAAGAGAGATGGCTCATGCTGGCCGATTGGAATCCCCATGTAGACTGTTTCTAAGATGATTTTGATAGCGCAAAGAAATCAGTTTGGAGTATGAAAGCCAAAGGTGTAGTCACCTTTTTTTCTGAGTAGAGTTCTCCGACAGAGAATGTATTAAATTGAGTGGAACTCTTAAAGTATAGAGCCGATGTAACGTCCTGATCTCCGGCAAATCTATTTCAACAAATATTGTGTGAGAAGGATGTAGGATATTTTATTAAGTAACCTAGTACGCAATATGTATTTACTTTATTTAACTTAACGTCAGACCGGATCGTCTACATTCTAAATAATGTGTAAGTAAATTATTGGTTAATTTTAATTTAATGAATTGGTATTCTTCTTAAAAAGACCTTCCCACAGTGTGCCTGATATCACGTAGTTATATCGGTGGTTGTAGCATTCCAAAATAAAAGAGCATTTCTCGAAGTGCTGCGGGCTAAGAAAGAGTGCGACAGAGTTATATAAAATAGCAATATTTGATACATTTTAGGATTCATATCTATTTGAATTTTAATGGTATACCCATCCATACATTTCTAGTATATACAACTGTAGCCAATCCTACTTTATATAGTATTTTACAAACTCTTATTATTTTTATAGCAACGATTTTTTTTTATTTTAAATGCAGTTAAAAATTCATATATTTATTGTACGGAACCTTCTGAGTGGAAATAATACTTGCACTTGACCGTTTATTTTAATTACATTTTTAATATAAGCAAATGAAACAAAACATAATACGCAGGTTTTAAGTTTTTTAAACCTTTTAAAGCATAAGTTTTATCATCAGTTTACTATTACGACTGGCAATTATTTTTTAATTCTTACTCTCATCACTTTCTTAAAAGAAAAATCTTTCACATTTACTTTGAGAACAGGTGCAAGAGAAATATTCTGCAAAACTTATTTATTTATTTATTTTAGAAATAGTGGTGATAATACAATATAAAAGTATTAGCCAGAGGCTGCCGCGTATGCCCGAGTTTCTTGAGATGGTTGCAATATATATGATCCCGAGATAACTCCGGATAATAAGGTAAACGGTTAACACTGTACTTTGTCATGGTTTTATAAATGTTATTTAAGAAGGAATTTATCTTAATGAAAGTGTGATTCTCATGTCAAAAACTGTTCTTTCTACATTTGTATTATTTTCTTAATCTTAAGAGCCTATATCAATCATGAAAAGAAATTGTCAACTTGATGGTAATTCTATGGGAGCGTTCTTTACAGATTTCTCACTCGCATTTTAACATTTTTAAATAATTTTGTTTGCATAAAATACCTGAGGTTCAAATCTATTGATGTGTGTTGAGACATATTCGGTTTTAATTACAGATTTTTTATATGAAGATAGTTTCAATTTCAGAAATATATTCCATTTGATTTAAAAAATGAGTGTCCCCATATGAAAAAATCTATAACTATTATCAAAAAAGTACAGATTCACAACAATAGATATCGACATCAGGACACGATGCAAAAGAAGGCATTAAAATAGTAACATACGAACTATATATCTGAAAAAATTTATTCCATAGGTTTAACGTTTGAGTTTCTGTGCGTGACTAGTGTGAATTTCTAACTATAAATGTGTAGTATAAGTTAATTTATTGTAATATAAAAGAAAGATTAAAAAGGAAGTCAATAATCCCCACTGTACATTTCATCTGTATATGAATCATATTTTTGAAAATATTAAGGAAATCACTATATTAATTCCTGTCACTTCTCTGAAACCTTATTTAAGACAATTAATGCGCTCTAAATGTCTGCTTATTGCACCTACATTCTTCACTAATAGAATACTATGTTACTACAGTATTACAGAGATAACTATTCAGAGCTGCTCTGGTCAGGGAATTTGAATACCACCTATTTTATATTAGTAATATTCAACTGATTAAAAAAAATCTTACGCTATTAAATACTTCGATTATTACTTATCAAAAATAGTGATTTTAAATTTTCTAAATCGTAGTTATAAACACACACACGCACAAAACAACTACAAACTGAAAATATTTTATTCATTTTAAAGTGAAGAAAAAATGTATTGACGTGATGTTGAACGTATTTCATTCATTTTTTAAATAAACTTAACTGCGATAAGCGTTGATTTACGCATACCATACATCGGACATAAAGGTTGAAAAGAGAAGGGAAAATAAAGTCAGCTGATTTCAAGAGATTGAATTTTTAAGCAAAACCAATCTCTGTGCAAAACCAATTTTTATGCAAAACGAATACCCGCATATACAGCAGTGTGTAAACTGCACATTTAAAAAATTGTGCCCAATTATTTTTGTTTTACTTTTTTTGGATTATTTATTTTGAATACAACATTTCATTTATTCTTATGTAACTTAAAGAAGCTTGTTAAATAAATATTATTTGAATAACATCCACACATAGATTTTCGAAAATTCAATAAAAAATTAACAAAATAAATAAACAGAGCTACATAACAGGGAATTGGAGAAAACAATGGAGAAAAAGTATTTTTGAGAATATACGAATTATATGTATATCTATTAAAGGAAATTCTAAAAGATTGAAAATATTTTTCAGTAGAAGAGAAATAAATTTAGTCAAATTTAGCTACAATATTTGGTTAGTTTTTGGTAGTATTCCTAAATTAAAAGTGTTTTAGTTAAATTGCACCCAAACCTGTTATTCATGAACTGAAGATTAGGAAGAAATGTAACCTAAATTTCAGCTATCTAGTAAAACCATACATTATGCAAAATAATTCAACTTTATTATCTTCAGTGCATTCATAAGAATAGTGTTTTTCAGTTAATTTTTCTTCCCCTAATACATTAAAAATAAAATGATCCTTTTACACGAGAAGCTTTAAATAATGCTGATTTTATTCAAACTCATCCACAATTTGATAACGGTTTTAAATCATCTGAAAAGGATATTTCTCATTTCTAATTTATATTCTTAATTTAAAAAGGCTTTGAAGCTGTTATTCAAAGCGATGATTCAATGGTAAGTAGGATATATTTAAAATGAGAAACTAAAAATTCTTATTTAAAATAAGAATTGAGATTTAATCAGATCAAAAGTTGATTAAATTCTTAGTAAAATATGTTTCATTTTATAAAACTAACAAAATAATGCATCAATGTGGTATCTTAAAAATTACGTTGCTAATTATTAGAATAAAACTGGCAACAGAGATAAGCCAAATGTATATTAAATTCGGATTTAAAATTTTTATTTCGAATAAGAACTGTGTTCGAATTAGATTAAAAAATGATTAAATTCTTAGTAACATGTGCTCATTTTATAAAGTGAAAAAAAAATTTGTTTGTGCATATAGATTAAACAATAGAAATTATTATAGAAAATGATGATTGTAATTTTTTAAAACTTTCCTCAAACAAACAAATAAATAGAATAACAACAATGATATGTCAAATGTATTTACGAACTGAAAAATAAAATTTTTATTTGAATTAAGAATAAGATTATTAAAAGTCTCAGTTACAGATGTTACATGTAAAAAAATTATAAGATTTGACAATGTGTGAAAATATATAACTTGTTCTGTGATAAAAATAACGATGATAATAATCAAAGTAAGATAAACGAAATTAATACTTAGAGCTACCACCAATTGTTAATACTTGAGTTGTAACATAATACTAAATGAAAAGTTACAGAAATAGCGCGAGTATTAATATAATTGAAATTAAAATTTAAGATTGACCTACGAATTTTGTTTTGTAAAATAATATTTTTTTTTTGTAGCTGAGTATAAAACTATTCCTAAAGAATCAGCAATAAAAAAAATGTATTCTTTTCTATGCAAAGTGTTTTTTTTTAAGTTCATTGAATGTTTTTGGCATCTGTGGAAAGTGTTAGAAAATACTATTATTGTTTTAGAAATTTAAAGAAGTTTGTTCTCAAATTTATAATTGATAAAAATATGAAGTTTATAGTATGTAAATTACGTTATGTTTCACCGATGATATTTTAATGTATATGGGAATACATACGCTTTATTATTTTTATTTTCGCATCTCTGGTTAACACATTCGCTGCCAATAACTCCGCCCTCTGTGTTAAATGATTGAGAATTTCACGCGCTAACGCGTGACCGGCAGCGAATGTGTTAAAAGATACAAAACTCTCTGGGAACGGTTATAAGAACCAAAACTTCAGCATTGAAAATGTATTCAATAACAGTAGGTTCTTCAAAAATATCAGATTATTTTTATAAAATTGTAAATAACCTTATGTTCGGATTTTCCTTTTTAGTTTAGTTATGATTTTTACATGGAATGAAGAAAATACTAACATGTAAAGACTTCGTAGAAAGTTTTATTTGTAAACAATTATAGCCTTTGAAATTGACTTTTCATGCTAATATTCGTCTTACAATTTTAGCTTGAAGGCATAACAAGCTGATTGCGTGAAATATTGCAAATTATATGATCATTTGTATTTCCGAGATTAAAGTGATAAGAAACACGGCAGAGAAAGATACAATCATGAAATATATAATCATGATAAATGAAATTTTACATTTTCTAAAGAGATAAAGTTAGTTATCCTAAATGTTTATTCATCTAGAAGCTTTTGGCATCTATATTCCGACCCACAACAGCATTATGTAAAAGTCATTTGTGTAGTCATAGATGAGTTGAGTTCAATCAGGAAGAATAGTCAGTCTGATTCCTTTTAACCCTTCCGTTCATTGTTTTTTGGCTTAGTTTGCATTCCACGTACAAAAGATTTTATATGCTACAGTATCAAATCACTTGAAAAGGTTAATTAAATATATTATGTTCTGACTACCATATTAAAATATATTACTAATATTGCACCACTTTTAAAGTATATTACACTTTCAATAATGACGTTTCAATACTCCAATGTCTAAATATTTTCTTACAATTCATTCTATTTCTTAAAAAAAAAAAAAAAAAAAAAAAAAAAAAAAAAAAAAAAAAAAAACCTTGTACGTAAATGTATTGTTAAACCACGAGCGTGTTAAAACATTTAAATATTTAATAGCTGTAAAAAACGGCGGTTGTAAAATGGCAGTGGATTTTCTTCTTAAACTAATTATGTGTGCATAAAGAAAATTTCTTAATTATTTGGAAAATTCTTAACCATTGTTATATTCTAATTTTGAAGTATGGATAAGTTCTGGCAAAAGGTGGGTTTATAACATAAGAAAACATGTATGGAAATACAGATTTGGCGCGAGAATGCTAAGACAGCTATTTAAAGTTAATAAAACCTTCAGTTCGAATGTTGCGCAGTGGGCATTTTCTGTACTGAAATAATGGAATAAAAGTAGTTTACATAATTTGGTATTACATTTTCAACATCATTCTAGAATAAAGAATGATTTTGAACTCACAGAGTTCATATTTAGTTATGTGAAGCAATATGATTTTCATTTTAGGGTTTTTCATGGATAATCACATTTTTAATTTAGAGAAAATATCAAGATGATTTATGAGTTTAATTTTACAAAAAGCATAATTTGGATTTATAACACATCCTTAGAGATTTAATGACTTTTAATTGTTCTTACTTCATCTCTTTTTTTTAAAGTTATGTTTAGTAAAACTTTGCTTAGGTTTAATTTTTTTTTCTGTGAGTCATTTAAGTTATAAAAATATCTGTAACCTGAATCGAAAGAGCGATGTAGCGATGTACTTCAACTATCCAATGGTAAAAGCTTATTTTAAAATTTTAAATAGGAAATATTAGGAAATATATATAAATAGGAAATATTATAAAAATAAGAGCATTTCATCTGTCTGGGACAGGAACATTTATTCCTGAGCATAGAGAGCCTCGATCTCAGAGTGGTGACACATGAGATATAAACATGGATCGATTGATAGATTCTGGGCAAAAGTTAATTGTCAAGCATCTTGACGAGCTTGCCGTTATTTCCAATATGCTTGTAAAATTATCGGTTATTCGTATAATCGAATTTATCCATGTGAGTATCGTCATATTTAAAATAGGTAATGCTTAATTTTGCCATAGTTTGTTCAAAAGCGTCTGTATAAACAGAGTTTGAGCAAAGTATGTCAACACTCTCATATAGAGGTACCTTACCTGAGGATGCAGTTTATAGAGATTACTGGGAATGGATAATATGGGATTCTAAATCACATGTAATATCCGTGAATAGTCAATATAATGATTATTAAATATTCTGCATTTTAATTCTTGGCAATGAAGTTCACATAAGAATTATTCTTGAATATAAACATAATTGAAAAGACAGTAAAATAACAAGAATAAATCTGAAAGTAATTCAATATTGTACAACTCTAAATGTAGGCTGTTGTAAATACAATATACGAGTATTTTTCTAAACAATTATATAGCAATTAAATGGTAATAAAATAAATACTTCTAATGACTTGATAATCCAAATACTTTTTTAAAACTATTTATTTAATAAATAATTTTGAAAAATTATGATTGTTATTATAAATTATTTATTTAATGTGAAGCTATTGAAATAAGGATAATTATGCATTACTATATGAACAACTAAAGAGTAGTAAATAAAATATACTTAAAAAAATAGTAACCAACTTCAAAAAACTTGTTGAAAAAAATTAAATATTATTTAAAAATTCTCTAATGATAAAAATATATCCAACAACCGCTCATCGGATATCATGTTTTGACATAAAAATAGGCTAAATTCAATAGATAAAAAGTATTATTCACCAAAGGTGGATTTTCGAGAGAATTTTTTTTGTAAGAGTTGAAATAAAATAATGAATATACACATTTAAGAAGTAATCAACTACTTTTTTGAATTTAATGCCAAACAACTTTAACTATAGTATGAATTGTGAATATACTATACTTTGTACCAAGAATAAAGTGGCGATCGAAAGTTTAACACAATATCGTAAAATATCTTTTATTTCTTCGGAAAATTAGTTTTTTTTTTATCATTGTTGACTGGAATTGTTCGGAACCAACTTCAAAAAGTAATTGATTACTTTTTAACCGACTTCAAAAAGGAGAGGAGGTTATCAATTCGACGCGTATGTATTTTTTTAACCGACTTCAAAAAGGAGAGGAGGTTATCAATTCGACGCGTATGTATTTTTTTTTTTTATGTATGTACACCGATTACTCCGAAACTATGCAGCCGATTAATTTGGTTTTGGTGTTAAATTAAAGAACTTACTCTCGGATTGGTACCACATCCATTTCATACAAATTGGTTCAGTAGTTTTTTAGTAATTAAGCAAAAACTATTAAAATTAGTGTTTTTTCGGTAATTAAAACTGTTGAATTAGTTCCTACAATAGAGCGAAGTCAGGATGGCCGAGCGGTTTAAAGCGAATGATTTAAGCTCTGGTTCTCTAAAGTGACAATGGGTTCGAACCCCGCTCCTGACATACGTGTGTACAATAATTTTCCGTATTATAATTTTTACATATATATTTTACAAATTAAATACTAATTATGCTATTAAGAATATTTTGTATTTAACCGTTAGCACAGCGTATCAGAGATCTTTTATCAACTCAATACTTTATCAGTGAAAGAGTGCTAAAATAATTGACTTACAAAAAATAACATGACATTGAATAAGTTTCCGAAGCTATTCCGTATTATAGTTTTTACGTATATATTTTACAAATTAAATACTTATTATGCTATTAAGAATATTTTTAACCGACTTCAAGAAGGAGAGGAGGTTATCAATTCATCCCGTATATATATTTTTAATGTATGTTCACCGATTACGCCGAAACTATCCAACTGATTAATTTGGTTTTGGTGTTAAATTAAAGAACTTACTCTCAGATTGGTACCACTTCCATTTCATAGAAATTGGTTCAGTAATTTTTTAGTAAACGGGCAAAAACTATTAAAATTAGTGATTTTTCGCTAATTAAAACTGTTGAATGAGTTTCCACCATGGAGTGAAGTCAGGATGGCCGAGCGGTCTAAGGCGCCTGATTTAAGTTCTGGTTCTCGAAAAAAAGCGTGTGTTCGAACCCCACTTCCGACATACATGTATACAACAACCTATTTCGTATTATAATTTTTACACATATATTTTGCAAATTAAATACTAATTATGCTATTAAGAATATTTTGTATTTAACCGTTAGCACAGAGTATCAGAGATAATTTACCAACTCAATACTTTATCAGTGAGAGAGTGCTAAAATAATAGACTTGCGAAAAGTAATATGACGTTGAATAAGTTCACCGAATAGATAGCCGAGCGGTCTAAGGCGCCTGATTTAAGTTTTGTTTCTCGAAAGAGAGCGGGGGTTCGAACCCCACTCCTGACTTGCATGTATACAATAACCTTTCTCCGCATTATAATTTTTACACATATATTTTACAAATTAAATACTAATTATATTATTAAGAATATTTTGTATTTAACCGTTAGCACAGAGAATCAGAGATCTTTTATCTCCTCAATACTTTATCAGTGAAAGAGTGCTAAATTAATAGTCTTGCGAAAAATAACATGACCTTGAATAAGTTTCCTGACTTGATTGCAATCAGGATAGCCGAGTGGTCTAATGCGCTTGATTTGTTGTTGTTGTTGTATGTATGTCGGCCAATTATCTACACTATGGGATATAGGCCCTAAGGGGTGGGATGCCCTCCGTGGGGGTCTTTCTAAGGGAACCTAACCCGTATTTACGCAACGTTCGAAGAAAACCACGGAAAACTCCGAACGGTTAGGCCGATGGTCGCGATTGGGTTCGAACCCAGCACCTACCGTCTACCAGTTTGAGGTCAGAACCTCTCGGCCACTGGTGGGGCCCGCGCTTGATTTAAGCTCTGGTTCTCGAAAGAGAACGTGGGTTTTGAACCCCACTCCTGACATACATATATACAAAAGCCTTTTCCGTATTATTCTTTTTACAGATATATTTTACAAATTAAATACTAATTATGCTATTAAGAATATTTTGTTTTTAACCGTTAGCACAGAGTATCAGAGATCTTTTACCAACTCAGTACTTTATCAGTGAAAATGTGCTAAAATAATAGACTTGCGAAAAGTAATATGGCGTTGTTCACCGTTTAGATTGCAGTCAGGATAGCCGAGCGGTCTAAGGCGCCCGATTTAAGCTTTGGTTCTCGAAAGGGATCGTGGGTTCGAACCCCATTCCTAACATCCATGTATAACATACATTATTTTTTCCGTATTATAATTTCTTTAACTGACTTAAAAAAGGAGAGAAGGTTATCATCAATTCGACCGCGTATGTACTTTTTTTTTTATATATATGTTCACCGATTACACCGCAACTATCCAACCGATTAAACTAAGTATTACGGTATAAATAACTAAAAAGTAAGAAATAAAATAAACTTTTTCAAAAAAAAAATATAACCGACTTCAATCAACGCTCTAAAAAGAGTTAAATAATTCTTTAAAATACCCTAATGATGAATTGTTATCTAATAATCACACATCAGATATCATGTACCGACAAAAAAATGGTTATAAGTTTAATACATAGAACTTAATATCCAGCAAATATGGTTTTTCGACAGAATATTTTTTACAAGAGATTAATTTACATATTTTTGATTTAATTTATGAATAGATACATATAAAAAGTAATGAATTACTTTTTGAAGTTGGTGCCAAACTATTGTAAGTATAGTAAGAATTGTGGTTATATTATGCCTAATACCATAAATAAAATGGTAAAAATCATTATTGATTGTGATTGTTTGGCACCAACTTCAAAAAGTAATTCATTACTTTTTATATGTATCTATTCATAAATTAAATCAAAAATATGTAAATTAATCTCTTGTAAAAAATCTTCTGTCGAAAAACCATATTTGCTGGATATTAAGTTCTATGTATTAAACTTATAACCATTTTTTTGTCGGTACATGATATCTGATGTGTGATTATTAGATAACAATTCATCATTAGGGTATTTTAAAGAATTATTTAACTCTTTTTAGAGCGTTGATTGAAGTCGGTTATATTTTTTTTTTGAAAAAGTTTATTTTATTATACGTTATTTTCGTAAATTAAATCATAAATATTTTAATTTATTTCTTGTAAAAAATAATCGGTCAAGTGCAATTATTACGGTTCCGTACAATAAATATATGTATTATTAACCCCCACGAGACGAGCGACTGGTATATGTGCAACATTTAAAATTCTCAGAATCTTTCATTATTCCCACCATTTATTTTCATTGTAAAATTTACCTTATTTAATTGGAGCATTTTCGCAATTCAAGTACAGAAAATTTTCTGTTTTGAAAAACTGGTGATTAAAGATTACAAATTAAAGAAAGTGTTCTCATCGCGACGGAGTTAACTGTATTATTAAAAGAAAATTGTTGCGGAAAGAATAATAAAACCTTGTACAAGCTATACAAGGTAGTGTTGATTATAGCTTTATATACTAGAAAAGTATGAATAGGTGTACCATAAAAGCTCAAAGAAACATGAAGCCTAAATAATATCAAGTATTGCTATTCTCTATAACTCCTTTTTTATAAATCATATCCATATTTATTTATAAAGAACTTAAATCGGTACTGAGAATAAAAGGTAGTGCATATTTAAATTCCATTTGGCATATCGTAAAACTAAATTCTGCATAGTAATAACTTTTTCTTTTTCCTGTGTAGCTAACTCAAAACCCTTGTTCAATGTTTAAATGTGAAATTGGCTAAAAAACTTGTGTAGAAAGGAGCTCGCAAATTTGCAAAGCCACTTTGGTCCGTAACACGTTTTTCCAGATAAGTTTTTAATTAACTTTTAAATACACAAAACTCGTAATGAGAGACCCAATCAATGCCCCTGTCATTGACCCAATCAATGCCCCCAAACAAGACCCAGTGATCTTATAATGGTTCCGTTTTCACTTTACAAGTATGGAATTCTGAAAATTCTCTCGAATGTCCATGTTTGAGACATAATACATTTTATATACTGAATTTAACATTTTTATGCCGATATATGATATCCGATGTGCTGTTGTTGGATATCTTTTTGTTATTAGATAATTTAAAAGAAATATTTAATTCTTTCAGCACGTTTTTTGAAATCGGTTATTATATTTTTAAAGTTTATTTTATAATTTATTTATTGATAACTGTTATCAGCAATTATTAAATAAAACAGATCTTTATAGCAACTTTCAGTCGTAAAACCATATTATAAATTAAAAAATAACATTTATAAATTACCTCATTTTAAATTCTGTAATAAGTAAGAAACTAAATGACATTAAATTTTAAGGCAAAGCTTCTCGAGATTTTGCTACTTGAGATTTTTGTCATATTTCTTTTGAAATATCACCTTAGAAGTGAATACTGAAAATCATTTTTAAGATATCTTACGAGAGTGCAGTTTTATCGAAAATAGTTTAAATGGAAAATTTATAGTAATGATACTTCACATTTATTTATAAATGCATTTTCTTGAATCGGAATGTTATAAATTTAAGGTAAATATTTATTCATAATTTTCTTTTATATTACCCTTTTACCCTTTTTAGTGACACAATAATTTTCTCTTGACATTTTTCACATAAAGAAGCATCCATTGTAATATTCCTATATTTATTTACGTTCAAAATAAATAATCTGAATGTACATCCCGTATATATAATTCTTTTTTGCATATTTTTTAACATTTTTTTCCATGCAGAATATGAATTTCATTTTATTTTATTTCTAAATCTTTTTTTTAACGGAGTGAGGAGAAGCGATCATGCTGGTTATAATATCTATACGTGAAAATAACGATATCAATGTTAAAACCCAAAAATTCTGAAAGTAATATTCGAGAAAAATATGTGTTTTAAACTATAAAAATTTTAGTAGAAATCGATTTTTAGAAGTTAGAATAATTATGAAAATTCAAAATTACAGTTTATCTACCAAGCAATTTTAAATTAAGCTTTAAAAATTCTTTGCATTGCTGTATTTTGCAGATATTAAAAAATATTTTAACAAAAAAGTTCCAAAGTTTATATATGCACAATACATAAAATATTTAAACCAAATAACTTACAGTTTGGTATCCGAAGGTGAAATTTACCACAGAATTCTGAACTGGGGTATTCTGGATAAATCTTGCGGGAAAAATTCACTCAGTGAAATTTTTTATACGGACATTTGGTCTGTTATCTGAAACAATTGAACAGACTAAATCGCACGTAACGGAACTCCAAGTCAACTCTGGCTATGTATCTGCACTCAGTTTGAAAATTACAATTTAAAGATTGTTTGGAGTACACTGTAAAAAAACTGTAACCTTAGTAATCTAAATTAACCGAAATCTCTTATGCTATTACTAAAATTTTATGTGTACACTGTACAAGAAAATGATGTCAATCTACAAAACTTGTAAGCAAAACTAAAACCATCTGTAACTTTACAAAAGAATTTACTAAAATTTTGGTAACTTTACTAAAATTTTATCCATAATGCTCGTTATCGTCACTTAAAAAGTTCTTGGAATACGATTTCCCGAAAAAATTCTTAGTAACCTTAAAATTTGTTTGATTCAAAGTGCAAATCTGTATCTGTTACATGAATTTTTATTGTTGCCGTTACATAAAAAGTTCTTGGAATACAATTCTACTAGAAAAAATTTTGTAACTTTCCCAATTTTTTTTTACAGTGTAATTAATGCCAATACACGAAAGACTGAAAAGAAAAGTGTGAGGGTTTTATATGAACTATGGAATCAAAAATGATATGTATGTTTAAAGTGTTTAAGAGCGATATGTATTATTTGTCATATATTCAAATACTTGCATAAAATAGATAATATTTTAAAGTGTGTAAAATGTTGAAATGTCTTGATTTAATTGCGATTTGTATAACTGATTTTAACGTCAATGCATATCACGACCTAAAAGTGTACAATAATAATGTCATGAAGCTATGAAATAAAAAATATATAAAGTGTTTAAAAGCGATATATAATCGTGATTATTTGTACATTGTATTGTAATAAAGCAATTAAAATAGCATTAAAAACTATGAGGAATGCTTCAACTGTCACTATTTAATTGAAATTTACAAATGTATCTCAAAGGTTAGCGATAATATTTTAAATAGATTGTTTAAAATCGGTAATCTACATGGTAGTTAATTGTTATTTTTTTAACACTGATTGTTTTACAGAAGCCATTATATTGAGCTTTTACTATCTAAATTTACTTCAGTATTTATTGAAATTTATTTATTATTGCTATCTCTTTAATTCTTAGATTTTACTGTTTTCAAAAAAATATAATCTATAGAATTGATGCATTAATCTATACAAATATGCACGTTGTTTTATGTATCACCTGTGATGTCAAGAACGATAAAAATAGTGACTAAAATGATGGTACCAGTGAAAATTTATTTTTATTAGACTGACCCGGGAGGTTTTCAAATATGTTGACTCTAAAACCTTTTTTTTATGTCCAAAGAAATGTCACCCGCAAGAAAGAAATGATCTGAGAAACGGCAGAAGTTGCTGAAAGATTATCAGAACAAAGAACTGGATAAATCCCTGACTTCGCTGCTTGGAGAGGCATATCTATCTATCTATCTATGAAGAAATCCATCATGAAGTATCTGAAGCGTTTTCATAGTAGATGAAGGGTAGAGGGGTGGGGGATTCTAGTTGATGGAGTATCCAGTAAACGCAATGGTTCTCGGATCTTCGGGGAACTGACGAATCTTTTCCAGAGTTTGGAAAACAACTAAAAGGGAAAAAAAATCGTTCCTAAAAAAAGTAACAACTCCAGCATAGAATCGAAAGTATGAGTTGAATTTCGGTTTGAAATATCAGGAAAATCGAAAGTATAATTATTTGAAAAATGTTAGTGATTGAGAGAGTCACTTTTTGAGTTTCACCTTTTTTTGGATATGAGAAATTAAACATTTTGACTGCCCGAAACACAAAAAACGGATGTAGAATTATGATAAAATTGAAATCCTTATTTACAACATTAGAAGTCATCAGATAATTATTAATATGATAGCGTAGTGTTTTGTAATGTGACTAATTTTCTACAAAAAAAAGTATTAAAATCTCGAAGCTTTTATTCGAAATCGTCATTATAAAATATAAATTTAATTATCATTTCATTACTTTTTTTTATAAATGTGTATGGAAATTTATGGGAGGATTTTTTGCACATTGAGATGCGTGCTAAATTCGATATTTCAATATAGAACCCCAATATTAAACTATCGTTCGTCGCATATGCGCCTTGACATCTTCATAAGGATTATGAAGAAAGTGTTAAAACTTTCCGGAAATAGTAAAGAAGTAAATCTAAGGAAATGTTTCAAACTTTAAATTCACCACCAAGTCCAAGAATCTGTTTTTATTTTTTAATAATATTGTTTATTTTTAAATTATAAAAATAGAAATATTAACGAATTCAGCAAGTTATACTGTATTTATCCAATATTTTTCAATAGTTTCTTAAATTTATCGAGAAAGAAAAATGAATGGATTTCTTATGTAAAGAAATCAACATTTAAACCTAGAAATGGTATTGGATGAAAATATTTTTGCACCAGTGAAGGATTTAAAGATTTATTTGAAAATTTTTTAATTACCAATTAAAACACTAACGAAAATTAATACATTGAGGAATCATCATTAAGATATAACTTTAGGTAAAAAATCAACTGATGTTTGCCATTATCATAACTAATATTAAGCTTTATTTGAATATGTTATCTGTTAAATACAATATTATTATTTTTTAAATTAACTAATCTTCATCATTATCATAGCAAATATTATGCTTTATTTGAACAGATTATTTGTTAAATGCAGTATTATTTTTTTAAATTAATATAATTATGTTAGCAGTTTTCCTGAAAATATGTGGACCTTTAATTGGTATAATTGAAAAATAACAAATAAACTAATTGAACGAAATAGTTATTTTTTTTATTAAAATGAAAAGTCTTTAAATATTAAGCTCCAGGAAAATATGTGACATTTATTTTCCAAAACTTTCGTATGTTTATTTTCAAATTTGTATTTTATAAAATTGAATAAAATTTAGGAGGCATTCCATTTTTTTGTGATGCGCAGTAACTGTTTGATATTAGAATTCTACCTGCGAATAAAATTATTAAAACAGGTTTCAATAAATATATGAAAAAGTAATACATTATAAGAAGACTAAAACTTTACAATTCAAAATATTAATTTAGGTAAAATACTAAAGTCAAATTTAACTGTAGAATTTAATAATGCCAAAAATCCACGTGCAGATAAAATAACTTCAATATCATTCCTGATTGTAACGGGGTCTTTCAGTTTATTTTACTTAATACGATTTTCAAAGAGTCATTTTCAAATCAATGATTATATTTGCATTATCTTATCTCAGACTATAAAAAAATTAAAAAAGGCATAGATTTTTTTTCTTCGGCAGTTGATATTAGAAAAGTGATTTTGAAAGCAATCATTTTTAAAACAAATTACTTATAACTTATTTCCGGTCAAGATTATATGTTTTGATGTTCTCCGTTAACGTTTGAATTTTTATTTCTAAAAAAATGCATATTCATGTTTTCGCACAAATTTTGAGTTTTACAATTAACTTTTTTGTTCTTGTAGAGAGTTAAATAGAAAAAGGGAACAAGGTCAAATAGAAAAAGACTTAAGCTATACCATCTTTGATTTACGGACCTTATCATCATAAATAAGGGACATCTGATTTTTCATGTTTCAATTAGGACTTTTATTGTAACTATAACCCCTTCATGAACAAAATTTTATGTGTTGTGAATTTGTCATTATTATTCACGATGTCTATTTATTAGCATTTAATAAAGCAAATTATTGCTATGATTTTATTATCGACTTCCAAGGTATGACACGCTACCCATCTTCACTTTAATGTCCCACACCGGATATAATGCTTAATGCTTCTAAAGGGACATCAACCATTTACTTTTCGAATATGTAATTGAAAATAGTCTGCATGATGTAATATTGTAAGTTATTTTTTGGTCATTTAGAACAAACATTATCTATATTGATTATTTATTTTAATTTGTTGTA
Source organism: Maratus speculifer (assembly GCA_964019185.1). Taxonomy (NCBI): domain Eukaryota; kingdom Metazoa; phylum Arthropoda; class Arachnida; order Araneae; family Salticidae; genus Maratus; species Maratus speculifer. Next base: position 218,749,235 of record OZ025293.1, on the reverse strand, counting down.
AGCTTCCAAAGTTTAATTTATAACGAAAAATCTATTTAGTAATTAATGTTAATTAAATATGCATTATTTAAACATTATAAATTTAATATTATTTAATTAAATGGTTTAATGTTTGCATGCTTGCAATCTTTATATCAGAGTCGTTTTTAATTTTGTAATAAGAGTAAAAATTCAGATCATTCGTTCTTAGTAATCGATTATAATTTAAGTGCTAAATATGTTTTCCATTCATTTAAATATAATTCATGTACAAAATGTTCAGTTTTTTTTATGATTCATTCAGAGTATATTGTGTCTCACTTGTGACTCGAAGAAACAAATCAAAGAAATTATTTTAAAATGCATAAGTGTTAAAGAAGGCTACTCTTTATTCATGATAAAAATGTAAATAATTGGTATATTTCCAGAAAATATGGAATTTTAAATAGAAAATAAAAATATCTGCAGCAAAATTATAAAATATAAAACAAACATAAATGATGGATGTTTACGAAAATATTGACCAATGGTGACGTGATATATTGTTCCAAACCAGTGTTGGGTATGAGTACACTCACTGAGCGTAAGTTCACTCAGTACGTTCTATGTGAGCGTTGAACTGAACTTAGTTCACATATTGATAAACGAATGTAAACTGAACAAAATCTCAAATAATCCGTGAGTTTGAACAAAATTTACAGCTCAAACACATTTTTTTGCATAATTTATTTAAAAAAAATTAAGTACTTAAGAATACTTTTCAAATTCAAATACGATTTAGAGGACTAGACGGACTCGGGACAGGTCCACTCTGATCATCAATTTTTCTGCGTCGTGTCTAGATCCTGCTCTGTCTGAAGGCTCGAACCAGGCCAGGCCGGACATACTTTTGAGCCTGTACTTTATACTTCCAAGAAGTGTGCACCAACTGAAATTTTCTGGCATGGACACAACACTGCTTGTATGAAAATTATTTACATGTCCCTGTCTGATTCGCTCAAAAACCTTTTTCAGGAATAACCACTTCGCGTCAACAATTTTGCCAATAATACATATATTTTTTAATTTCTATTATTCTGCAATTAAAATTTCGTTTAAAGAATAATACATGTATTACATTTCTAGGTGGAGGAAATACAGTGCTGTAAAACCTGTTGTAAGAATACTCGTGCGACGAAATCCTGTTTTCCACGGTAAAGTTTCTTGATCGGCGGAAGATGGATATAAAAATACATTTACAAGAGACTACAGACCTGGCAACAAAGAATGTAACTATAACTTTTTGTCTGTTCTTTGTGATACCATTTTAAAAGGTTTTTTCGATGCAGAATTTTTCCCTTTTTTATGTCTCCAAACCGTGTAAATATATTAATAATATTAAATAATAATTCAGATATGTACATACACATAAAGATCCATTAAAAAATCAATATAATTTGCAATAGGATTATATAGGATATTTCTTTCATATATAGAAAGAAATGTAGTAGAAACAATATTTTGGGACGGAGGTCCATGTACCATGTTCTATGGTAAAGGTCTGCACGGTCCGAAATTTCAGTACCTAGGTCTGGCCCGGCCCGCATAAAAAATTATTGAACCAACCCGGTATAAAAGTAAAAACTGTTGCCCGATCCCGGATTTGCTTGTAACAAAAAAAAATTATTGACCCGACCCGGTACGGTATAATAGCTAAAATACCGTCGCGGCCCGAATGAATTTCTATAAAACATTGATTTTAAGTCGATTTTAATAACATTTGTCTCGTATGAGGCGTTCTGATCAAAAATAGCTTATGTTTGCTTTTTATTGTCATACTTATAGTTTCCATTTTTATGGAAGTTAGTACTGTATTTGTTTTTTTTTAATGAATCACTATTTATTATCTGTAAACGTTTCAGCATCATTAATATAGTTAAATCTGATTCCATGCATTGGAGACTTAAAAATCTGAAAAATACTATACGGTAAAATCTTCTAAGACGGAATTACATGGGAAAAAAACTTGCATTATAGACAATCATCCTTCACAGCAGGTGTAAATATATTATTTATTCATTTCTTACTTTGTTACATGTTAGTACATTCCTCTTGGATGGATCAATAAATTTTTCAGGTTAAGACAGGATTCTATCATAGGCAGGTTCTTTGTCACACGTTTTACTATATTTTAAGAATCCTAGAAATGTATTATTCTTTATAAGGAATAAAATTTAATATTTAATCATTCAATAATGGCGATTTAAAAATGTATGCATATTTTCCATAAATTTTTTGGTTCAAGCCAATGTTTATTGAATTTTGAATGGACCAGGAGGAGTCGAAGGATCAATTTTCATACGGATAGGATCAAAAGCGGGACTGAAAATTTAGGCTCGTCCAGCAAGGTGCTTCAGGATAAAAGGCCCGAGTTCAGCCTGGAAAGAATAGTAATTAGGCCTGAAGTTCCCGAGTCTTCAGAAAAAATCATGGTTGGGCCAGTCCGAAAAAGAATGGAGATCGGGCTGCAGGGTGTTCATGGCGCAAATTTTTCGTTTATGGTTTTTATGGTGTTTAATTTTTTTCCGCCACTTAAGACGAATACATTTTATACTATATATGTATATATACATTTTTTTCAGACAATCAGACATAGAACCCAGCGCGAGTCAGTAACTCGACCCAATACCAAAAATTCAATTTGAAATCAATCCATCCGCAGTTCGATCCGAACCCGATGAAAAGAATAATTTCGATCCACAACCCGACCCGAGTACCGGACACACCAAAATAATTTTCGGCGACCAGAATTTTGACCCGAATCAGAAATGAAATGAAAGGAAGTTATGTTTCAATGCTGTTATGAAAAAGTAACATGCATGTGTATCTCCACTACCAGTGTTATGTTTTTATAGAAAAAAGACAAGTATTCAGTATTCAAATATTTATATATATATTTTTTTATTCAAATATAGTAAAACCTTTGAATAATACAGACATCGGGATCATTGAATAGAGCCTTGGGGTTGCACATAAATTTCTGTTTTCATATTTTAATTGTTCTAATATTCTTTTAGTAAGTTGGATAGCCTAGAATAATACTTGCGAGTCAGAGTTAGATCTTTTGAAAGTTGAATTGTTTGCATTTTCACAAAACCTTTGAGTACAACTATGTTTCAAACTGGTAGACGGGAGGTGTTGGTTTCAAAATTAATAGCTCCCGCTAGCATAATCTTTCGGAGTTTTCCGAGGTTTTCTATTAGCCTTGTTTTTCTATGCGTAAATACGAGTTAGGTTCCTTTAGAAAACCCCCCACGGAGAGCACACACCCCTTTAAAGCCTATATCTATCATGTTGGCAACTGGCCGTCATAAATACAATCAACCAATTATGTTTCAGATAAAAACAAATAGGTTTTTGAGTATAAATGAGCATTCATTCAAATTACTGCATAAGAAATAAATTATAAAAATGTGACCATAGATCATTCTCTCTTGTACAACTAAGAAATTTTTTCTTCGCTCGGAATATGAAAAATATTGCCAACATTTAATTTTTAATACACACAAAATAACATGTATGATACTTGTAATAGTTTATTCACGCACATAGATGTCACACGTGTGTAAATTGGAACATGTCCAATATATTCAGTGATATAAGCATATAAATATATAAGTGTAGAAATTGCAAAAGTGTTCGCCGACTAGATGTGTATTTTCGAGAGTATCTATTGTGAAGATATTTTTGTATGTAGATATTTAGTATGAAAAAATATTTTTCATATATTTTTTTAAAACTCTGATCAACTCAATCCCCAATCACAAGAGTCAAAATCTAACTCGAGCCAAAAGAAAAATGCTACTCAAAGGATGTCTTATAGCTAAAAATTAGAAATTAAATTAACTCGAACCCGACTAACAAGAATAAAATATTTACGCAAACCCGACAACCGTGTCGAGTCGGGGCGAATAAGTCGAATCAATGCTAGATTCTAATCAGAGATAAACGAAATTCAGTCAAAGGTAACTCTATCTTTTACGAATGGGAAACAAAGAAATTAAATTAAATCTTAATTATTTTCTTTCATCTTTAAAAAATTAAACTTAAAACTTCAAAACATACAGTCGTGGAAACCCCCTACTAACTCCTCAACAAATTATAACAGATGAAAGTTACTAGTACCGAACAATTGGAAATAATGTATACTTTTAAATGATATAAATAAAATTAGCTTTAGGGGTCATCTACATTTTAAAATAAACCTAATTTTCTTTTGTAGGCGTGTTTGTAATTATAAAAATACGTAGAACCTATAGTCTTCGTCTGCCGTTCCGTCCGTCTGTCTGTCCGCATATAACAACGCAGAAACTACCCAGCCGAATCGTTTGAAATTTAAAAAATATTATTATTACATAATTTTATCGAGTATTTTCAAATTTTATGAAATCGGATGCATAGTTCGATTACAGGGACAATCTGACGTATTCCGTTGCATGTTAAAAAATAGCTTCAAGTGCATGTGAATGATGTTACATTCTTTCGAACATAATAAAATGCATACGCATTTATGAAATATCTTACTAATATATATATTTTGTACAATCTATGGTGCAAAGAATATTTTTTATTAATTTACAGGGCCACACAATAGCAATCTATTGGATAATGATGTAGGGAAAAAATTGTTTGGGATGCGTTTTGATTATATTAAACTATTTCACATTTTATAAAATTGATGTACGTTGCTGAGGTTTACTTCAAGTTACTTCCTGTATAATAGAAAGCATATAGTATTTACAGGGGAATACAGAAGATTTTGGATACTGAACAGTATCCGAAGAACTGTATATTTTTAAAATTTCGTTATAATACGAAAGCAGCCCATTTGCTACGTTTGATGTGCAATTTTAGATTTGTTTCAATAGTAATTCCCAATTTTAACAAGATATTTTAAATCTTCGATTCAAACTATGCCTGGACACCAAATGTCAAGTCACTTGAGGCACAAATTACAAACATAAATATTTTGAGCTTCTAATGTTAAATTAGATTTTCATATTTTTATTAATATATACTGAAATTATGCTCCTAATGTGTATTTTTTTATGTAGCAATAACTAAAATACTTATATATATATATATATTCACCGGGTGTCCCAAAAATGACTGATGGATTTTAAAATTCAATAACTTGCAAACGGTGACAGCTATTTAAAAAATTTTTGCAGGAGGGTTACGTATAATGTCAGGAGTTTTTTTTACCGTAATTTTTTATTTTAGTTCGGCGACTGAAGACCAGGTCGACGCTTCACTCAGCACTGATCATCTGGCCTTCAATCGCCGTCAGCGCCACCTATTGTTTGAGATGCGAACTAAAATAAAAAAAATACGGTAAAAAAACTCCTGACATTATACATAACCCTCCTGCAAAATTTTTTAAAATAGCTGTCACCGTTTGCAAGTTATTGAATTTTAAAATCCATCAGTCATTTTTGGGACACCTGGTATATATATATATATATATATATATATATATATATATATATATATATTGAATTTGTAGTTTTTATAATTATATTGTATGAGTTATGAAATTAATATTCGAAAAAAATATGAATTGCGCAATTTACAATTTCTTGATGGATTAAATTTATTAAGTCCTGCTCTATGAAAATTCAAAATTAATTTTTTTTTCCCACGTTGTTTTCAAATTATGCTTAAAAAACCGCAAAATGATGGATAAGAGGCAGTCTATGATAGAGGTTACCAGATATTTTAAAAATTCTTATGCTATCCTGTAAACAAGCAGCCTTAAAGCCACACACTAGTCACAGAAAAAGACCCGAATGAAATTGTTAAGGTTATGGTTTTTTTTTTTTTTTTTTTTTTTTTTCAAATATCTCGCTCAAATTTTAATATTTTTGCATGATTTTTTTTGCAAAGGTAGCTGAAAACGATATACAACGGGAGTGGTACACTTCGTCGACATAGCATTTCGTCTACACATTATATGTAATTTACCTTTCGTCGATAACTTTGTTTGTGAACGCATGGATTTTTTGTAAACTATTATAAAACAAAAATATTAACGTCGGCCATATTTTAGGGCAAAGAAAAAAAAAGGTTTCCAGGGTACACCACGAGGAGGTGTATGAGCAAGTACTCCATCAAATTTTTATTTTTAAAATGCATTACCCTCCCCCCCCCGAAAAAAATCAATAAATTACATTGTGGAAAAAATATTAATTAAAACTCATTAAAAATTTGGTTTGGAAAAACAATAATTTAAAATAATTTTCATCAATAACAGAATCATTCATAATTTAAATGTATTTATATAAAGAATGTATGAGACATTCTCAAAAAAATATATTTGAAAATTAATTCAAATAGGAAACAATAATTTATTATAATTACTGTTTTATAAAATTTGTATCCTGAGAAAAGATTTACAAATATCTTCATTAAAAATACTACATTAAATTTTAATATTTAACCCCTTGAAGGGCAGGGGTATAAAATATATACCACTTAATTTTAATTGAAAAATGTCACATTGACACCAGAATTTTGAAATGAAAATTTTCATTTCATCAAGTACGCAAAGATAAGCATTTGTCTATTTTGAAATAAATTTGCTTTTAAGTTCTGGTGTCATTCGATAATTTCAGCATTTAATTAGTAGAAGTGCTTTGCCCCTCAAAGGTTAAAGGAACTTTTACTTTTTTATCCAAGCATGTAGAGGCTGTTCTCAAATTCAAAGTGGATATTTATCAACACATTCATCATTTCATTCTTATTCGTAAACGCATAAAAATCGCCCATCTTAAATAATCGCCCATTTTAAATAGCCAATCTAAAATAATTAAAATATTAATCCTATGGCACAGCAATTAAGTATTAGCTTGAATAATTAATTAATTTTATAAATATTTCATTAGTTATTGATATATCAATTGCTTAATTTTTTTAATCATCTATTTTGTTTCATTAGATGTTTTAATGAGTAATTAGATGTTTTAATAATTTTTAGTGTTGCTTCTAAATAAAATAATATTACCAATTAACTATTTTTGTAGGTTGTTCATTACTGAAATGTCTAAACCAGCGCCATCTAGTGATTAATACATTAATACTTATGTGCAATACACATCAGAAATATATGTCGACGAAATGATATGTCGACGAAATGATATGTCGACGAAGTGTACATGTCGACGATGTGTACATGTCGACGAAATGATATGTCAACGAAGTGTACATGTCGACGAAATGCTATGTCGACGAAATGCTATGTCGCCGAAATGTACATGTCAACAAAATGATATGTCGACGAAGTGGTGTCAACGAAATGATTGTCGACCAAATGATTGCCACCCATCTACAACCGGGCTGGTTTTTACTTTTTTAATTTTGGTTTCAGATATAAAAAAAATACTCTAGTTTTCGAAACCGGTTAGAACCGGTTTTGAAATTAAAACTCTCATATTATATAAAATATATAACCAAAATCGAAAAAGTAGCAACTTTCCCGATTGTAACTAGTCCTCAGCAATCCTATGCAAAAAGAAATATTAAAATTTGAGCAAGATATTTGAAAATAACGCCCACATAGACTTAACATTATCATCCGGGTCTTTTTCTGTGACTAGTGTTGCGTCTTAAGACGCCACAGTAGTCACTGAAAATGTCTTTAATATCATATGAATATATATAAGTTAATGCACTATTAAAATCATAACTTTTGTCGCCTGTTATCTGATACATAAACAAACGAATAAACTATATAAATGAAAAAAAAACTGTTTAAGAGATTTTTCAGCTATATTGATTGCATTGAAATAAAAATATATATGCGATAAAACAAGTGCAAACAAACTGATAAAAAACATACTTTTGATGTATACTTTTTTATCACTAGAGAAAACTGAATTTTGAAAGGTTATTTGCATTCCAGAATATTCCGTATTAAACTGCTGTGTTTCGAAAAGAAACACCGCTCCTCGATATAGAATAGGAATATTGTGATGAGGCTTCTTTCCATGTCAACTTAAATTTCACGATGAAATTTGTGAGCTCAGTATACTGTCAAAGTATCTGTAGATCTACATGACATTTTATTTTCGAATAAATTATGCTTTTCGTGATATTTTTTTTATGGCTTTTCCAACCTAAATATTTCACATTATATTAAAGAAAAATATTATTACTTTTAAATAACGACTTCGATATTGCGTAAATTGCATCTGGTAATTTTTCTGTAGCAACGTAATTAAAGCATAGCAATTAGGGGAGATCCAGGAGTGTATAATTTCAGCACTCATTCATCATATTCTATGTCGTATTAAATACCAAGAATGGCAATTATTCTTTCTGTAAATTACAACAACTATCTCTTTTTTAATTTGTCTTCATTATAAAAGTTATTTAAATTTATTTTAATTAAGCTCGATAATAACAGCAAAAAAATTTGATGATATCGATTTTTATCATTTGTTATTTCTATCATATTTTTAAATTGCATTATAACATCTCATTTATCATAATATGCCACGGACTAAAAAAAGAGTGAGGTAAAACTGATTTTATTAATTTGTGATTTAAGGAAATTGAAATAAAATGAAAACTGAATGATATTCTCCATTCCTTAATCATAAACCTGAGTTAATAAAGGAGTGTACGTTAATTCAAATGTACAAAGGTTAAATAAGTTACAATTTGTTCTTACATTATATGTTCTCTTAAATTATTGTTTTTGTTTTACTTTTTATTTAGTTATGATTTATGTATTGAAAATGATTATTTTATTGAGTATTAATAGTTATTATACGCAATTTTAATACATGAACGCCATATTTTACCACTTTAAGCAGTGAAATTCATTTTTATTTTTTGGAAAAGTAATATCTTTGATAACCCAAAGTTCGAAAAAATCCGAAGTTTGGAAATTTTAAATGTAATTTTATCATTCACTTACTTTGCTAAATACTGTCAACAAAGTTCTTAAATTAATCTCCGTTTCTGGAACGGCAAGCAACTGCTACTTGACGCAATAATTTTGCCCATATTACGAAAACGTACGTTTTAAATATGGAGGAACAATTTAAGGACAGAAAAAAATCAAATTAAAGTAATGTTTAAAAATCAAAGTGATGACAAAAATGGACAGCCGCCAAATTTATGATAGTAGGAAATTTTAAATATATAGCCTCTCCACAGTAGTAAATTTCTTATAAATTTTCCGGTATTTTTTACTGTACTTAAGGCATGCAAGAATTCAGAAAAAAATTATAAGAGGAAACATATCTAGATTTTTTCACTCATTTTAAAATTTTACTTTCATTTTAGCATTATAACAACTTTTAAACTTGTTTTTAAAACCAAGCTAGTTCTTGGGACTGTAACCTTCAACATACATACAAATTCATTCGACTATCCAAATATCATTCTTCTCCGAAAAAATAACTTTCAACTGCGAATAAAAACACGAGTTCCAGTCATTTTTTTTCCATAGAATTTCGCAGTGTTTAGCATGCACGTGTTTTGTTTGCGTCTAAAAATATAGCGGTTTACGTTTTACAAACTCCTATAGATTTTTCTCTAGATGATATCTTCAAGAACATTTTTCTTTTTAGATTTCTTTCTTTATTTTCACTTCGAGTGCGTAAATATATAGTTGAAAGGATCTAGAAAAATGAAACGGGAGTGGATGCTACTCATTTTAAATGCGAAATATTATGTGAAATATTTCTTTTATCTCGTGTCTATGAAGAAAAAAGGTCGTAACTTTAGTAAAAGAAAATCCGCGATCATCTTCATCGGTGAATACTTTTTATAAGTCGAGACTGTCACGAAAAAGCAACGGTGTGATTTATAAAGGCTTTTAAATTTTTCGGGAATCCTGAAAATAATTCATATTTAATATGACTACTTCCATTTACCTTTGTGAAAAAGAAGTCGTGATAAAAGAAAGGTGTATGAAGCATATTTTATTACAAAAAATAATTTTAATCGTATTTTTTTAATCCATTTAATGTTACATTATTTTAATTTTTAACAGACGATGAAAAACCTTTGTATTGTTAAAATTTATAGAAACTGCGTTGAAAAAAAAAATCGCATTAATAAAAAGGTGTATGAAACACATTTTAGTACAAAAGCCAATTTAAAATGCATTTTGTTATTTAGTTTACGCTTATTTTAAATAGAATGACAAACATTTACATTTCTCTTTGTTAACTTTTACGAAAATTGCGGGTTTTATTAGTTTACAAGCACTTCAATCATTTTTTCATAAATAAATTGACATCAACGATTTCTATTATGACCATTATTAATCATAGACCATGATTTAACTCTCAAATGTATGCTGCATCTCAAAAGTTACGTGATTTTTTTTCCCCATTCGGCGTTTCTTATTGATTTTCTGTGAATTATTATGCATTATTTTCGGGATAACATAGAATCCCCTGGGGACGAGCAACACGTATACGTGCCGCAAAAAGACTTAAGAATCCTTGTTTATCCCCACCAGTAATATTTTACTGTAAAATTTGCCTTATTTAATCGAATCATTTTCTCGATTCAATAAGGCACATATTTCAGTTTTTAAAAACTGGTGACAAAATATTAAATATTTCGCAAAAAACTCCCGCCGCGATGGGGTTAAGGTCATGAAGTTTGTTTTTTATTCTGATTTGTTATAACTACGAAGTTCTAGAAACTTTCGTCGATACTGCTTGCAGTATGCTCCACTGGTGTTTTTCTCTATCTTTATAAGTAGTGATTATTAATTCGGCAAACTATTAAAAGCATCATAGCAAATATATTGTTCAATAGTTGTAATTGTAAAGTGCAAACACTTTACAGTAAATGTATAATTTAAAATGATCATTGTTTGATCAATTTTTATTATGTAAGTACGGAGTGACATTGGGATGTTATGTTAAACAAAAACATAGATACATTTTTCTAGTGGATAATTAACAAAATTAGACTCAAATATAATGGTTTTTGAACAAAATAAATAATCATGCCCTGAAGGGATAAATATTGAGCATTTATATGCATTTGATAAATATAAAGCAATATTTTTAAACCTTCTTTATATTTGGAAATTTTTTATATGAAATGAAATATGATTCTTGATAAACTATTTGATGAGACATATATTATTTGTTTTAAAAACTTGATTTCACGTTAAATTATTCTAAAATAATACAGTGTTAATCTAAATACAAAAACCTTTTCTTAAAAAAAGTTTAATGGCTGTTAAATTACGAGCAAATTTTTATTTTAAATATATAATTGCGAAACAATTTCTCAAAAAATTAAATAAATAAATAAATCATAATTTCATTTTAAATAAAATGAATGGTAAATAACTCCAACGAAAGATATTATCAATTTAAAAAACATATTCTTTCAAACTATGAATAAATGAATTGCTTTTATTTAATATTTTTGAACTTTTCGAATTTTTCGATTGCGCAGGTCTTTTCCACACACGATAGGGCATTCAAAATTTTTTACATATGTACTATAATAAATAATACAGATAAATGTGACTTTTTGTTAGAATTATTAACATATTAAAACTTCATGCAGCATTTTTTCATAACCACATATTAATTTAGTCACATATTATGAATTCTTTAATCCGAATATTGAATTTTAATGGTAAATTGAACTTTTTTGTTAACGTTACTCTCTCTCGTTTAATGCACGAATTTGCATCAAACTTCAAATTCAGTTAGTCCCTGATATAAATTAGCATTGTCTATTTTTGGTGTAAATAGCCCTACAGGTGGCGCTATTAAGCTGGATTTTTCAGATTTTGCGATAGCTGCATTTCAAGAACTAAATGCATGCATTTTCATCTAACTTCAGATTCAGATAGCCCCTGATAAAAATTGGCCCTGATTTGTTTTTAGTGTACATTACCCAACAAGTGGTGTCGTAATGCAGAATTGCTTAACCTTTCCGCAATAGCTCAATCTATAGAACTAATGCACGGATTTTCATTAAACTTCAGATTCAGTTAGAAACTGATGTATGTTGCTGGATAGATTTTGATATAAATTAGTATAACAAAAAGCAATTGTCTAACAGGTGGCACAGCTATGCTGCATTTTTAGGGTTTATTAACATGTATAAGATAGAAAATTTTTTTGGGATTGCCACATCTGACTATTTTATAGGTGGGGTTAAGTTAATTTCCACACAAACCTCCAAAAGTCAGTAGAACAAGAAATCTTTTCTCTGTCGATGTATTAGAATTTCAGTATTAATTAGGAGTTATAAAAATGTATTTTTAACTTTTATTTGTCTAGTTAAAATTTTTACTATTCTCAATATGCTTAATTTTTTCTGCGTACATTGAAAAATAGTCAGATGTGGCAATTCCAAAACTTTTTCTACCTCATACTATATGCTTCTTGAAAATGCTGCATAGCAGTGCCGCTGGTTGTATGACTTACACCAAAACCTAGTCATCAACAACTCATGTCAGTTTTCAACTTAATCTGAAATTTGGACAAAATCCGTGCATTTATTTCTGAGACAAAGCTTATACGGATATATTTAAAAAAATGCATAACGACACCACTTGTTGTTTAATGTACACCAAAAACAAATCACGACCAATTTTTGTCAGGGGCTATCTGAATCTGAAGAATGCTTTCGCATGTTGAATCTCAAGAATTGATGTATGACAGCAACATAAATCAATTCTTGAGATTCAACTATTATAATATTTGAAAAATACAGCATTAGAGCGAATCATGTAAGGTCATTTACACCAAAAACTAAACAAGATTAATTTATATCAGGGATCAACTAAATCTGAAGTTTTGTGAAAATTCGTGCATTAGTTATTGAGATAAAGCAATTGCAACAATCATGAATAATTCAGCATAGCAGCACCACCAGAAAGTAATCAGCACCAAATTATATCACTATTAACAGAATCTAAAGTTTCATGAAAATTAGTCCATTAATTCTTGATATAGAGCTATTGTGAAAATCTTCAATAATGTAGTAAAACAGCGCCAGCTATTGACTGATATTCAACAAAACTAATTAGCTCTAGCTAATATCAATGTCTAGCTAATATCAATGAATCTTAAGTTTTGTGAAAATCCGTGCATTAGGTCTTGAGATAAAGTGCCCACAATTTTTTTTTCACGGAATTCTCATGTAATTTTGTGACATACATACTTACGGACAAACATTTTCTAATAACCACCAAACCGTGTTCAGGACCTTCTAAAATATATAAATCTACCGAAAACCGGAAGTGGAAATTTTTCACGAATCTAAAACTTTCCTCATGTAAAGATAAAAGAAAGTAAAAAGAGTAAAATGACAAGTGATCAACTACTGTAATGAAATCAATCAAACATTGGATTCTCCTGATCAACTTCTGGCAAAATGTCAAATGACAAAACCATTTATTTATAATTTTCTTGCTAATTTAATTACAGAGGAGTTCATTTTTGTCCATTCTAGAGTTTTCAATAAGGATTGTAGTAATCATGTTATTTACTTTTAAAACTTAAAAGGAAGGTAATATAATAAAAATCCTATAGCACTGACCTTTATTTGATCAATTACTGGTCAGTCACGCTACATAAGTAAAAATTATTAGTTAGGATTAAAAAACGATAGTAGGGGAAGATGGGGATACTTGAGCCACTTTTTAAATTTTAAGATTTTTAAATTTTTTATAATTTCTTAGAACAAAATAAAATATTGAAAATGAAAATATGATATTTTTTCTTCAATTGCAAACTACTTTCAATTAATTTTGCACTATTTTTCTATGTCTAATATTTTTTTACTTTTTGTTTTACATCGTGGCTCAAGTATCCCCATGAGGGAGATACTTGAGCCATCGTGAAGGGATACTTGAGCCAGTATGGAAAAATACCCACAAAAGTAATTTTTTTTTGCTTTATTTTTGCACAAATATTTTACAGAATGATAAATTATGATAAAGTTTTCCAAAATCAATTGAGGTTGGAATTCAGATGTTTCAGCTCTTTGGTAACATGTTTGAAGAACAAATTTAGAATGGTTGTAATACCACACATCTTTTTACTTTTAACTACATGGTAACTCAATAACGCCTTCTGTTGTTGACAATAGAAGCCATTTCTTTGATTTTAAAAAAAGTTACAGTAACAGAGGTTACAATTTCAATATTTACAATTTCAGTTAAAGTATTACAGATTGTGACCTGGAAAACAATTTTAAAAAGTCATTTTAATGTAATAAATTTTAAATTGAAAACTATGTTTACATTTATCTAAATAGGCTATTTTGTTAGTCAAAATAAAAATAAAATGGATATTTTCCTTTCAAAAATATACATTTTTAAACATTTTTTTTCTAAGTCATTATTTTTTAAGGAAAAAAAAAATATGCTCCTTTTTATCAAGAAAAAAAATCTATTAGTGAATATAAGGATTAATTTTATTTTTTGTTTGTTTCACCCATGTCTAATATCCTAGTGGGGATGGTTGAGCCATGGCTCAAGTATCCCCAATCTCACTGACTCAAGTATCCCCATTACCACTATTTTTGTTTATCAGAGTTTTACTAAGTAAATCATGCAGCTATTTGAACTATTTTAGATTCAAAATACAACTGAAATTATTCTTATTAAATTTATATATATTGTTGCAATTTTAAACAAAACTTTGATTACAGAAAAAAAAAAAAAAAAAAAAAAAAACATGCACCTAAATATTTACTTCTGATGGGAAAAAACAACTATTAATCCCCATACTTTCAAAATGGTACCAAGGTATGTGATTTCGTTTTTACATGTTCAGAACTATAAATATGTTACCATGTTGCCAGTTTTAGAAAGAAAAATTAACCAACTGTAGATATAATAGAGGTGGCTCAATTATCCCCACTCTCCCCTACACAGAGTATGCCTGCCCTGTCATTATTTATGTCTTACCTATGCGTGTCTTTAACCGTTAGTAACACAGCTAATTACCGACAATTTATTTCGACATATATTATAAATTTTGCTTTTATCCCTTTGTTACGATAGGTATCTACAGCGCTTCTCAACACCTTTAAAGAATGCCGGAAAATCCAAATTTGTATTTAACGGAGAAATGAGCTTTTCTCAAAAACCACGTGACTAAATAACTATAATTTTCCTGCAAGGTTTAAACTAACTTCTACTAACTTTAAATTTTTCACAATTTTAGTTTCAGACTATTCGGAAATAGATGCGGGGAGACATAACTTTGACTATGTTTTTGATTATATCTATGCAAATATAATACCTAAAATTAAAAGAAATATACTTCTGAGTTCAGCGTTACGAATGCTTTCGCATGATACCCCATACGATATACAAATAAAAGCTTTTTTTTTCAAGTAACGTAATTTTTGTCACAAAATTTTTCCTAAATATATTTGTGAAGGTTTAATAATCGATAAATATTCGGGTTAAAAGTATTTATCATTTCCCCAATCTGAACTTTTCACGTTCTATAGTTTACGAGTAAAGTTGTGATAGAGAGACAGACAGACCCTGGAGTGATCAAGAATCTGGGTGTGACGAGAATGGTTCTGCTTTCACTTCTTAAGTACGGAATCCTAAATATGTAATATAATGTTACTTTAAATATGTACTCATACTTTCTTTTCCGTGCAATTTTTTATTATAATTTTTTGTATATTATTTTTTTAATATTAAAAACATATTTGTAACTTTATGCTATTAAACTATATCTTTAAGCCGTAAAAAAATAAAAAATTTGATCTTTTGCCAATTTATAAACCGATGTCATTGACGACGGAGAGAATGCTAAAGTGTGATATCTGAAACGGGAAAAAGTCCAGAATTGCGAAAAAATAAAAACTGATACGCAAAATTCATGTACATTCGAATTAACAAAATGAACTTCAAAATATTATGTATGTTTCAATAATATCTTTATTTAGAGCTTACAGAGAGTAAAATTTAATTGTTATATCTGAATAAAAAAAAAAAAAAAATTATGTCCTTTTTGATTTCTTTCATATGTTATTTAACAAATATTTTCTGTTTTCATGTGAAAAATAAATCCTTTAATATGTACAAAAATTATGATCAATAATTATAATTCATATTATAATTAATATTATGATTATAATTCATTCAATTGGGATTTCAGGTACTTCTTGAAATATTCGAAACACGAAATTACATTTCTTACTATTCCCACTGCTACGTATTAATTTCATAAAATTGTATACCTTAACCTGGGAAGGGAAGGAGGAGAGGACTGTGATTTAACTTCAGAATTCAGGACAGGTTTAAGATTAATTTTTTAAACTCTTATTTCTACTAAACTAATCAATGTTAATTCTTTTCAAATAATTCTACCGAAAATAGTAAAACAGTTAGCTAGAAAAAACTAGTCGTCAGTGACCATCATAATACTTATCCAGCATGGATATGCATAATATAAAATATGAAAATAAAACATGTGTAAGCTATTTATAAAATGAATCACTATTCCAAAATATAATTTAAACATATGTTTAAATATTTTTAACTCATACTAATGCTCTAATAATGAATAGCTGATGAACCAATTTCGACAAATTATATAAAACATCAAACTACTCAAGAAGTCCCGAATTGCGTAAAAGAAACATCCTTATAACTAAAAAATACTAATCGTATTAACTAACATTTTGCTGGTTCGGTTTAAGTGTGTCATATCCAATTAAAATGTATCTTTGAATTGAAATTTGAATGAAGTACGGGGTCATAAAAAACCGAAGAGTGTTGAAAATTGGATTATAAATGGCTCGAAAAGTTTCATTCTACTTCGTTCTTCATGCAAAATTTGTGTTATTTTATTGTCTTTTACATCCGTTCCTTAAAATTAAAAATTTCGAAAATTGTTATGTACCTTGTATCAGAATGGATATTTTGAGAGTCCGAAAGAAATATTTCTGATAATAGAGGTTACTGATATTAAATAGGCTTCTTTCCATTATTACATATTTACTCCACACCAAATTTCAAGCCTCTATCTCAATTGTTTCGGGAGATACAGCCTTTTCAAACACACAGACAGAAGGATATCAATTTTTTTCTATTTGCAACGTTTGTAGGAAAACAAGAGTTTGTACATTGTTGAAGATTTTAAATGCTGGAGATTTATCTTTTTGCTCCTTTGTGTATTTGTTAAACTTAATACAGAAATGCTATTTGCATTATACACTTTTGCTTCTTAATTAATTTACATTTGAAGGACCCTGAATAATAATTGATATAGTTGACAACCCTCCTGCTTTTTTTAAAGCAGGAAGACATTTGAACTAGAATATCTGTTTAATTAAATGTGTCTTGTATTAAATGAAATTTATTTAATTTCGTTAATTAAATACATTTCTGGTTTGAAATATAATTGTTTGAACTTAAAAAAGCCGGAAGTTGGCAGGTTTGAACTGACCATTTGCAGGAAAAGTCTGCAGATGTGCAAAAATAAATATCCTTGTTAAATCCAGGGATTTAAATGGAGCTCCGCAGTTACCGGTTAACTGAAGACGTTGAATCTGATTAAATTTTAGTTGCCTTATAAAGGAAGAAATAATCATGATTCCATATTTTGTACAAGTGGAGAATGTCAATACATTAATATTAAACGCACATAAGCAATTTTATAAAAAATAAAATCGTTTTATGAATAGAAAAAAATAAAAATATTAATTTTTAATAGCTACTACAGCATATTAATTTCATTTAATTTTCGTGACACTCTAAGAAGATAGAATATTTTTTAATTACCGTAAAATGGGGTGAATCGGAACACTTTTCAACTTTAACGTTAAAAAAAAGCAACAACGGTTTTTTTTATTTTTTTATTTTTCTACTACAAACTTCGGACTTGTTTTGTTCTTTACTTTTTAAGCAAAAACGAAACATTTTTACTGTTTATATATATATTATTTTATTTTTTAATGGTGTTCCGATTCACCCCTATCTGCGGGGTGAATCGGAACAAATGTTATAAATTTTAATTATTCCAATTCACACTTTAATAGGGTTAATAAAACCAGGTAATAATGATAAGGGAGGAATAGGAACACGTAGTTACTGTGAATCAAGCCTTTATTTTATATACAAGTAAAGATATGCCTTTTTAAAAATTAGAAATTTTTTTTGAAATCAAGACATTAAAATTTCTTTTAATAAATTACATTCGAATTGCAGAAGTAGAATTTAATACAAATTCGGCCCTGTTCTGTGTTATCCTTTACTAGTAGTCATTGGGTAAGTGAAAATATAGAGTAGCCCCAATCGCTGCATGTATTAATACGATCTACTAATACGCCCTCATCCCCATCCCTAAGTACTGTTTGCATTCCTCTCTTTTTTTAATTAGTTTTTCATTTTGAGATGTTTGTGTAATGCTGTGGATGTCAGAGAATAATTTTGTGCAGTTTTTCTAACTAATTTATTATTTTTAAATTCTTTTATTGTGTGTTCCATGTCTGTTGGAATAGGGGTTGACTTTTTTGTTTAATTAAGTAATTTCTTGGCACCTTTAAACTCTTCAAGTAATTAGAACAAACAAAATATTGTTACAATACATATTCACACATATGTTTTCATATATTACATGAAACTTTTACTGTACAGAAAAATAAACCATGAGAGAAAACGTGTTCCGATTCACCCCATAAATCTTAAACCTCTGATGTTACAAGCAATTTTTAATTTTTTCATTATGTAGTTTAGAAATAAGTAGAATTTAATACAACATATCATTTACAGGACTACAATTAATTAAAAATCCCCTCTCTTAGGTTTAGAATACGAAAAATTCTGTAGTTACAGACAAAGTTTTGAAGATGTTGAAAAAATGGGGTTTTTGAGTATCCTCTTGAATTTTTTTTATATACCCCAGCAGTGGTGCCAACATGTCGAAACTGAATTTCCCAACTCTTAATGTTATTACCTTCTTATAAAAAAATTGGCAACTAAAAATATCATCACATCTATTTATAATGAATTTATTTGTATGACCGGGAAATTTCGTTTCTATTCACCCCATTTTAAGGTAACTTTGAGTACTATCTACCTAAAATGCATTCTACACACAGTAAAATGAATTTAGCTTTGTGGCATTATTTTTTTTTATTTTAACATAGTAATATCTCAAAAAATGGCGGGTTGATAATCTTTAAGTAATTTAAATACATATTTTTTACATGGGGGATTCTTTTTAAGCTCTTTACTTTATTAGTGAACCTCGTGTACGATACAGAATGAAAAGACATATGCATATATCAAAAATGGTTGAATAAACTTTTTAGCATAATTTAATTAGTACCAACTAAAAGAATATCTTGAAAAATAGGTTTCATTGCTAGGTAATTTTGTTTTAGTTACAATATTTTTTATTATTAAACACTATAAATTACAGAAAATGTAATTTTTTTCATGTTAAAATTTTTGAAATCTATAAATATCCCATTTAGAAAACAGCAAAATATGAAAATACTTAAATTTAGCTGAGTAATTCGAAGACTAATTTTAAGTATAATATTTTATTTTTCTTTATTTTTGCATAAAAAGTTGCATCTTTGTTATTGAAATTCACATAAACAGTATTGATACAATAAAATATTTAACAGTAGAATCCAAAATTTTTTTAAATGTTCTTTTCTTCGGTGAAACTCAAATATATTTATTCTTGTAAAAGTTTTCTCCAATAGTAATTTTCAAATGTCTTAAAAGTAAAATAAAATTAAATAAAATTGTTGTTTTAATGTATTTTATTTTTAATTTGTCAAATTAAAATTATCTACATTCAAGAGATAATTTCAAACCTAAACATTAAAAAATTTCTTGGTTTCAAAAATTTGAAACATCATTAGATTAAAAAAAATTAAAAATATTTTAATCTTTTATAATAGAGTGAAAAAAAAGTAGGAGATTTCAAATTTGTTTTTTTAATGTTTACCTGTCAAATCTCTGAATATAATGTTTCTAACAAAAGGTCTTTAAAAACAATTATAAATTATGCCTTTATGTGCATTCATCATAAATTTATAATTTATAGTGCAACCATTACTAAAAAAAAATCTGGATATCTATGAAATGATTAAATATTTTTTGTGGAAGATTTCAGAAATAAAAATAATTTAAAAATTGAAATATTCCAGCATTTTGTTGCGGGTGGTTCCGAAGCATGATAATTTCTGGGAGCTTGAAATGTTTCAGCGTCTTGTTGTGGAAGAAATCGACATAAAAATTCCCCAAAAGAAGAAATTTTTGGAATTTTAATGTTAGAAGTTTCGAAAAAAAAAACGTTCCGTGAAACTGGAACATTTCCGTATTTTCATTTGAAATGTTCCAAAAAAGTCACCCCGTAAAGTTGGAATGATTCAAAAATTTGACGTGAAAGGTTCCGGAAAAAGCGTATCGTGAGAATGAAATATTTTAGTACTTTTATATGAAAGGTTTCGGAGTATATATTACGGAATGTTTCTGAAAATTTAGAATGCTTCACTTCTTCACTATTTAGTTGTGAAACGTAACGGTAGAAAGTTGTGGCACCTTAATGGCACCTCTTTTTCCGGAAGTTTTTGTATTTTTTTTTTTTTATTTAAAATGTGTTATTATAATATTAAAAAGAAGGAAAATATTCATGAACTTTTGCTTTATCACAATAAACATATATATATATATATATATATATGTATATTGGCATTGACACACTGCATTTATTATGATGAGGTCGCCATGACGGTTTTGAAACTGTTTAATAATACGTGTGTAATTCTAGAAGTTTCGTATTTCAAAAAAACATTTACGCTAGTTGTGACTAAAAAAAATGGTAAAGAATTTTGGAAGAAAAAATGAGTTAAGTAAAATATCAGTATTAATATTGTATGATAAAATCCGCTTTTTAAAAGTGTCTTATTTCACTTTAAGAAATCCAATACATTATTAACTCAAACTGTCGATTTTGCCTGTCGAGCTTTATCTATATCAGAGCAATGATCAATGTTTTTCGAGAATATAAGTATAAATTATTAATATTTTACGATATTTGGGAATCCCAGGAATTTATATTTTCTTCTCGATATTCGAAGTCTCTTACGTTTCTCTAATGTTTCAATATAAAGTGACTGTTCTGTCAAATATATTTTAAAGCAGAATTTTATAATTTGGCATATACAAAGACATATTTAACGAAGTTAACATATCAAATGTCTTGTTTGTTGTTTCTGAGAAGTAAAAAAGGAAGTTCTTTTAAATATTTTAGAGTATATCCTTTTTTTAAAAAGAAATTCAGATTGTAGTAAATTTAAGAATTTAGTTACACAGTTTTTAAAATAAGAACTCTGTTTTCAATTGTGATAATTATTTCTGTTAATAAAGTTACGACTGTTCGATAAAGTTAATTGTTCAAAATGCACCTTATCACCAAAAATCTTATCTCTTGTTAACATTTTTGGATATTGCTGCTATATCTTGGCAATATTTTAATACATTTCTTTATTTTCCAATGATTCATTGACAGTGAAATGAAGAGGAAATGATTTTTTTAACTTTCGCCTATGATGGGAATCAGAGAACAATCGGTGAAACACGTACAGAAACTCACACTTCTAGGCCTCACAATAGATAAAAAAAATGATCTGGACGGAACACATTAACAATATCAGAGAGAAACTAACAAAATACTATAACAACTCACGCAAATTAACAGCTAAAACTTGGGGCATTAAATCTCAAATGTACATAGTTTGGTACCACTCAATAGTGGAAAGGACCATCTCTTACTGCGTGGGTATCAGGGGAAGCAGACTCACTAAACAGGTGAGGAACAAACTAACCTCAATTGAAAAGGTGTTTCTACTGCAAATGAGTAATGGATACAAAACAATCTATTCTGATGCTCTTGCAGTTATAACAATACTTCCATTACAATCACACTTATATTTGAATATCTAAGAAGCAAGACCTTACATCTACAACACAACATGCAAATTTCCCAAACAGAGACACACAACAAAAAGTCAGCAGCTGGTCGTCGCATCTGCAAGTAGACCCGGCAAAGCGCACTTTCAAACCAAAGAGATACTTATCTGCATACACAGATGGATTTCGAACCGAATCAGGCGTGACATCAGCATTCTGTGTCATGAGCGGCGGCGAGGTGACACATCAGTTTTCCTGTAGGATTCACAACCTGCAAACCAAGCATAATCCAAGCACACTCCGCTTACAAAGTGGATCTATTTGCAGTTCTAGAATGGATCGCTCGACAACCCTACCACTTCACCAGGGTTTACGGTGATATCTTATCCAGTTTACAGGGCCGTTTTTCCATCACACTAAACACCCTATAGTCCTGAAAATTAAACAGCAATTATTCATAAATCTATCCTTGGTCACGTTCACGTCTCGGATCATATTGGCATTGAGGTCAATGAACTGGCCGATGCTCTGGATAAGGCAGCAACAGAATATCGAACAAGAGAATTTGAACTCCCGGTTCCTTTTTCTCACATCAAACGAGTTGTAAAAGAAAGAATTCTACCTGCCTGGCAAGATAAAACTATGCGTTTTCCTATCCAGAGCCGAGAGGCACCATACGGTCCTTCAAAGAGGTCACGAGACCTTCAATCCAAAAAGGAACCAGTTGATGAGCAGTCATCGCATCAGCCAGCTGCCGGCCAGGAAACCCAGGCAGGGACACCAGACACATAGTCCGAGCGTCGCAGCCAGACAAAACAATCAACCGTCGCCACGGAAGCGAAACCGCTCGAGCTCCACAACGGAGCAAAATAGCGAAAGCTGCCTGAGCACACCGCTGATCAACGGACAGAGCCTTCAGGGCGAACTTGTCAGGAAAGCGACTCGGATTCTCGTTACGCAAAAGGGAAAGCCTGAAAAATCTTGTGCAGTCACTTCGTCTATATAGCACCTACGACTATCTTCGGACTCCTCTAATAGAGTAGTGCGTTCAAATTATGCGTTCAAATGATTTGAAAATCTGCGTTCAAAAAATACTTCGGAACAAGACGGCCGAGAGCTCAAGTGCCCCGGCGACAAACCCGATCTAAAGTCTTTGTCAAGAGATCGCTGACTATTTCAACGATACACTCCCTGCGGTAATGATCAAAGCAAAGATCGGAAAGCGTTCGAGTGTGGAAATTTCGGGTGAAACTCTTTTCCCTAATGGATATCCACAAGGGACATTCGTAGATACAGTGTCTAATCGCGCTGATCCCGTTCCCGCAAAAGCAAGCAAGATTAGCTTTAAAGAATCGGGCTTGGTAGTCACCGAAGGTACTGTGTCCGGTTAGAACCTTGTTTAGATAGAAATCCCCCTGGACTCTCCGAGTGGGGAGTCTCTGGAAGATCGCAAATGTCACTCGACCGTCCTCAGATTGGTCACATTATTCTTGCCAATCCATGAGTGCCCGGTCAAAGAGCTTCCTCTTGACCTGACATTCTGAAAGGGGAACATGTATGTCAACTGTCTGTCGACATGCTGCCTCCTTAGCCAAAATATCGGCATGTTCGTTGTAGGCGTATCCGACGTTAGCCTTAATCCAATGCATATGCATCCTGGTTCCTGTGTTTGCAAAGTGAGATGAGTCTGAGAAAGAATGTTATATTTATAACCTCATCCCAAATGTATCCAAGAATGTTTATTTCCTTACCCCACCCACCACAACATTCCTCATTGGCCGCGGATCTTTTAAACAATATCTTAAAAATTTCCACTGCGCCTCATCACACTCTGTAAATGTGGCGAAGTGGGAACCCCAGAATACATCTAATATCACTGTACCCTGACTGAAGCCTAGCACCTTAGATATCTCCCCTCTCTCACTCAATCCTAGCTGAATGAGATATTTTCACGGATAGTATTGCTGACCAAACTAAAATATATTTACATGTATCTAATGGATGTTTCCATCCTAACCTCTTATCTGACTGTCTTCCTGTCGTATAACAGGAGGTCGACAGTGCTCCAAATTTTTCTGTGAACTCCATCCGAATCACTGCCTGTCGCGAGGAATCAAGCACCCCAGCGGGCACCTCAACATACATG
Source organism: Maratus speculifer (assembly GCA_964019185.1). NCBI lineage: Eukaryota > Metazoa > Arthropoda > Arachnida > Araneae > Salticidae > Maratus > Maratus speculifer. The sequence goes on along the minus strand of OZ025293.1, from coordinate 218,725,167 downwards.
TTAACATCTAATATTTCTCACACGCTCTCTATTGCGAAGGGGCAGTCTGTGCCCCGTCGGCCAGAGCTTGTCATGTAATTTTTTTCTTACGGCTGAGAATTGTAACGATCTCAATAAAGGCGACCGCAAGGGACACTATGCTCTACAGACATGGCTTACATTTCTGAGCAGTTCCTCTTAGGCATTCAAATAATACTATGAGGAGAAGATTATTAGTGCTTTTATTTAAGTTCATAACATTATCCAATGTCCAGTGTGTATTTTTTAGCATTGAATAATTTATGTTTGTAGATTATAGTACGTTTGTCCTACTAAATCCTCATATCTTGCAAACTTCACCGTTAGACGATAATCGATACGCATATTTTTAATGCTTCAAGTCTCTCCTCAAGATTAATACATGTATTCCCTTATATCCAACAATCACATCGTTAATAAAAAGTGACTAATCTATGAAATAACAGGAAAGTTTCTACAATCCAACATTTCACCTCTTGTGAAGATAAGTTTTTTTCTCATGATTTATACACCGACTCATCGAAATCTCACGATAGGGAAAATTGTAATTTGAAGAGAAAAATATGTAACTAAATTTCGAAGAACAAAAAATTGGAGGAAGAGGAGGAAGAAAGAGGAAGATATCTTCCTCTATTCCAAATGTTCTCTATTTCAAATAGCTTAGGAATTGTACATGAGTCAAGTTGTAAGTTAAAGTACGGAAACGGAATTAGGAATACTTCTCCAAAATTCAAAAAATTTCACTTTTGCTCACTCAGAAATAGGGGAAAATTACAACACTAAGTTTCTGTGGGTAAAAGACACAGACGATTATTCTGATTTCGGAGTCGTTTTAGATAGAGCTAGATGTTCATAAAAAAGAATTTTACTTAAGCGGATGATATTTACGCATTTTCCCCTCATTTCTTCTTAAATGGTCAATAAATTGCGATTTAATCACATTGATATCGAGAAAATTAGCTTCTGTTTGGCCTAGCTGTTTCTAGCTTCAGTTTGGCTATTCTGAGTTTATAAATGTGTACAAAATGAAAGTATGCAAAATCATGTACAGTCGTAGAAAAAAGCAAACGCCCCCCTCCCCTCCTACTTACTCAGCAACAAATAATCATAGAAAAAAGTTACTAGTGCCAAACGATTGAAAAATTAAGTTTACTTTTAATTTGTGGATATAGAATTTGTCTAGGAGGTTATAAATAAATTAAAGCCAATTCAAACTTTTTTTTTCAATGGCAACTTCCAATTTTGACATGATAGTTTACATTTTTAGTTTAAACTACACCTAAAAATGAAATTCCATGTCATTCGAATAATAAGTTTTTGAATTATAAACATTAAAAAATTGGAGCTGGTAATGTTAATTTCCATTTTCATATTTTTACTAACATTTCCTGAAATTATAATCCTTATGTGAAAATATCCTACGTAGTTATAATATTTATAAACTCAAACTTAAATACACTAAATTTTTTAATTTAAAAATTTTATTGTATGATTATGAAATTAATATTCGAAAAAAAATATGAATTACAACCTACAATTTCTTTTGATGATTTTATATTTCTTATGTCCTTCTTAATGCAAATCCAAAATTTTAAGCTTTCCTTACAAGTGGTTTGCAAGTTATGCTTAAAAAACTTCAAAATGCTGGTTTAAGACGCCACCTATAATGTGCAGAAAAGCAAAATTTGAAAAAAAATATCCATATTTTTACGCATACTATTGAATTATATAATCTAGGATTACTGTGCCTCATTTAAGATCGACTTAGCGTTTAAGTCTGTCTTACGGTATAAACAAAGCGTAAAACTTATTTCAATATTTTACGAAATATGTTAACCTGAATCTATTCTGCTTCCATATGCTATGCAAATTCTTAAATGAGATCCTGATAATTTAACAATCTCGTTGAATCAATGACAATGAGATTACAAGAAATTCTTGCTAAAAATGATTTCTATACATTATTTTAAAAGATCCTCTCTTATAACTTTAAACAAAACATGTGACTTTTTTTGGGAGGAGAGGGATTTTCACTCTCTTATATTTTGTATAGTAATATACCCATAATTTTCGCACCTCTTTGTTAAATCTCTGTCGTATAAACTAATTTTTGTTAGAATGACGTAATCATATTTTTTCCTTGAGATATATTTCAGTGTTTTAAATTTTTGGGAGCAAGTTGTTGCAACTATTGCTTTTTAAGTTTCATTATGCGAACCACTTTGTTCTTGTATACATGTATGACTTTGGCAGATGTTTAATTTTAATGAGTGAAACTGTGATGATTACATTGCATGATTTATCACAGAATAAAGCTTAATTTCTAGTATAAACACAAAATAATTCATTTCAATGCTTTCCACAAAATGGAAGAAAATGTGAAATACACTCAAGAGCCAAAACATTATGACCACCCCTAGATTTAGCAATGAACTCTTCTGGATGACGTGGAAGGCACGTGATCTGATGGAAGTGGTATTTAACTGCTGCTGGAGAGTCTGAAGAATCATTCTTTCACTTACTTCTATGTGTGATGGGAAAGGTTGCGGATCTAAGCGACTTTGATAGAGGGCAGATTGTAATGGCTCGAAGGCTCGGAACAAGTATTTCCGAAACTGCACGACTCGTGGGTTGTTGGTACCTATGCAAAGTGGATGAATGATGGTGAAACCAGCAGTACACGACATGGTGTTGGACATCCACACGCTATCAAAGAAAAAGGTCGTCGGAGACTGTCTGACATGACGAAGCAAAACCGGAAGCAGACAGTGGCTCAGCTGACAGCCCAATACAATGCAGGGCCAAGTAGAATAGTATCGGAACACATTGTTCAGCAGACACTGTTGGATATGGGGCTACGCAACAAACGTCCCACTCGTGTGCCTTTGCTGACCAAGCGTCATCGCCAACTGCGCCTGCGCTGGGCCCAGAAACATCGCGACTGGTCCATGGATCAGTGGGAGAGAATTTCCTGATCAGAAGAATCACGGTTTGTGATTCATCACGCCGATGGCCATGTCAGGCCGTGTCAGGATACGCCGTCTTCCAGGTGAACAGTTACTCCCTGAATGTAATGTAGGTCATAGACAGGCTGGTGGTGGCGGTATTGTGCTTTGGGGGATGTTCTCTTGGGCGTCTCTGGGACCCGTGGTTGTGGTAGAGCAGACCATGAATGCTATAGGGTATCTGAACATCATTGCGGACCAGTTGCACCCTTATATGGCCTCTGTTCTTCCAGCCGAAAATGGAATGTTCCAACAGGACAACGCCCCGTGTCAAACGTTTAAAATTTTATTAGACTGGTTCCAGGAACATGATGCTGAATTCCAGTTAATGTCCTGGCCACCTAACTCACCGGATCTCAATCGGATAGAACACATTTGGGATTTCATGGGACGGCAGCTCAGATTTCATAGACCACCAATTCGCAATATCTCGGATTTGCGTGACCGTTGCTTACACATCTGGTACAATCTATCTCAGGCCATCTACCAAGGACTTGTGGCATCCATGCCAAGGCGGGTTGAAGCTGTGTTGCGCGCCAAAGGTGAGACAAATCGTTATTTACAGGTGGTCATAATGTTTTGGCTCTTGAGTGTATATATATTTTTTCTTTTAAACTTGATAGTCATGTATTTACGGCAAATGATTAATCTAATTCTAGTATTTATTATTTACCAAAAGTATTGGATATTTTCGATACATATCTGATATTTTCAAAATTATCAACTTTTTGATAATTATAAATATTTTTTAATCTAATGTAAATTAGAAACAAAGACATATTGCAATTAGCATGATAACTTAATAAAACAATATTCTAAATATATTTTTCTACTTATGTAACTAAACTGGAGATAAACTAATTGAATCTAACTTATGTAGTTTAAACTAAACCCGTAAAGCATGGTGACGTCACTGAAACATCGTTGTGAAGTCACATTGTGACTTTGTGACCATCGATTGTCGATGTGACGTCACGTGACGTCGATGTGAAGTCACAGTGATTAAAATGTGAAGTCGTTAGGCCGTTTTGTGACGTTTCAAAAAGTGGTCACAATGTGACAAATTTGTGAAAAATGTGTCATTTGTGACTAATTTGACATTAACATTGTATACGCAAAGTCACGACGTCACTGTGAATCACTTTGGTGACATCACATCTGTGACCAAAATGCCACCTCTCAGTGACGTCACATTGTGACTGAGATGTGACTTTCTTAAAAATCTTTAGATATTTATAAATATCCTTCAAAACATGTTATTTACTTTAAAACATGTTTCTGGCAATTTAAATATCGTTGCTTATGTCACAGTTTCGTCACAATGTTAATGTCAAATTAGTCACAAATGACACATTTTTCACAAATTTGTCACATTGTAACCACTTTGTGAAACGTCACAAAAGAGCTTTAAAAACGGCCATAACGACTTCACATTTTAGTCACTGTGACTTCACATCGACGTCACGTGACGTCACATCGACAATCGATGGTCACAAAGTCAGAATGCGACTTCACAACGGACGTTGCAGTGACGTCAGCATGCTTTACAGATTAGGGAAGAAATCCGATATCATAAAAGATTCTAATGAAGCAGTAAATAACTTCTCGAAATAGGCAGTTTAACTTTCAATAGCAGTTTTAAGTAAATATTTATTGTTTCTATATTTTACTTTTAAAATTCAGCTTCAAATGTAAAATTTGGAAAAGATTATTTTATGTGTTTTTGTGTGTGTATGTGTGTGTGTGGGGGGGGGGGGGATCTGAAAATCTAAAAATCCCTGTCGGCTGGGACTATAGGCGGAGGTCGATTTCGAAGAGTGCTCGTTTCAACAAAAATATATATATATATGATTAGAGATAAACCCAGTTTAATAACTTCATTTGGCCGTTTATGAAAAATTTTTAATTTCATTTTTCTGCAAAAACTGGTTTTATCAGAATCATCTTAAGAAAAATTCAGCTCAAATGCCCATTATGACAACGTATTTTGAAATAGATTCTAAATTTATTAAAAAATCGACCAAAACAGTACATTATACAGTTCCTAAATAACAAAAAACTGTCATTTGAAAGCATTTGAGAAAAAAATTGAATTTAAAAATGAGTCATAAAATAACCGATTTGTTGTTTGAATACATCCTTAATTCTTTAATCATGATTGCTTCGGAAAATTTTGTGCGAAATACTCACTTTGACAGCATTTTTAAAAATATATTCTATCTCTATCGAAAAACTGGCCAATGCGTCACAGTATATAGTTCCTAAATAAGAGGATCTGTAAATTGGATGCATTTGAGAGCGAAAATAGATTTTAAAACGAGTCATAAAAAACGCAATTTGCTATGTGAGAACTTTAAATTTTCAAATCACGAAGACTTCGGTAAATTCTGTTCAAAATACCCTTTTTGGTAGCCTTTTTCAAAATATATTCTGTCTTTATCAAAAAAACCGATCAATGCATCACATTATATAGTTCCTAAATAAGAGGATCTGTAAATTGGATGCATTTGAGAGCAAAAATGGATTTAAAAACGAGTCAGAAAAAAACGCAATTTCTTATTTGAACACTTCCTTAAATTTTCAGTCACGATGATTTTTGAAAATTCTGTTCAAAATACCCTTTTTGGTAGCCTTTTTTGAAATATATTCCGTCTTTATCAAAAAAACTGACCAGTGCATCACAATATATAGTTCCTAAATAACAGGATCTGTAAATTGGATGGGTTTGAGAACAAAAATGGATTTAAAAACGAGGCAGAAACAAACGCAATTTCTTATTTGAATACTTCCTTCAATTTTCAGTCCCGATGACTTTCGTAAATTCTGTTCAAAATACCCTTTTTGGTAGCCTTTTTTGAAATATATTCTGTCTTTATCAGAAAATTGACCAATGCGTCACTTTATACAGTTTCTAAATAAGAGGATCTACCATTTGGATGCGTTTAAAATCAAAAATGAATTTAAAAATGAGTCAGAATATAAGCCGTTTGGATTTGAGGTTTTTTTAACTCCTATTTTTGTTTAATTTCTTTTTGCTATACGAATTGGTCCTATGAAAAACTTGTCAATATAAAAGTTGTAGATATTTTTGAGAAGATGTAAAATAAATTTAATCAGATGTGATATCTTAAAAATTGACGGAGTTATGGATTTTTCTCTTTTTTCAGCGTTCTTTTTCTTTTCGTTTTTAATTTTTTTCATCGGTAAAAGTTGGTCCTATCAAAAACTTGTAAATACAAAAGTTTTAGATAATTTTAAGAACATTTATAAAAAAATTAGTTGGACTTGATATCTTGAAAATTGACGAAGTTATGAATTTTTTTCTCTCAAAATCCCTGTTTTTTTCGCCCCTTGAGCCCACTTCTAAATTTATCAAAAATCTGTCATGTATATACTTTTGGCCCATTTTTAAGAAGTAATATAAACTTTAAACCGATTCGATATCTACTTTAATTAAGAAGTAATGGCGTTTTTTTGGTTTTCACAAAAACGCCCCCTATTCCGACCCCCTTGGTCCGATTTTGCCCATTAACGAACTCAGCCAAGATTTTATCTCCATTGATTTTATGTACCAGTTTGGTGGAGATTGGTGAAGAATTATAGAAGTTATCGTGTCCATAAAAAAGTGAGATATATAGATAGATAGATAGATAGATATATAAACTGGTGCGATTGCAATAGGTAGTATTTCTTACGAAATCTACCTAAAAACGGTCAGCTGAAGCAAAAGCTCTTATCTACAGAAAGACACAATCAACGTCAGTTAAAAAACTCATTTATACATGCTTTGACTGAAAAAACCGAAGTATACGTGATACAATAATCTCTGTCTAAAGCAAAATGATCGGGACCGAGAAAAGTTTTCGTACGAGAGAATATTCTGCCCCAGACAAATTTTAGTCTATGGCCATGGATTTGCAGGGACTTGAAAATCTTTCAGAGTTAGACTGATTTCCGTCTAACACAGAGTTCACTTTACAGAGAGGTTGCTGTATTTAGAAAATCAGTATTAAACATATTAAAGTATCAAACTTTATGATATTTTGAAAATAAAAATCGGATATAGACTTGTGGTCAGAATGTGACAAATTTGCGAAAAATGTGTCATTTGTGACAACTTTGACATTAACATTGTGACGGAACAGTGAAAAAAGCGACGATATTTAAACAGCCAGAAACATGTTTTTTAAAGTAAATAATATGTTTTGAAGAATTTTTTATAATTTTCTAAAGATTTTAAAAAAAGTCACATCTCAGTCACAATGTGACGTCACTGAGTGGTGGTATTTTGGTCACAGGTGTGATGTGACCAAAGTGACACACAGTGACGTCAGTGTGACGTCACTGTGACTATGCATGCTGTGATGGTTATGTCCAAAATTAAGGTCACAAACATAAAATCGGTGAAAACTTATGAGCTATTCACGGTTTTGCCACGAAATTTGGTACAGAAGTACATTACCATGGGAGGGGGAATACGGAAACATAAAAATATGGAAAAGATTTTAATTGTGAATTAAGATATAGGATATATCAAAAACTGTTAAATCATGAATCAAAAATAAAGCATTTATCTCTCGAAAAGTCTATCTAATATGGCATCTGACCACCATACAATGCCATAGAATCCTCACAACGAGCTCTCATACTGTTTATGAGGGTGTCAATAAATGTTTGTGGCAACAAAACCCATTCTTCCAAAATCGCGGCTTTTAACTCCTGGTGAGTCCTGAAAGCAGGTTTACGCTGTTTAATGATTCTTCCTACACCATCCCAATATATGTTCTTTATGATTAAGATCCGGAGACCACGAGGACCAAGTCATACGGCGAATATACCTTTCTTCAAACAAAATCATCGATAATGTGAGCTCTGTCTGGGTTCGCAACATCGTCCATAAACATGAAGCCCGGGTCTATAGCACCGAAGAGCAACCTCATATAGTCGTGAAGATATAGATTTAATATAGACTCAAGAAACACATCGCGAACGCCCATCGTCCTGCCGTGTGTCCCGTTCACTGCATCCAACAGGATAGATCAGTTGTTGTGGAGCTAAAGATATCAGTCTCGGACACAAGTTTGGGGCGTGTTCTCACCAGTTTTGCGTCGAAAATCATCATGTAAAATGATTCTCGTCAAAATTTCATCCGGAGAGAACGTGGAGATTGCTATCCTCCCTCCTGCGTAAAATAAATCGACAGATGTGGTGGCAAAGGAATTCCTGTCTGAGGCGACATAAAGTTGGGCAATCGTACACCTCTAAACTTCTTCGATGCGGGCTCTGTCAACGCACATCGCTATAGGGTTGACGTCTTTGAAGCCTATGTGAGGTTGTTCAGGGTTTCTGTAGGCCCAGACTTTATGTATATGGACGATAATTCGAAGATACACGTAGCTAACATTGTCGAGGATTTTCTTGAAGAAGGTGATATCCGCCGTAAGAATTGGTCCTCGATGTCTCCGGAACTCAATCTTATAAAACATGTTTGTGATGGTCTAAGAAGAATAATTGAACAGCGTAACCCTAGTTTCAGGATCCGCCAGGAGTTAAAAGCCGCGATTTTGAAAGAATAGGCTTTGTTGCCACAAACATTTTTTACACCCTCATAAACATTATGAGAGCTCATTGTGAGACTTGTATGGCATTGCACGGTGGTGAAACTCAGGTGGTGCATGTGAAGTAAAATAGCTTCTTATTTTATTGTTTTTAAAAATAGTTTTGTGCATTTTAAAGTGTGTAAAACGCTTCAAAATCAATAGAAAAAATTAAAATTGAAAAATTACCACCTATTTAACCATACTGAATCCATTAACTTTTGACAAAAATGCGATTTCATCATTATGTAGGACAAAGCTTTAAAGAAAAATCCCAAATGCTATCGTTAAATGTTGCTACATAAATTTTAATTGCAAATATTTTTTTTTAATCGGCGAGGTTGAACATCTTAATCTGGAAAACATACGCATAAATCCTACAAAATGTTTAAAAAGTTTTGCGGTAGTTTCAGATTCAGCCGTAAGGAAGAAATTAGTGTATAATAAAAGTGTTCATTTAAAATTATTTATGTTTTCAATAAATCTTAGCAATTTTATATTCTTTTAAATATGTAAAATTAAACAAGTTTTTAGCTTTTATGCATAAGCATATTATAAAGACAGAAAAAACGAAGCAATAAAGGTCGTGCTGTAAGAATAATAATCATTTAAAACACCCGAGAGATTTCAGTTCTAAATCTGATACTAGTTTAGTGAAGCATCTTACACCTAAAGGCTTTCATGAAAACAGAAAATTCTTACTTTTTCTTCTGATAGAAGAAAGCCGTAAAAGTTTTTTATTGGAAATAGTAAATTACAATTAAAGCTTTATTTCTTCCCATCTGGTAAGAGTTACTTGAAACCAACATCCTTAAATAAATACATTGAAGATTTTTGCTTTTCTACACTTTTATATATTATGAGTATTTATTCTTTTATTTTTAAAAATAACAAAATAATATATATGTATACTTGTTATATACTATTAGTAATAAAGGTACGCTCCGGAAAATAAGAGAATTTGCGACACATAAAAAGTTTTGGATTAAGGTTTTTTCCGTATTGATTAACAGAAAAGATGACAGCAGCGTTTGTACAATTCCCTCGTGGGATGAACATGACAAATTCGATTTCAGTAGATTTACAAACAGCTGTAAACAGATAAAGAAATACACATATATCGGCTACTTAGACAGTGGCTTTATTAAGTGCCTGTTAAAAAATAGCCTCATAAAAAATTACTACGGGCTAGAAAAAAATACAAAAATATATAAAAAGAAAGCTGTATAAAAGTAGGGTATAAAAATAAATATATAACAACAATGAAAATTCCATATTTTACTATAACATTTTCTGCATGTTTACTTTTTTTTTTTTTTTTTTTTTTTTTTTTTTTTTTTTTTAAACCAAGGAACTGACTGTGTCAAAATGTAGAGGATATGAATTTATAAATAGTTTTGACAATTAATTGTGGTAAAATCTTAGGTAGATTGTCATGCTAGATAGGCTTAGAATGATTTGTTTTATTTTTAATGCTGTAAAAAACCCCTAAAAAGTATGAAAATTGTAAAACTAAAAATACTGCCAGCACAATTCCTGTATTTTTTTTAAATGTCGAAACAAGTGTTGTAGAATGTGTTGAGTCATACAATCTTTGGTATCACTTATAGATGCAAGGAAATTAATTCCATATAGATTGTGTATCAGCTTTGTGATATACAGTTAAAAGTATTTCTTAAGCTAACGCTGATAATTCTTAAGATTCATGGAAAAATAGTATAATTTTTTCTGAGTTACCGAGATTCCAAAACAAGTTCTTTTATTTTTAAAAGTATCTGAATCCAATAGATTTAAAAAAAATAAAGAAAAATCTATGTAACAAAAGTTTCTTTTGTTTCAAGTAATTTCCAGAAAAGTTTTCCATAAATTTTATAGTCTATTATTCAGTTTTCTCTTCTCAAAGTCGGTTATCGGATCTTATCGGATTTTAGAAATTCTAAAGTAAGCATTTTTAGATGCATTGGTTCAGATTTGGTGAGTTTTCTGCATGCCTCACCAAAGCTGCGCATGATCTGTACAATATGTTCCATTTTTCACCCCCAGAAGTACATTCATTTCTTAACAAACCTATAACATTTATTAACAAACCGAAGGAAACTCACTTATTAACCTATTAGTAGCTATATTAGTAGAGAGTTTGAGAAAATGAAATAAGAATTTATGAAATCTAGTGAATTTATTATACGGAAATAACCACTACTTATAAATTAAGGGCGAAATATGTTCTGTACTATTATCGGACTTAGATTCCCACTACCACCGGCACTGTATAACAGGCGTGTGTTACATTCGGACTAATTTCCTGTATTTAAAAAGCAATGAAAAAGAGCAATGAAAAAATGCGGTTAAAAATGTCTTTGAAAATAAAAAATCATGCGTCGAGCATAGATTATGTAGCATTTTCCAACATATTCCGAATAATGTAACAACACTGCACTGTTTAAAAAATTAAAATATTACGTCTCATTTCACCTTATAAAAATGTATAAAGTATTTCAAAATCGAAATCCAGCTGTTCCCATCTACACTTCAAAAAATATCCGAATTATTTAGCAGCGCTCTACATGATATAGAGATTTGTATCTATTAATAACAGGCATTTCAAAATTTAGTTCATTTAAGTAATACAGATATTTCAAAAATTTCCCCTTCAGTAATTTCCTCTAATAAGGAGAATAGTATGCGAAAGTTTTTGTGCAGCCCTGTGTATGAGAAATAGAATTTATATATAAAAAGTAATATGCAAAAAACTAATTAAATCTAGAAGTGCATGGCGAATTTTCAAACGCACTCTTCATCAATTATTATGAAAAGCTAGTACTGTAATTGATTTTATTTGTGTGTCCTAGTAAATTAATAAAAATGCTATGAATGCTATGTTTTAACGTAATCGTAGTGAAAGTCGGTGATTTATGTCAGTTGCAATACATCTCAAACAGCATAACGCCATTAAAATACTCCCCGAATGATTTTTCCTAATGTACACGTAATGTAATCGATTTCTTTTGAGTGTCCTTGTTAATAGACTATTAATCATACATACTTCATAATCAATACCACAAACATGCTTTAGTGACTCTAAATAAGCTTTGTCAATTGCATGAGAATCCGAGTATACTTACGGGAATTAGAGCGTATACAGACGGTCGGTAAACTAAATGCGTAAGCACTTTTCAACTTTGTTGGAAGATTTTAAAAAATACATTTCTGAAACTAAAAAAAATATTATCAATAGAGTCAAAAATGAGAACTTAAATTTTATTTGAAATATTGCTACTCGCTACAGCAACAAAAAGCATTCGAATGTAAGGAATTATTTTTGCCCATTTCTAATTTATTGTGATAAAAGTGCTAGTAAGACCTGTTCTTACTTAACTGTTCTAAATGTTACTAACTGTTCTAACTTAATCTTTTACTTAACATTTAAAAACGATATGTCTTTCTGTTTAAATAGATAAGTTTCAATTATTAAATTTTACACAAATCAACCGAAATCATAGATATTTTTATCAGATATTATGAATCAACCAATCAAAGTAGAGAAAAAACTGGAAGCAGATAGTTGAACAACAGGCATTCCAGATGTCAAGTTAGTTGCTAGGTTGTGATGTCATTTGAAACTAATCTATTTTCTAAAAAGTTTATTATTATTAAATACGTTTTCAAAGCAACTGAAAAAAAAAAACAGTCACTTTTGAAATATTAAGCATTCAAATTGGTTTATTTAATTCTGTCTTAGCTTTTTCAATTAATTCTGTGAAAGTTTTGTACAACCAACCAAACGATAGCAAGCGAAAAGAAAGAAACCTATTTTTAATAAATGACGCTTTATGAATCAACCAACCGAAAGTAAGCGGAGGTAAAATAGAGGAAATAAAACGTATTTTTGATGAGAGTGAGTTCCGAATTACTCAGTCAGTAATTAGAATTTTGAAATTCTGAATGTCAGGTACATCAGAGGAGATTTTGGACGACTCTCACAAATTTTTTTTACGTCATATGTGCCGTAGATTTTGCTAGCCGTCGCACACACACACAGAGCGTTTTGTTCTTTTATTAGTATAGACTAGCTAACCCGCCCGGCGTTGCCCGGGTCCGTAATAATAATATTAAACGAACTTTAAATTTGTGTGATTTTATCTTTAACTCGAAATATGTGGAAATACATTGTCTGAAATACGTGGCCGCTGACTGTGTGAAAGATCAGTTAAAAAAGCAAACAACTAATATTTAACTGTAAAAATACTCAAAATAACTGCAGTTGGAAACGCGGGAAGGAATGTGTGTCTAACGATTGCGTGATTTTCCTGTTGTAAAAATCACTGTTAAAAATCACTGTTTTGTAAAAATCACTGTAAAAATCACTGTTATTACTTTTTTTCACATAGAAATCCCAAGTAAAATATTTTGAATTATATCACTAATTATATCACTCTGAAATCCGACTATGACTTTAATGAAATCGATACTCGATGATTACCTAAAAGATTAGCATATAGTATTATAGTTCAGAGCGATTGTACGAAAATAAGTGCAAATTTTTAATTAAAGCATGCATAATATTAACTCTGTGGACAAAATCCTAATCGTAACCTAATTGCACCGTAACTATAACCTGTCTGTAACCTAAATAAACCTTAAAAGTAACCTAACCGTAACTTAAATGTGATATAAATGTACGTCACCTTATCGTAACCTATCCGTAATCTAACCATAACCCAACTGCAATTTAACCTTAACCTAACTGTAACGTGACCGGAAATTAAATATAACCTAAGACTAACTGTAACGTAATTGCAATATAATTGCAACCTAACTGTTACCTAACCATAACCAACTTCTAACTTAACACTAACTATATACTAAATATCCTAACCATCTCGTGTTACAAAGTACTTTAGTTTCACTTTCCACCTCCATGGGGCGCATTATGTTTCGTGGAATATCCGACACGGATCATGGCCACGCACGGCCGAGTATATAAAGCGTGCTATGTACGCTTTGTTGAATGTTTTAGTTTCATTTTCCATTCACATGCTGAACACATTATCGTAAACTAACCTAAATATGTATGATATTCCGATTTTCAATCTATCCGTAGGTATATTTCCCGACGGAGTGGGGATGCAAGTAGCAATTTTAGAAATTTTCTCAAATCTCTATTAGGAAGTAACAGTAACCATCATTCAATGACGACCTCAATACTGATCTATATAAGCATCCTACTTGGCTCACTGTTGTTTGCTTCACCAAATTGAAGGCAAGCTGCTCATACATTATAATATACACTATATGGCCAAAGATTACCGTCCACTTGCGATTTTAAATATTTTATAAAATATCAAAAAAATAAATGAGTAATTATCGTGAAACTCTAAGTGTATAAATATAATAGTGAAAATCAAACATTTCCGTGAAGATTTTTTTCCCGAAACTCCAAAGGGGACCGTCAACAAATTAAAAAAAAGAATGAATATCTTTTGGATAACCCTGTCAAAACTAATGTAACATAAATGCTCAAACTGTAGATTATAATTAAATAGCTTATTGTAATAAACTATGTTCATTTTTATGTCGATAGCAGGGATAATCGTAGAAAAATTAATGTTTTTATAAAAACAGTCCCAAATTATTCTAAGATTTCTAAGAAAAATGCTCTTTCAGTCTTACTTTTAATTTTCGAGAAGTCTGACCAATATAGAATAAACTTTTTTGATGTTCTGTAGTGAATGGAATCATATAAAAATCTGCTTTTTCATAGTCTGGAATTGGATCAATTTTGTTAAGAAAAAAAAATTCAATTACTCTTCAATTATCCGTGAATCCTTTGAAATTTTGCTTAAGAATGATACGGTTTGTAATTATGTCATTTCTTATAATATTCCCTCACTCTGGTACAATATCCTTTGTGTTTCGATGAATTCCTCATGACTTTTTACACGCGGACTGTTTTTGTTTTTGTTTTCTTTTTACGTTTTCTATTTCTAATCAATTATACTCTTTTATATTCCTTTGAAAATGGATGTGAGGGCATCCGAAAGATCTAAGGTAAATAATAAGTAAATAATATCTATTTTTGCAACACTTTTTAAGCATTTATTTGTATATTCTAATGATATCAAATTTAGCGTGACGCCTTCCAAATTAAGTAAAACGCATGAAAATGGATAATTTGACCCAAAGAAAACATTAACACAAATATTACTTACAATTTTGAATAACCTGACCCAAAAGATAAATCAATTGATTTAAAAAATAAATTGCAATGTATAGTACACATTCAATGAAACTTATATATTTAACAACGAATTGGAAAATTAAAAGTATTTTTTGATGTGTAAATATATATTTTACCGAATAAAAAAATATTTTAAATTTTAAAACAAACCTTAAAGCCACATAAAGGAGTCATTTTAAATTTATATCGTCATTTTAAATTTATATCATATCTTTAAAAACTCATATTTTGAATTTATAAGAGTATATAAAAAACATCAGTGAACACATCAGTTTTGTACATCTTTTCATGTTGAAGTTAATTTGTGCAAATGCACAAATAAATAATTTAATAAATAAATAATTTTAATAATAATAAATAAATAATTTTATTTTTGTTAAATAGAACAAAAATAAAATTATGAAATAAGTAATACAAATATGCGTCTTTTAATTAATAGCATGGCGTCACTCAAAACTTGATATCATTATTTTTAAAATCCATATTTAAAATTCCTAGAGCCATAAGACAAATAGCTGTATCAAAACGTTTGACCCATTAAGGGGTTTTATATCGATTTTTTTACAGCTATATAGTATGTAAAATTACTGTATCTGTCTCGAGAATGGAGTTTTCTCATAGATTTTCACTTATAGATTTTTGCCAGGATATCACAAAAGCACTAGGTGTTCATATCATTATGAAACCCATTGTGGCAAAAGTTCCAGTCTAATGTTAATCCTACCGAAGCATTTTTTTAATTTACTTTTCATTTCAATATTTTTTAAATGATCTATATATTTTTTATATGGTAGCTAACGTTGATCTGTTACCGGGTACTATTTTTAACTTTTTAAATTTTGATTACGGATTTTTTTTTTTTTTTTTTTTTGTGTGAATATATTTACTAGGGAACTTTCCCCGGTGTAAGATGTGGATTTGGAAGAGTATGGTATCAAAAGAAAGTCAGGTCATGTACGTTAAAAGTGAAATAAAACTACTCGTCCGAATCCAACTGTTTTCGAGATATCAGCACTTGAAGTGTGAATGAATAAATAAATGAATTGACAGGCAGGTTTATAAATTGTTCGCAAATTAAGCCAACCTAATAAAACATTTTATTTTACACACTATATACACTACAGTTTATCCATTACGTCACGACACACATTTGCCAAAAAATTTGCAAAAAGCAAGGTGCTGAAAAAACAAAAAAAGATTAAAAAATTATTTGAATGCAGACGTACACAAAAACTTCGTAGAATGCGAAGTGCTTGTCTAAAAGAGGGGAAATAACTAGCAATGTGTAGGTATAAAGGATTTTGTTTGTAGCTCGGGAAAACGTATTGGCAGTGGGATTAAAAACAATGCAAAGAAAGGCGATCTAGCGAACAATTTATGTACCTGTCTGTCAGTTTATTTATTTATTCATTCACATTTCAAATACTGATATCTCGAAAACGGTTGGATTCGGACAGGTAGTTCCACAGCATTTTTCAACGTACATGATGAGATCGTTCTTTTGATACCATACTCGTCTAAATCCACAACTTACACCGGGGAAGGTTCTATAGTTAGAAAAAATGTTCCCGGTTAGCGATCGACTCTATCAGTTCCGAAAAAAATATGTTGAATTCCATATAAGAAATTTCAAAAGAACGCGCCCATAAGTTTAATATTAGCTTTCGATTACCATCACATGACTAGTCTAGCCTTTTAAAAGTCACGATAAGCTTATAAATCCCTAAATATCGAAAAATCCAAAGAATTTAAACGGTTTTGTTTATGTTAATCTGTCATATGTCACAGTGGATTTTTATTCTGAGGTACAACCTTCAAACTTAGTTTAGAAAAGAATTTAACAACGTTATTAAAACGCCTTGTAAGAGAAAAAAATGCTTTAACATTGAATGGAAATATGAAAGAATAGATTGGTAAACTTTTTAAAACTATGTAGCTTGAAAACAAAATAAGTTCATATTGAGAAAAAATAATAATATTTAGAGTGTGAAACTGTATAAAACATTAACAATTCTTTTGTGATGCTTTAAAAATTCCTCTATCTTATTATTCAAAATACAACTTAGTTAAATCTTCATTGAAGAAACACACGTATCTCGCATCGAAAGTCAATAAAACTTATGATGCTATAGGACTTACTTCGACATCAATATTTATGTATGAAAACACAAAAATAGTATGAAATGCCAAGCGAAATCCTGAAAATTTATTTCTTTATGCTACTGATTTCATGTGGTCAAAATTCCTTTTATAAAGATATATTAGAGCATATAAAAATTTCTGTTGCTATAAAATTTAATATTTAGATTTCGTTTTAAATTTTATTTAGGTTTTTCATGTCAGTGGACATCAAACAAGCTGCTGCATTTTTGAAATATCGCTTTTTGTTGGTATTTATGAAAAGAAAACTTTGTTTTATACTTCTTTTAAATTGTATGTTGGACAAAGTTGACATTATTTTTAAAGAATAGATCTAAGACATAAAAATGTTCAATAAATTTTAATAAAAATTTAAAATATTTAGAAATTTTATTAAAAGACATTTTATCTATAGAAATAATGAAAATTTGAAAAAGAAAATAATATTATAGGATTTATTATATATGTACTCTGCATAAGTATACATA
Organism: Maratus speculifer; assembly: GCA_964019185.1. NCBI lineage: Eukaryota > Metazoa > Arthropoda > Arachnida > Araneae > Salticidae > Maratus > Maratus speculifer. The sequence goes on along the minus strand of OZ025293.1, from coordinate 218,707,682 downwards.
TATCAGATGTAAATTTTCCAAGGGGTGAAAAAAGTCCGGGCCAGGATTCGAACCAGGGATGTGTTGGCTGAAGCCGTCAATGCTCTTCCAACTGAGCCATCCCGGACGAATTCTGGAGGACTTTTTCACCCAAAAGACCTCAACGATCACAGAATCTGGTCTGATACTATGGATCAGCTCAACAGAATAAATCGAAGGTCAATATTTGGAACTGCAGAAAATCGCTGCATGCGAAATTATATTAGATTAATTTTAAACACGATTATTCAAATCAGTAAATTAATTATAACAGATATACCGATTAATTTGGAATTTTTTACTTGCTTTCTGAAAGCAGCTGAATGATACGAGATTTCCCACAAATTGTTTTTTTTTATTAACTGAGTTTTAGGAAAAAGCTGTTATTTAATGAATATCAATGAAAGTATTAGAAAAAAATGCTTTGATTTTGATACTTCTTTTTATCATGGAATGGGTTCATGTTCGTAGTTATCTATAAACAAAAGCATCAATAATAAATTAAAATTAACAATTTGTGAAAAATCTCATTTCATTCAGTTGCTTTTATAGAGAACTAAAAATCAGCTTACTCCTATCACCGATATTTTTCTGAATTTACACGATATTTGACTGATTTTATTTTTATGAGTTACTCCATGGAGTATTGGCTATTAAATTATGTAAAAAGATCGCTACGTTGTTATCGTTGGCGCTTGGGCAGATAAGAATTATTTCATACAGCTACTCAAATTTCATGAAATATTTAATATATTTAAATTCCAAATATACTATAACGTTTCTACCATATTTTGCCAATTTTTATGAAACTGACTTTAAATTTGACTGAAAGCCCTGCATGTTATAAGCTAAAAACGTGCAAGAAATTTTAGAACTTTTCAAAAAATTCGCTAATTTTCCATGACTATTATTGCATCATTTTCTTTCAAAAATGAGTGGGTGTGTTGTACTGCATACCCATATTTGTATTCTGCAGTGGTAGATCATTTCCGGAATTTTAATGCACATGTGAATTCAAATATTATTATTCTTTGTTGGTTTTTGGTTGGCCCTCTAATTGCTCCCCTTATCAAATGGTCATTGATACATATGAGATCAAACATAATCTTTATAATCCTGAAGTTCCAGAAGAATACGACAAGTATAATTTTAAATATTCAACATAAAAGTCTAAAATTGCAAGTGCCCGATCATATAGTTTAGATACAGAAGAAAATTATGGATATATTGGTCACTGATTTTAAAACATTTGCCCTTTTGAATGAAATTACGTGCTAATTAATAAATTTTTATCAACTTGTGAAATAGTTTAATAAATGAAAAACTGAGTACTATTAATTTATTTTGCTTTTGTCAGATCTTAAATAGCATGCAGTTAAAATGAAGGTTTTGCAAAAATTACTGGGTAAATTGCACAGTTACCCGCACGGTTACGACGTTGCAATGATAGGAAATATTTGCAAACTGTAACTAAGTGTGAATTTTTGAGAGGTTTATGAACTGTTATTAAAATGAAAATTTTCGAATTTTTTAGTGTAGAGGAAGGTGTTGTACCGCTGACCATATTGTTCGTTTTACAATCTAGGCTGTAGCGCCATCTAGCAGCATTTAAAGCAATTTGTTTTAGTCAGCACATATGTCCTTCACTAGAGGGCTTCTGTAACCTACTGTGTATTATTGAACTGAAAGAGAATTCTTGTGAATTACACTAATCCATTTCCATCATAAAAATGTAAGTATTTATTTGCTAACGTTTTGTATTATAATATTCCTGGACAGGACCGAAACTAGAGGGGAGGGGCAGAGGGGGCTTTTACTTCGGGTGCCAGAGCGAAGGGGCGCTAAATGAAGATTTAGTATCTCGATATTTCTCACGAACTATGTTTAACACGGTATTGTTAAAATCGTCCTGTCTGAAATATGGCGTAGTAGAGAAAAATTTAAGGATGATATGGCATGAGGATCTTGTATAAAGCGGAATCTTTTTTTATTATTTTCTATTCCGTTTACAAGATTATAATGAATCAATATTTCACAAAGAAGATTACGTAGTTCAGTATATTTTATTGTTATATATTTTAAATTTTAAATTAAGTCGGCTATTAGAAAACTATTATGGACGCGACGGTGACAGCTACCGCAAAGAAAACGAAAGTTGAAACAGAGCAGAAAAGAATTAAAAAACCCCTTTAAATATGCAGGATTTTTATTCGCATATACAAAAATATCTTCCCTTCAAAAATAATCCCAAGTGGTCACTAATTATAAACGCTTAAAGGTGACGCTTCTGAAGCTAATGATTAAAGAGAAACAGTTTCCTTTCGATTATCTTTCTTATCAATTCTACTGGAAATTTCCTTTCTTTTTTTCAGCTAAAAAGAAAGTTATATTTTTATGCTAGAAATATCTTATGTTATATAAATACAAATAATTACTATTTAAATAGTTGTATTTTACTTGCTTCGTCTCAAAAACAAGTTATAAATTGGTATAGTTTTCTGAGAGTTAATAATCCATTCTTAATGATCTTCTTTGCTAAAATAATAAAGAAGTGTTTTTATATTGCATAAATAATACATTAATTATAACAATAATAATTATTATATTATTACTAGAGTCGTAGTAGTAGTAGAAGAAGAAGGATAAGAAGTAATAATACTGCTAAAATAAATCTTACTGATTAAACAAATGCTGAAGAAATATCCTACTTAATTTTATGCGGAAAAAACAGTCTTGATGTCATATTTTATTTATTTATCAGTGTACTTAAGAATAAATTAAAATGAATAAATAAATAAACCCACAAAAATATTTTTAGATTTTATTTCATATTTTTCAGATCTCAGTACACTCACATGTAATATTGCAGTAAAGAAAATAAAATGTAACTATACAACACATAAAGCAAATTTTAATACAATTTTTTTATAGTTAACTGAATTGCGTACAAAAAACATATACTTGATTTTTAACTTTGAACACAATTTTTTTTTTAAATTTTTGTTTTAAGTTATACTTTTTAATTACAAATACTTCAACTATACCTGCAAGTGCAGATTTTTTTTTAATATTTACAATCAGTTGGCAAGAAAAAAAATCCTAGTTTTAAAATTCACTAAGCGGTAAAAAATGTTTAACTACTGGATTGTAATTTTGGATTTGATGGGCTTTTTTGGTTTTTTGGGCATTGTTTTGGCATTTTTTGGTCCATCTTGACTTATAGGAATAATAATAATAATAATAATAATAATAATAACAATAATAAGCGATTGCAATTTGATGATCTTAATCGGGCTTTCGCGGTCTGAAAATCAATTCAAAACGATTAGTTTGACGGCATTTTTAAAAAAAATCGTTTCTTTTTCTAGACAAATAGAAAGCTGAGTTCGATTTTGATTTTACGCCTTAGTAAATAAAATAATATTCACCAACGTTTTAGGAAGTCGTCAGTTTCGATTTCAAAACATCAATAACTTTATTAATATACTGCGTGGAAGATTATTTTTCTGATGGCTCCTTACAAGCAGGGCTCCCAAATGGTCCGTCAACTGAACATCAGAATTTTCTTAGAGAAATTTTCTTTTTAGATTTTTCTTGTAAATTGTCCAGAAACTACCTTTGAATGTTAATTCTAGCGCAAATTCTGTAGGAAGCTATCATGAAATTTTCTGTTAAGAAATATTGATGTTCAGTTCGCGGACCATTTGGGAGCCCTGTACAAATTAAATCTATTCTTCAGTCCAAACTTATTATCTTCTATCAGATTTCTCAATTCATTTTCAATCGTAGATTAAAATGTCTTCAGGTATTTATTCTCATTCAAAAACTTTGAAATCGAATAGCGTTTTCCATTTAAAAGAAAACAAAGGGACTTTCATAAAGTCTGTGGAAGTTAACATTTGGAACAATATTTCTGGAAAGTCCAAACCGAGATAGATGGGTATTCGTGATCATTTATAATTAAATCAAACACTTATAACTTAAAATGCAATAAATTTATGGAAATTTAAGTCGTGTCTAATAATTTTGGTATTTTCAGTAATCATAGATCGTTTTATACTCAAAAATGAGAAATTTGTTTACTGTTCAAGAGGCAGTTGATTGATGATTCAGAGATTGTAACTTTTAAATACATTGCGCATGTTGTACAGTATCTAAATACAGATAAAACAAGAGTTTTAAAATATTGCTTTTGCCCAGCATTAAAATATTACAATTTTAATTAATAATTTATATTTCTTATAATAATAGTGCTTATAAAAAGATTCTCGCTGAAAACAATTTTCTAATCTGTCAAACATTAGAAGAAACATTTCTATTTTCGAAGATGACGTTTTTAAGCGTAATGATATTTTATTACGTTACACTACTAATATACAAATATATTGATGAATTATAGCGTACAGGGTTACAAATAACAATTTGTAAATATTGCCGTGTTATGGATGCAAACTGCTTAAAATGTATTTTGAACTGTGTTGTTAATTTTCCACCTGAAATTGCTAGATTACTCTCAAGGAATGTACAGTAAAAAAGTGCCTGGATAAATTTGTGTTAAAAAGCTAATAACAGTGAACATGTTATACTAAATTTATGAAATTAATCTCGTATTACTTGAAATACAACAGATAAGGCTACAATGATATATATAGTTATAGTCATAGTTATAGTGATAGGAGCCTTTATATAGAAGGGGGGGGGGTTGATATACAGCACTCGACGAAAGTGAAATGCTCTAGTATTGGGTATGTAACCCTTTCTGATTTGTGGATACATGTACTGTACATTGGTCGAATATCCAGCTCTCGACAAAAGTGAAAGACGCCACAGCTATATATGTGTCACCTTATTCCGTGACGTCAAAATGACGCATGAGAGCAGATATATAGAGGGCACCTCGTTCAAATCTATCGGAAATTGTGATATCTCATCCAAAAGAGTAGTCAAGAAAAGCGTCAAATAGGGTCGCGTAAAGGGAAATCTCGTATGCTGGCTATTACTCCTGAAAAGCTAATTAATAAAGCTAAAAAAACACGCAGGAAACAATGAATAAAATGATTTCTTTCAGGATTTTAGGTTGAACAACCCATGATCAAAGGTAAAAAAACCTGTTATATCTTTGACCACATTGTTATTAATTTTTTAAAATGAAATTAAACACAATAAATAACCACAAAATAATCATCCATACTATAGCATGCCGAAAAAGTTAAAGTTCCCAAAATTCCACCCAAAATTTCTTAACATCATCTCAGATTATATCACCTCTCAGATTACGCCGCATGATCTTCACCCCTCGTCCTCCAAGATGATCTCACCAGCTACCAGCTACCATCACAGTGCAAAGAGATCACACAGCTACCGCAGTGGTCATTTGAAGGTCACACTGATACCACCACTGGCGTAGAACCGGCCATTTTTTATCTACTCTTGTTTTTATCTGTAATGCAGCAAGAGATTCGCTTTCTTATCGTGTTTTATTCCATTTCTATAAATTTAGACATTTTTTGACAAATTTAATTTCAATGCAGTTTATCTTCCTTTTGAATATAAATATTTACATGTTTCTTAATTTTATTATTTACCAGTTTCATTTATTTTCTTATATGTGTCATATTATCAATGTGTGTATGTCTTTAAAAAAGTATACGCAGATTTATGTACTTGTGTTATGTTGTGTAATTATTAGAAAATAACATTAAATATTTATATATTAAATAAGAACATAAATAAAACAAATTTCTTTAAAATCTAAATAAGACTAAAATTATTTTTTTGTTTCTTAAATTTTTTTATGAAATCATTTTTCACTATTTGTATTGGAACGCATAATAAATAATAATGCAGATAATAAACTAACTTTGTTTCTCTAAAAAGAAATTATTATTAACAAAATTCAGATATTTTGTTTATTCGCCTAATTATACGAACAAATATAAAAGTTCAAGTATCTTTGTTTTTGTAAAATAAAAGAAGATTTTACGAAGAAGTCTAAACGTGTGAAATCTTTACATTACACGTAGCGAGGGACATTCACGTGACTTCCTAATCGAATTTTTCCAGTTTAAGTAAATCAAAATTTATTTTTCGTTATATTTTATCATTACATCGCCTGCTCTTGGTTCATTTTCCTCCAAGGTAGAAATTCATCTCTATTTAGATTGTTATGTATAAAAGCATATACAATAGTTTGAATAAAGTAAGTATCGTTACTTTTATTTATTGTAAAAATTCGCACATCCAAAAAAAAAAAAAAAAAGCAACATCACGCGTTATGCATTAATTATTATTTGAAAAGTACTATTACTATGTATAATTCTCACTATTACTATACACCGATTATACTTTTATTCTAAATATTTAAAAATATAACATGCGTAATAGGGTAAATATTTTTTCTGTTATGGAAAAAAAATGTGTAACAAAGTTTAGTCGTTTCTTTAAGATTCATGTTACTAATTTTAAAAATTGATTTTAATGTATTTTATTACTGTAACCGAAGTTTTTTTTTTTTTTTTTTTTTTTTTTTTCTTTTTTTTTGTAAAAACGGTGGATATATATTTCTGAAGGTATTTTTCATAGCAATAAATAGTCATAAAGATTCGCATAAAGAGAATAACTTACACTCTAAATAAAAAGGAGTGAATAGTCACTCCAGAATAGTGAATATTCACTCTATCGCAGACTCAAAATATGCACAACCTCTTTAAAGTGACTATTCACTTTGAGCAAAAGTGGAATCATTGACTCTTTGAAAGAGTGAATATTCACTCTACACAGGGGTCAATAATCACTATTTCTGAGGAGTGACTATTCACTTTTGTTAAAGGAGTGCGTTTTTCCACTCCTAGTAGGAGTGAGTAGTCACTTTTTCATAGGAGTGAATGCTCTTTTTTTTTCTTTTGCAATGACTTCCCCCTTTTTATTGCTATTATGGGCATTTTAAAAGAATCGTGTCTTTTGGAACATACAATGAAAATAAATACAAACGTGGTAAAGATTGGAATAAAATACTTTATTGACAATATTTATTTAATTCAAAGTATGTAACATTAATTGAACTTTTTAAGGGAAAACGTAATTAAATTAGATTATTGGCAGAAATAAACTATGCATTAAAATATTTAATTGCTATAAAAGACGTTAAATACTAATAAAAACATTAAAAGATCTTAATAATTTTTACATGTTTCGATTGAATTTACTCAATCATCATCAGAAAAAGAAAATACAAGTAAACACAAAGATGGAAAAAGACAAAAAACTATTACAAATGAAATTTAAAAATTTTAAAAATAAAAATCACGCGCGTTATATTTTAATTATGTATCACGTTGCTTAATTTTTAAATTATTTAACAATTCAATCCAAATATTTGGGATTTGAAATGATAAGGAATCATTGCAGACCATTGAGCTTCTGACGTAAATTTCAATACTCTCTCTAATAAAAAGTTGCAAATAAAAATCTGACCTATAAATTAATTTACTTTCATTAAACAAAATATCTATGTTTTCTATTTGATTTAGCCTAGATAATGCGGTTTTACCTCTATTAAATTTTATGTCTGCAATGTGTTCTTTACATCTTATTTTGAATTTTCTTTGAGTCATGCCAATATAATAATTTTTAGAACCACCTTCTTTAAGAAATGGAATAATATAAACACCTGATCGGTCAAATTTATCAATGGGGTCAATTCTAGTTGTTAAAATTGATTTTAATTTAGGAGGGGGTCTAGCTATTAAATTTAAATCAAACTTTTTTAATTGTGTTTTAGCAGATTCGAAGAAATTTGGATAATAATTTATAACAACCCTTTTCGTGTTATTTTCATTGTCGGTTTTATTTTCAAAAGCTGCATTGTTCATTTTGTTAATAAACTTTTTAATTAATTTATTAACTATTTTAACTTGATATCCGTTGTTAATAGCTATTGTTTTAATTTTATCTAATTCATCATTTAAATTTTCAGTAGAACAAATTCTAAAAGCTCTGTTAATAAGGAATCTAAAGGTAGATAATTTATAAGAATATGGAGTGCAAGCATCAAAAGGTATAACATTTAAGTTTGTTATTGTATAAAATATTTTGTATAAAATATATTGTATTTGTATAAAATAATAAACTAATTCGTTCAGTATATCGAAAACCAATAACAAACTTAAATGTTATACCTTTTGATGCTTGGAATGATGCTTGGGATCATTTCAAATCCCAAATTTTTGGATTGAATTGTTAAATAATTTAAAAATTAAGCAACGTGATACATAATTAAAATATAACGCGCGTGATTTTTATTTTTAAAATTTTTAAATTTCATTTGTAATAGTTTTTTGTCTTTTTCCATCTTTGTGTTTATTTGTATTTTCTTTTTCTGATGATGATTGAGTAAATTCAATCGAAACATGTAAAAATTATTAAGATCTTTTAATGTTTTTATTAGTATTTAACGTCTTTTATAGCAATTAAATATTTTAATGCATATTTTTGAAATGTTAATGGACGTACATGAAAACTTCTATTTATAATTAAAGAAATAAACTATTTTATTCCAATCTTTCTCCTTGTGTATGCTTTCATTGGTAGTCCCATAAATATATGATAGATTTAAAATGCCCATAACAATTTAACATTTTAAAATACAGTTTTAAAATATTAAACATACATTTTTTTTTTCAGATACCCATTACGTTTTACATATTATTTAAATAAATTCATATTGATCGTTATCTAAGTTTTTTTATGTGTAATTAAAATCTTATTTCTGAAAAATATACAGGGTGATTCATAAAAGATGGGCAGAACTTTAAGGGGTTATAGTACACTTAAAGACAAATAATATTAAATAGGAGACTAAGGGTCCCAGACGTATTCCCAAGGAGATAGGGGGCATTAAAGTTTAGGGTCCGAAATTTCAAATGATTATAAAAAATGGAAAAATTGGTCGATTCGTTTGCGGTTTTTGCAAAAAATTTTCTTTATGCCAGTATTTTCTTGAAATAAAATTTTAAAGTTCAATTTCAAAAAATGCCGATAGGGGGCGCTTTGGACTTTGGAGTAACAAACAACTATTTTTTAACGTTATTTTTGTATTTCTTTAAATGATTTCGAAAGCTTATACTTAAACTTAAATTTTGATCTAAAAATCTGAGTCCTAAGTCCTAACGAGTAGTTAAGTAGCGTAAACTGAAATTTGAAATTTGAAACCCTTCTCCCCCCAGAACAAAAATCAGTTATTCCCGATCTTTGTGTCGTAGATTAGGCTCTAACTATTGCCGCGTTTTGCTAAAATTATTCTTTATGTCAGTATTTTCTTGAAAATAAATTTTAAAGAAAAGTTTCAAAAAATTCCGATAGAGGGCGCTTTAGACTTTGGAGTAACGAACAACTATTTTATACCGTTATTTTTTGTGTCTCATTAAATGCTTTCTAAAGCTTAGACTTAAACTTAAATTTTCAGCTCAAAATCTGAATCGCTGAGCGTGGTTCAGTAGCGAGGGGAGGGGGTTCAAATTTCAACTTCTGAACATAGTTCAGTTTGCACTACTTAACCATGCCCAACGATTCTGTGCTGTGATACGAGGCAAAAATACAACTTTCGTCAAGGACTGCATAGTCGGAATTCACTCATAAAGGCACTGGCACAGTTGGAAACGTCGCTCATGGGTCATTCCATGTCAACTGGCCTAGAGGCTCCCACTCGACCCCCTTCGATTTTTATGAAATTGATACAGAATATACATGTGGGTATATGATGAACATTTGGAAACTGTTTAGTGCAAAAAATTGTATAGTTGGAGCACCAGGGGTCCATTTGTACCAATCACTATTTCATGGTTGTAGAAAAAACGGCCAAATCATTAAGTTTGGCATTATATTGCTCATGATATATGAAACCTTACTTATTGAAAATAGGTGATCTAGTACAACTTTTTGTGCTAAAAAATGTAATTGCAGTATTAAAAATCACAAATCAAAACTATCGTGACTACTAGGCCTCAAAGTAGGCCGTACGGCCAATCTGGTTTAATTTTACCCTTACTTTAACACGCTGTAACTACTGCAAATATTATTAAAAAAATTTCTCGTTTTACAAACTAATTACCTATGGATATATAGTAAAGCCGCTGTAGCTGTTTTTTTATTGCTTAAATATTCATTAAGTTATTCATGTTCAAAATCTAATAAAAAATTAAAAACGTCGATTTTGCCCCATATTCGAAAGCGTATATCTCAAAAGGGACACTTCTGATTTGGTTACAATTAGTACCACTGGAAAGAGCATATCCTAATTTATAAAAAAAACTTTATTTCATTTTGGGCCTCTTAGATACAGAGGGAAAATAATAAAATTCAAAAACCTGTTGTACCAGATATTCCAGATACATACAAGAAAGGTATATATTACGACAAGGTCTTTCAACATATTTTGCACCATTCTTTTTTATTACAACGATTAATGCATATAATAATTATCACTTTTCCTGGTCACAGTTACTTTCCCTTTACCATTATGAGTGATTTGTAACCGCATTGCCAATGAGTTATATCCAATAACGAGGCAAGACTAGCTCCTGGTTGGGTATTGCATGTTTTAAATTTTGAATGCGGGTACCTAACAAGATCCATAGATGATTATATACTTAATGTTTTGATTATTCCAAGCTCCCATTATGTTGATTCCGGATCTCCAATCTATAAAAAACATTACTCATTGGTTCAGTTTGTCAAATTTCTTATTGATTACGATTGCAACAGCTTTTGGTAAATTGTATTGCTGACTAATTTCTGTTTTTTTGGAAATGGAACAGTAATTATATGCTCTTCCGGAATCCAACAGAGGTCTTTTTTAGTGGGCTAATAAAATGTTTTTGAAGGTCCATGAGGGTACATAAAATTTATCAAGACATCCTTGCTGAGATTTTCAATACCAATTCTTAAATAAAATCTTCAATTGCTATCTGATTCGTTTCTAACGTGTCATGATTTGTGTGAACCCATTGTTTAAATTCAATGGTTTCTTCTGAATCACTATCTTCAAAAATACTTTCCAAAAAAAATTTTTAATCATCTGTTCCAGGGCAGCGATGAAGCATACAATCTTTAGAATTCAAGTCACAAGCTGGTTTACTTATAAAGAATTTATAATCTACATCAGTTGGGCAGCTTGCTAGCATCAACTTCACATTTTGATGCATTTTACACACAGATTGAGAATGTGAACCTGCTGCAACGACAGTCACACACCATTTTGGTTTTAACTCGCAAATATTTTTTTAGAATCCGATTTCCGGTCCATTACTACTTCGATAGACTGCAAACATTTCTTTCAAATTGCTTAGTAATAGACGCTTCTGCATCTGAAATTTCCTTCCATCTATCCGAGCAGAAATGGAATCTTTTACTCCTGGAGAAATTAGATTAAATTTTTCATCTTGAAAAACATTTAATACTCTTTCTTTTATGTTTTCTGGCAACTTCTTATCAAACTTTGCTCTAGGTAAAGCCAATATCCCAATGTCTGCTTTTAATTTTCGCGCTGCTTTTACCATTCTTTCTGAAACTTCAAACTCTTCCATAACTTCTTTTATTGTCCAACTTTGAGGTGCCATTGTTAATATTTGTATTTGTTCTGGATGTCTTGACAACTGTAACTTCTCCTTCAATTCTTTAATTAGCTGTTTGTAATCTAAACAATCTAGGCATTGGTTGCATGTAGTAGGTTGTCTTAATTTACATGGTAACAATAGCTATTTTCTTTGAAATCACATCTTCAGTTTCACTTATCTTTCGCTTTGCATTGCTTTTAATATCTCTTGTTGATGTTCTTTGAAATTTTAAAGGAGATAAATCAATAGCTATTAGACTTTTGTTCAACGTTTCTGTTACATCTATTTCATCTTGCTCCAATTCGCTTGAAGAAGAGGACCATGTTGTTCTTGTTTCTTCGAATTCTTTTCTGCCTGATCTACATATTTTTTGGTCTGGTGTGACATTTTTCTTAGTTTCTTAGTTTTTTAGTCTGTCAAATGATTATTAGAATTTTCTAAATTGATGGACCGCAAAGATTTTTGTAATGATTGTCTTTAGTGAAAGGATTACAACATGTTCTCTGAAGAAACTCAAATTTATGAAAAAGTAATGTTTGTGATGAAAGCATATTTGAGAATTTTCTTCAAGATGCAATAAACTTCGGCGATTAATTAACACCTGTTCTTTAGAGGAAAATTCTTTAAAAAGCTTAAAACCTGTATGTGCACAATAAGTCGTCAAATGGCACTGAGAATTATCAGTACAGCCAATACTGCATTGACTTTGATCATAATCATGAGAATCCATAGAGCTAAAATCTTGATACGAATGTTTTAACAGTAATGTAAAGCATAAACTGAAAGAGAAAAGGAATAGTTTTGTATAAATCTTGTTAAACATGCAATACCCAACCAGGAGCTAGTCTTGCCTCGTTATTGGATCTAACTCATTGGCAATGCGGTTACAAATCACTCATAATGGTAAAGGGAAAGTAACTGTGACCAGAAAAAGTGATAATTATTATATGCATTAATCGTTGTAATAAAAAAGAATGGTTCAAAATATGTTGAAAGACTTTGTCTTAATATATACCTTTCTTGTATGTATCTGGATAATCTGGTATAACATGTTTTTGAATTTTATTATTTTCCTGCTGTATCTAAGAGGCCCAAAATGAAATAAAGTTTTTTTTTATAAATTAAGATATGCTCTTTCCAGTGGTACTAATTGTAACCAAATCAGAAGTGTCCCTTTTGAGATATACGCTTTTGAATATGGGGCAAAATCGACGATTTTAATTTTTTATTAGATTTTGAACATCAATAATTTAATGAATATTTAAGCAATCAAAAAACAACTACAGCGGCTTTACGATATATCCATAGGTAATTAGTTTGTAAAGCGAGAAATTTTTAAAATAATATTTGCAGTAGTTACAGCATGTTAAAGTAAGGGTAAAATTAAACCAGATTAGCCGTACGGCCTAATTTGAGGCCTAGTAATCACGATAGTTTTGATTTGTGATTTTTAATACTGCAATTACATTTTTTAGCACAAAAAGTTGTACTAGATCACCTATTTTCAATTAGTAATGTTTCATATATCATGAGCAATATGATGCCAAACTTCATGATTTGGCCGTTTTTTCTACAACCATGAAATAGTGATTGGTACAAATGGACCCCTGGTTCTCCAACTATACAACTTTTTGCACTAAACAGTTTCAAAATGTTCATCATATACCTACATGTATATTCTGTATCAATTTCATAAAAATCGAAGGGGGTCGAGCGGGAACCATGCCAAAATTTAGGACACTTGACATGGAATGACCCTCATGCAAACGTTAAAGCTCCATTCCTGACGCTAGTCACCGGGTGAAGAAGGAGACAGAAAGTATGCAAATGTCAAATGGGGAAGAAGAAGAACACGTATGCAAAATTTCGACACGATTCAGGCATAAAAACCACTGAACGGTGAGTCAAGTGTAAGTCGCTGTAGTAATGAATCGGAAGATGGTGCCCTTCACGAATAAGGAAAAGGCTGAGATGCATTTAATTTACGGAGCGGCAGATGGAAATGGTGCAGAGGCACAACGAATGTACGGAGAGCGATTTCCCAACAGGCGGTTGCCTAACCGCAAAACTTTCGAGCGCTTGCACAGACAGTTGTGTGAGACGGGATCATTTCTCGTTTCCCGGTCGAATGCAGGTCGTGCAAAAAAGGACGAATCAGTAGTTGTTGCAGAAGCCATTCTGGATGTAGTAGCGGCGCAGCCAAGTACAAGTACACGAACAGTGGCTAGGCAGGTGGATACCTCACAGTCCATGACTTGGAGGGTACTGAAGGATGAACATTTGCTCCCGTTTCATGTGCAACGAGTCCAGAAACTGTCTCCAGGGGATTATCCAAATCGTATTGAATTCGCCCGCTGGTTTCTGCAGCAGAACGCGCTAAATCCACATTTTGGACGAACTGTGCTTTTCACCGATGAATGTACCTTCACACGTGAAGGTACATTTAACACACACAATGCACATGTATGGGCGGATGTCAATCCACATGCTACGTATCCACATGCTCATCAGAGACGCTTTTCCATCAATGATTGGGCAGGAATCCTCGGAGACCACCTAATCGGACCGTACCTTCCTCCTGAACGCCTCAATGGTAAAACATACCTCACATTTCTGCAACATGTGCTGCCAGACCTGTTAAACGTTGTTCCTCCACGCATCCGGCGGGTCATGTGGTTCCAGCACGATGGAGCGCCAGACCATTACGTACGAGACGTCCGCAACTATCTGGACATCACATTTCCGAACAGATGGATTGGTCGAGGTGGTCCTGTTGCTTGGCCTGCTCGCTCGCCAGATCTTTCACCCCTCGATTTCTTTTTTTGGTGACAATTGAAGGGTCTTATGTATGAGACACCCATTGAATCCCCCGAGGAACTGGTCGCCAGACTTTCCGCCGCTGTAGGGGAAGTGCTCGAAAAGCCTGATGTTTTCGCGAATGTTCGCCGTTCCATTCTTCGCCGTTGTTCTGCGTGCATAACCTCTGGTGGTCACAATTTTGAACATTTATTGTAATTACATGTTAATAAATATGCTTTGGTAACATAATCCTAATTTGTGTCTTTTTACCTCGTATCACAGCACACAATGTGTGGACATGGTAAACTGAACTGTGCTCAGGAGTAGAAATTTCAAACCCCTCTCCCCAGACACTTAACCACGTCTAACGATTCAGATTTTGGGCTGAAAATTTAAGTCTAAGCTTTAGAAAGCATTTAATGAGATACAAAAAATAGCGGTATAAAATAGTTGTTCGTTACTCCAAAGTCTAAAGCGCCCTCTATCGGAATTTTTTGAAACTTTTCTTTAAAATTTATTTTCAAGAAAATACTGACATAAAGAATAATTTTAGCAAAACGCGGCAGTAGTTAGAGCCTAATCTACGACACAAAGATCGGGAATAACTGATTTTTGTTCTGGGGGGAGAAGGGTTTCAAATTTCAAATTTGAGTTTACGCTACTTAACTACTCGTTTGGACTCAGATTTTTAGATCAAAATTTAAGTTTAAGCCTAAGCTTTCGAAATCATTTAAAGAAATACAAAAAATAACGTTAAAAAATAGTTGTTTTTTACTCCAAATTCTAAAGCGCCCCCTATCGGCATTTTTTGAAATTGAACTTTAAAATTTTATTTCAAGAAAATACTGGCATAAAGAAAATTTTTTGCAAAAACCGCAAACGAATCGACCAATTTTTCCATTTTTTATAATCATTTGAAATTTCGGACCCTAAACTTTAATGCCCCCTATCTCCTTGGGAATACGTCTGGGACCCTTAGTCTCCTATTTAATATTATTTGTCTTTAAGTGTACTATAACCCCTTAAAGTTCTGCCCATCTTTTATGAATCACCCTGTATATTAATACAAGCCGTATTTATAAAATGACAAGGTAAGTCATATTTAATTTCAATTTTTTATTCCCGTATACACTATCTACCAAAAAGTATTTGTACACTTTCAGTTTTTGACATTTTGTCAAATATTTAAAAATATACTGGTCGGATTCTTCTGGAACTTCAGAAATATAAAGATTATGTTTCACTTTATATTTATTTACATTCATTTGTTAAGCGGGTAATTAGGGGGCCGGCAAAAAACAAAGAATAATAGAAATATTTGGGATCGCCCTGTACATGAAAATGCACGAAACGACTTATCGCTTTAGAATACAAATACATGAATACAGTAGAATATGTACACTAATTTTTGTGAGAATAGCATGTATATTTATGGCGATAGAGCGATTTTTTTGAAAAATTCAAAAAATTCTGGTATGTTTTTTGTTTATATCATGCTGGGTTTTTGACCAAGTTTAACGAAAATTTCAGAAAAATTGGCAAAATGCAGTAGAAAAAATGTAGCGCAATTGGAATATAAATATATTAAATATTTTATGAAATATGAGTATTTGTATAAAATAATTTTTATCTGCGCATGCGCGAACTAGAAAAACATTTTTTTTTTACATCATTTAATAGTCAATTCTATGGAGTGACTTATAAAAAAAATCCAATCAAATATCGTGAAAATTCAAAAAGATATCATTATTTTAGTGAGATGTTTTTACTCTGTTATTGAGAAACACCGAAAATACTGGCGATAAATATCTATCAATAAATATAAAAACTTTGTTAAATCACTATAAAAAAGAAAAATTATACAGGACGCGTTTCGAGCTGCAAAATTACCGCTCGTCTTCAGCTGGTCCAAACACGTGTCACAACGGACAGAGTGGAAGAAAAAAAAAAAAAAAAAGTGGAAAATTTTTTTTTTCCACTCTGTCCGTTGTGACACGTGTTTGGACCAGCTGAAGACGAGCGGTAATTTTGCAGCTCGAAACGCGTCCTGTATAATTTTTCTTTTTTATGGTGATTTAACAAAGTTTTTATATTTATTGATATGTTTTTATTCTGTTCTCTAAAAACGGCTGAATCTTAAGGGATTCTCCACAAATTGACATTTTTTAATAACTGACTTTAAAAAAAAACTAGTATTGAATTAATGCAATATCTAATACAATATTGCTGCTAATAAGTACTTGACAATTGTGATAGAAAAGAAAAAGAGCTTTATTCACATTCAGGGCCAAAACTAAGAGAGGGTTGGGGGAAAAGGGCATGTGCCCCGGGCGCTAGGATGAAAGTGTCCCAAATGTACATTTTGTTTGGCGATTTTTTCCATGTCTATGTTTAGCATGATATTGTCAAAATCGTCCCATTCAAAGCATTTCTCCTATACCAAAGCATAGAAGAATCTAATGATGATGGCATAAAGATCCCGCATAAAGCAGATTTTTTTTTCGTTTTGATTCGGTTTCACGATTTTAAGGTATCATTTTTTTTAAACAAAGCAGACTACTTTAATCAATATTACATATTTTAAGTTTTAAAATAAGTCGGCTATTAATAAATTAGAAAATTTTTCTTTGCAAATATATTTGCAGATGCTTTGCAAAGAAGAAAAGGGAGGGGGGGGGGGAGTTCACCAAAATTCATTGAAATATAAATATATTAAATATTTTCTAAAATGTTCTATGTCATGCAATATTTTCAACCAAATATAAAGCCACATTCAGAAAAATTCGCAAAATGTAGTAGAAAGAATAAGGTGCTATTGAAATATAAATATATTAAAAGTTTTCTAAAATATGAGTATTTGTATGAAATATTTTTTAATCAGCGTATGCGTGAACGATAAAATTTATCATTTTACATAATTTAATGTTCAACTCTATGGAGCTACCCATAAAAATGTCCGATCGAATTTCGTGGAAATTCAGAAAGTTATTGTGGATAGGAGTGAACTGATTTTCAATTGGTCTCTGAAAGCAGTTGAATGACGTCAGATTTTACGCAAATTGCCAAATCTCCATTTACGTTTTTTACTGGTGATTTACTTCTTTTCTTAGATAATTACCAGACCGAACCTATTTCAGGATAAAAATAATTATAAAAAATCGAAGCATTTGTGTCATATCTACCCATTGATACATAATTGATAATGGCTCTTATGCAAATGCCGATATCTGCGATCCTGAAATACGTCAAGTTCTCCACTGTTAAATGTGGTGTCGAAAACAACACTGACATCAATCGCATGCATGATGCCAAGAAGAACAGAGCTGTCTGATTTTGAGAAAGGTGTGATCATCGGATACCACCGAAATGGCCGATCTTTAATCGACATATCTAGCGAGCTTAATTACCTCAAAACGACTGTGGCTTATGTGATTAGAAAATGGAAGCTGAATGGTGATTGTCAGAATATGGCCAGAGTAGGCAGACCGACGAAACTGGGAGATAGAGACCGACGGGTTCTGTCTAGAGAAATTCGGAATAACCGCAACCAACCAATGTTACACATACGCCAAGAATTTCAACAAGCTTCAGGATGTGTTGTTTCCATGAATATCATCCGTAAGGAAGCTCATCTGCTTAATTTTTATGGCCGTGCTGCCGCCCATAAGCCTTTAATCACCAAGTCCAACCGCGCAGCTCGGTTAAGTTGGTGCAAAACACGTCAGCAATGGACTGTACAGCAATGGAAACAGGTTCTCTGGAGTGATGAATCAAGGTTCACACTCTTCCGTTCTGATGGTAGGGTCTGGGTCTGACGTCTGCCTGGAGAACGCCTCCTACCAGAATGTATTGTGCCCACAGTTAAATTTGGCGGAGGGGGAATTATGTTCTGGGGTTGTTTTTCCTGGTTCGGACTAGGACCCTTCGTCCCAATTCATGGTAAGCTCAATGCCGATGCCTACTGTATTATACTGGACAACAGTGTACTTCCTACGTTGTGGCAATACTATGGATTGGACCCATTTTATTTCCAGGATGACAACGCAAGCTGCCATGTAGCGAGGTCCAGCATGGATTGGTATGCTGATAATGGAGTGCATCGACTCGAGTGGCCTGTCCAGAGCCCAGACCTGAACCCAATAGAGAACCTCTGGGACGAGTTGGATCGTCGAATTAAGGCGGGTGACACACGCCCAAAATCAGTAAAAGAGCTTACCTGCCTTGTGCAAACAGAGTGGAATAAAATACCATTAAATGTAATACAAGGACTAGTTGAGAGCATGCCCAGGAGAGTCGCAGCTGTAATTGCCTCTCGAAGAGGATCTACAAATTATTAAATGTGAACAGGGCCAAAACCAGTCTTTTTTCCCGAGGCAAACGTGGATTTTGAAGGTACCCCTTTCCCCCTCCTTCGCAAAGCATATTTACAAAGAAAATTTCTCCAATTTATTAATAGCCGACTTATTTTAAAACTTAAAATATGTAATATAAAATAACGTATTCTGCTTTATTAAAATACTCCAATTTGATACTTTAAACCGAATCAAAAAAATTCTACATTCAACAGGATCTTTAAGGCCCTTGTCCCTGCCCGCGAAGACACTGCTGAGCTAATGCTATTCCTGTGGGGATGCATTTTTCTAATAACTCTTTCGCATTTTGAATTTTTTTTTTTTTTTTTTTTTTTTTTGCATTGGATAGCGGAAGTCCTTCTCAAAATCGCTCCTTGACTACTTTTTCGATTTGAGTCATAGATATTTTTTATAAAGTTAGTTTCACTTTCAGAACCTTTTTGGAAGTGAAAGAAACATTATAAAAATATCTACGCCAAAATTGAAAAAGTAATCACGGAGCGATCGTGAAAAGGACTTCCGCTATCCAATGCAAAACATATTATTTAAAAATGTCCAAATGCAAAAGAGTTAGAAAAATGCATCCCCATAGGAATAGCATTAGCTCGTGAGCATCTTCGCGGGTAGAGGCAGGGACCTTAAGCCATTATCATTAGCTTTTTTTATGCTTTAGCATAGCCCAGATATAATAATTTTAACAATATTATGCTAAACATAGACATGGAAAAAATCGCCAAACAAAATGTACATTTGGGACACTTTCATCCTAGCGCCCGGGGCACATGCTCTTTTCCCCCAACCCTCTCTTAGTTTTGGCCCTGAATGTGAATAAAGCTCTTTTTCTTTTCTATCACAATTGTCAAGTACTTATCAGCAGCAATATTGTATTAGATACTGTATTAATTCAATACTAGTTTTTTTTTTTGTAAAGTCATTTATTAAAAAATGTCAATTTGTGGAGAATCCCTTAAGATTCAGCCGTTTTTAGAGAGCAGAGTAAAAACATCTCACTAAAATAATGATATATTTTTGAATTTTCACGATATTTGATTGGATTTTTTTTATAAATCACTCCATAGAATTGACTATTAAATGATGTAAAAAAAATGTTTTTCTAGTTCGCGCATGCGCAGATAAAAATTATTTTATACAACTACTCATATTTCATAAAATATTTAATACATTTATATTCCAATTGCGCTACATTTTTTCTACTGCATTTTGCCAATTTTTCTGAAATTTGCGTTAAAATTGGTCAAAAACCCAGCATGATATAAACAAAAAAATACCAGAATTTTTTGAATTTTTGAAAAAATCGCTCTATCGCCATAAATATACATGCTATTCTCACAAAAATTAGTGTACATAATCTACTGTATTCATATATTTGTATTCTAAAGCGATAAGTCGTTTCGTGCATTTTCATGTACAGGGCGATCCCAAATATTTCTATTATTCTTTGTTTTTTTGCCGGTCCCCTAATTACCCGCTTAACAAATGAATGTAAATAAATATAAAGTGAAACATAATCTTTATATTTCTGAAGTTCCAGAAGAATCCGACCAGTATATTTTTAAATATTTGACAAAATATCAAAAACTGAAAGTGTACAAATACTTTTTGGTAGATAGTGTATAGAGTAGACGCGCATGTAGCTCCTGCCGGCGAAGACACTCACGAGCTAATGCTAATCCTATGGGGAGAGATTTTTCTAATATCTCGTTTGCTTTTTGACATTTTATTTATTTATTTATTTTGCATTGAATAGCTGAAGTTCGTCTCTATATGGCATCTTTTTTACTTTTTCGATTTCGGTCACAGATATTTTTATAAAGTTTCTTTTACTTTCAAAACCGGTACCAAAAATGAAAGTGTATTTTAAAAAATATCTTGAGACAAAATTGAAAAAGTAAAAATAAACAAATATTTAAGAGAGAAAATACGTTTTTAACGACTTCTGTAACATTGTAACGGTTGGGTGCTCGTGCTGGGATTTAAATGCTGACATACTCAGAAATTAAGATAAAAAAACACAGTTTATTAAAACTATAAGGGCTCAAGGGAAGTGGAGCAAGTCTAAATTTTCACAATTGAGAATACTACGAAAATACTAAACGCATATTCACAGCTCCGGAAACTAGCTCAATCGGGGCAACTCTGATTACTTCACACTATCTTTCAGCTAAGCTGCTAGATAAAATATAATTAGACAGCCCGTGGCTGTAGATATCCTTTATTCACTTTGAGATAATCAAATGCAATTTCTATTAAATTTCTTACCACGGCTAACTTCTCAAATTGAATACTGAAACTCCTTCACAACTCACGGGAGGCTTGATGCTACTTGCAATCTGCTAGATACCAGCGGGAAACACACTTCGCTGACTAATATCGCTCGAACACTCGGCTGGCTATCGCCAGAGATTCACTTCTCTATCTAATGTCGCTAGTCACACTCAGTCTTGGCTGGCTAATGCCAGAAACACTACTGCTAGCTGATTAATGCTCCGCTGGCTATCGCCAGAGACACTCCACACACACTCAAAATCCAAGCTTTTATATGCTGCAAACTGAGATACTTCACATTTACATATTACTACTAACCGCGAGCCTAACTGCAGAATCCGAAAGAGACACACACACTCTAGAAAGTTAAAGTAAAAGAGAGGATAGATGTCGCTTTTACGCTTACACATGTTAAATTATTGACGTCACGATCTTAGAAATACTAAAGTGCCTTTATGCAAAGGTCACTCCCTCACAACCCCCCCTCGGATTCCACAGAGAAAAAGGGCTGGGCCAAATGCATGCCCAGGACTTTTTCTTGTTATAAATTTCAACCGTAAAAAAAAACAAAGTGATGGGCGAAATTTGGCACGGAAACATTACTTTTAAAATATTACACAAAAAAAAATCTCAGTTTGCCTCAAATATTCACATATTCAATCCAATCATTCTTTTATCTTAAAAATAGCCTCCGTAAAACTTTCAAAACTCTTAAAACTTTCAAAACTAATTACTTCCTCTTTTCAAAACAGCCCACTCCCCTGGGCGTGCTAAAATTCATCAAAACTAAACTCTCGAAATTTTCCTCAATACTGAAATACAACTGCATCTTTACCAAAAATTTCTCCATAAAACTTTCCTGACATTAGAATTCGCACCAAGTCCAAAAAACCCAATGCGCAAAAAATTTTCCTCAACAAAATTTCGATCTCATCTAAAATTAAATTACTACAATAACTCTGCTACTACGTAATACCTACATACCCATTAGCCAATGAATTAACTCCCAAAACTTCGCTGGAACTAGCTCCACTTTCACAATATTTGGGGCACATACGTACAGCTTCACATAGCTGTGCTTATGCAACAATCAAAAATATCAAATTTACAAAATGACGTCATCATACTCTTCATCTGTATAAACTAAAAGAAAAATAGCAATATCAATATTTAACACAGGTATACTTCCCTGCAAGAAAATCACATTAACATTCAATTTTAATACAATAAAATTTCATATTCAAATGCAACCTAAAACTTCGCAACTTGCGAAAACCATTCCAAACTAAAGTAAAAACGTAACGCATGAACCACGAACGATAAGAAGAAAAGTTAATTCATTAAATGTTAATATAAGAGATAGAAACGCATGCCAAAGACTTCTTGACCGCAAAACACGTGCAAACCTGACTCGCGGCGCGTGGTCAAAATAACCCAAATTACTATCGGTGCCTTCTGAAAATTAAACATACATTAACATACATTTTATAACACATGAACAGTATAACAATATAATAACATTTTAACAATTAACATAACAATTTAACAATAGATCCAAATTTTTAAAAGCAGTTAAGACCAAAATTTCAAACATACATAAACTAACAATTTTGCAAACAAATTTTGAACACAATTAAGCACTAATCGTGAGTCCGTCAAAAAATTCCAAAAATGGCCAAAAACACAAAACAGTCTCTCTGCTTTCTATTCCTTCACATTGCTACCACATATATGCACTCTAATAGAAATTTAATAAAGAACATGATCACCCAATCATTGAGATGATTCGCTGCTAGCCGGCTTCATACTATAGAACGGCTTTCTCCTCTTGTCCCAAAAAACTTGCACGAAGAATCTTTCGTCATCAGAACTGTACGGTGACGCCACAGTTGACTGTCGTGCCTGCAGCCTGGTCCAGAATGGATGCCGTGGGATACTTGTAGTTTCCACTTGAAAACTCTGCTCTGGTCGGTTCGCTGGGGTCACTCCATGGCGAGATTCACACTGCTGATTCCGGTACTCTGAATGTTGTCTCCTCTTTCTAGACGCACCCGAAGTTACTGAAGATCCTAGGCCACATTTCTTTCCGGATCTATGCTGTCTCTTATTGGGCAAAAATTCAAACTTTAAAGTTCTTTTAACAGTTTGACGAGTGTCCATATGAAATTTTTTCCGAGGATTAATTACTGAAGACGTTGAACTATTGGATAATTTATGTTTTTGAGGTTCCTGCTGAGTGGAGGAACGGAACAGTTTATAATCTTTTGCCTTTTATGGCACCCTGAGTCTGATGTATTTGACACTGCTCTTTTATTCTTATTATCAGACTTTGCTCTCGGATTGATAGACTTTCTACTTTCAATAACAATTTTCGGAGCTGTTTGACCAAATTTTCTTTTTGCATACTGATGAAATGAATTAGATAAGGAAGTGCTGAACCCGGGACACTCATTGGATCGGGAATTTTACGAAACACCACTCGACACATGAGAACCTTCACTACCATTCTCTCTAAACTTATAAACTCTAACCTGATCCAAATTAACAGTCATTCTTTCACCCTTGACATTTACAATCAAATTATTATTTCGAACTTCCAAAACCTCAAACGGACCTACAAACTTCGGACCAAACTTAGCTACTCTCTTCTGACGACTTGAACTTAACCAATGCTTTTTTACTAACACAAAATCTCCAACTTTCACTTCTAACTCCCTACTACGCATATTATAAAACTGTGCTTGCTTCTCCTGCGCTTTTCCCATCTGAACTTGAGTGTATGTTATGAACTTAATGTACGATTTACACGTTCAGCCATATTAGACTGAGGACGATACGGAACAGTAAAAGAATGATCGATCTCCAGCTTCTCACACAGGGCCTTAAATATATCAGAAATAAAACAAGGGCCATGATCGCTAACTACCCTAATTGGTGCACCATATTTAGAAATATAATTATCGAAAAATGCATCGGCAACTGCAGGTGCAGAAGCCTTCCTGAGGGGGACTAACTCTACCCATTTACTAAAATAATCAACTATAACTAAAACAAATCTATATCTTTTAGGATTCGACAATGGATAAGGACCGATTAAATCTACATCTACACATTCATTAGGAAAATTTACTTTAATAGGAATTAATTTGCCAGCTGGACTTACATTTTTATAATTATAACGTTGGCATGTGCTACAGCTGGAGACATAAGCGCTCACTGCTTCCCGCATTTTAGGGAAGTAGCAGGATTCACAAATTCGAGTATAAGTTTTCCTAATTCCTAAGTGACCTGCTAATGGATTATCATGAAATTCTTTAAAGATGGCCTTTCGAAGACTAGCCGGAATAAAAACTCTTAATTCACCACGTGAATTTACAATTTTAGAATAAAAAAGAAGACCATCGATAAGCTTAAAAGATTGGGACCATTTCTCAAATATAGGCACATCTGAGCTCGGGACATCATCAGGATTTTCCAAATAACGATACAAACTACCAAAATCCTCATCTTGCTTCTGCTCCCTTATTAACTGCTCTCGTGACCGTAACACCAACGAAGACAATGCACAACACTTAATTTCCTTCGTGACCTCTAAACCACCATGCGGGTTTCGAGACAAAGCGTCCGCTGCCGCATTTTCCTTGCCAGCCCTATGTTCTATAATAACATTATACTCTGCTAACTTCAAACACCATCTGACCATACGAGAAGACAAACCCTTTCCATTATTTAACTTTGTCAAAGCTGAATGGTCCGTAATGACTTTAACCGGTATATTAGTGAAAAAACAACGGAATTTATTCAAAGCCCAAATTACTGCAAGACCCTCCCTTTCCGTAATCGAATAATTCCTTTCCGCTGCATTTACAATTCTCGACGCAAACGCTATAGGTCGACCTTTCTGTGCTAACATAGCTCCAACCCTCACTGCACTCGCATCGCATTACACTTCAAACTGAGACGAATAATCGGGGTGAGCCAAAACAGGAGGGGAAACTACTGCCTCTTTCAATAAATCAAACGATTTCTGAGCCGATGACGACCATACAAACTTCACCCTTTTCCTTTTTAAATTATACAATGGTTCACATAACTTGAAAAATGTGGAATGAACTTGGCGAACCAAGCCACCATCCCTAAAAATGTCGCCACTTCCTTACTATTTTTGGGGGGATTCATTGACGTAATTGCCTCAATTTTCTCATTATCTATATTAATACCTTCACGCGTAATTTTAACTCCTAAATACTTTATCTCTTTTCTCAAAAATTTACATTTTTCCAACTTAACTGTTAACCCAGCATTTCTTAACAACGTAAACACTTCCCTCAATAATCTTAAATGCTCTTCAAAAGTAGCTGCCATTATAATTATATCGTCCAGGTAGACCAGGACACCGTTACGAAGCAAAAGTTTAAGGATATTATTCATGGCCTTCTGGAACGTTGCCGGTGCCCCCGATAAACCAAAACTCATTCTCTTAAAAGCAAAACAACCATCCCGAGTAATAAACGCAGTTTTAGGTATGTCCTCCGGCTTCATTGCAATCTGAAAATAACCTGACGTAAGGTCTAACGTTGACATGTAATTCGTACTCATTATATTAGCCAAAATGTCATCAATTACTGGAATAGGATACTGAAGGTATTGCGTTATCGCATTTAACTTTCTATAATCTACTGCAAATCTATATGCCTCTGGATTATCTAAACTTTTCCCATTATTCTTACGACATAACACTACTGGCGATTGAAAAGGAGACTCAATTGGCATTAAAATATCGTCCGCTAGCATTTTCTGAATATGATAATCAATTATACCTTGTTTAACTTTGTCATAACGATATGGTTTATTAGCAACAGGTGCTTTCGAACCAGTATCAATCTCGTGGCACGCAACATGCGTTAAACCCGGTTTATCAGAAAAAACCTCTCCAAACGCATTCAAAAATTTATTAAATTCCTCTTTCTCTATTTCACTTAGCCCTGACTCCTCCAAATCAACTGACACTGAAACAGGCTCTTTCTTATTCACATCCTCATCATTATTCACTATTAACGACTTTTTAAAGAAATCCAGACTAATTCCTCTATCCTTCATATAATCCACACCAACTATACAATGCACCGTTAATCCATTTGACACACAAAACTCCCAACACGTCTTAACCGAACGAATTTCAACTTCTAACTCTACTGAACCTTTATTATCACAAGCTACTCCCTGCGCCGACTGAACCACCAGACTTAACCTCTTCAACTTCTTATACGAAAAATATTTTCGATAACAATCAAAAGAAATGAACGATTTATCTGCCCCTGTATCGAAGACACTCTTAACGACAATACCATCCAACACAATTAACACTTCAGGCAACTCAACCGGATTAATGGTAACTTTATTCTAACTCACAGAAGGCTTTTCCGATTTAACCTGTGACTGCATACCTTCCGAAATACAGTCACCTACCAGTTTATCTGAGCCGACTTCTTAACACATCTCCTTTGCATTGATCTACCTTCAAAATTCTCATCCGAAGTTAATCTCCTTACTTGCGAAGAAACATTCCTGTCCCGTACTCCCCCTCTCCGATCATAACCACTATTCTGCCTATTTCCATACATATCTCTATCACCACTTCTAAAATTATTAGCACCACCCCAATTCCTATTACCATTACTAGTATTCGACCCATTACGACTAAATCCATCATTTCTATTACGCACATTTTTATCTAGAAATCGCTGTCCCCCTTTCAAAAAATTACATTCCCCCTCATTTCTCAAATTACTATCCGTGACAGGTCTCTGACGAGGGCTACGCGAATCCCGTTGATCCGAGCTATGCCGTGTCTCATACTTCGATAATATCTGGTGCATTTCTGAAAAATTCTTCGGTGCTCTAACTTCAATATAGTCCTGTATATTCGGATTAAAAAGAGGAAAAACAATGTCCAACAATTCCTCAAATGTGATATCTAAATCCAATTTATTTTTTAGTTCAAGCTTACGTAGGTAAAACTTTGATGCTGACTCATAAATATTCTGCTTATTGCAATAGAATTCTTTACTTAAAATACTTTTATCTTTAACGGGAGGAAATGCCTTCTTTAATTCAATCAAAGTTTGCTCAAATCTTTTACCTTCATCATTAATCAGAAATTTTCCTATATTCTCTAACCACAAAAGTGCTTCGCCCTTCAATGAGCATTTAAGCACTACGTATTTATTTTTCTCAGGTATATTATTGAACAAAATATAATCATCTAGTTTGACTAAAAACTCACTAATGTCACCTTCACCGGTAAAATAAACACGTGGCACAATCTCACAATATCCGACATTTCGTTGGGCGCCATTTGTAACGGTTGGGTGCTCGTGCTGGGAGTTAAATGCTGACATACTCAGAAATTAAAATAAAAAAACACAGTTTATTAAAACTATAAGGGCTCAAGGGAAGTGGAGCAAGTCTAAATTTTCACAATTGAGAATACTACGAAAATACTAAACGCATACTCACAGCTCCGGAAACTAGCTCAATCGGGGTAACTCTGATTACTTCACACTATCTTTCAGCTAAGCTGCTAGATAAAATATAATTAGACAGCCCGTGGCTGTAGATATCCTTTATTCACTTTGAGATAATCAAATGCAATTTCTTTTAAATTTCTTACCACGGCCAACTTCTCAAATTGAATACTGAAACTCCTTCACAACTCACGGGAGTCTCGATGCTACTTGCAATCTGCTAGATACCAGCGGGAAACACACTTCGCTGACTAATATCGCTCGAACACTCGGCTGGCTATCGCCAGAGATTCACTTCGCTATCTAATGTCGCTAGTCACACTCAGTCTTGGCTGGCTAATGCCAGAGACACTACGGCTAGCTGATTAATGCTCCTCTGGCTATCGCCAGTTTCACTCCACACACACTCTCAAACTCCAAGTTTTTTTATGCTGCAAACTGAGATACTTAACATTTATATATTACTACTAACCGCGAGTCTAACTGCAGAATCCGAAAGAGACATGCACTCTAGAAAGTTAAAGTAAAAGAGAGGATAGATGTCGCTTTTACGCTTACACATGTTAAATTATTGACGTCACGATCTCAGAAATACTAAAGTGCCTTTATGCAAAGGTCGCTCCCTCACAACATAAGTGTTTTTATTTAAATGGTGAACGATTAAGCACTATAAGCCCCTCTTTAACTGTGCCCTTAAACAGTTTTTTCTGCTTCATGAGTGGTTTGATTGCCAGATTATAAAATAAGCAAAACATAGTTAGATTCATTTTTAAAAAATAATAATAATAAAATGAAGAAGATGTTGAAATTTTATAAATCACATTAATATAACTTAAAGACAACTATTTATAAAAATTTTAGTGTCATTACATTTTGGTAAGTGTAATTTAAAAATTAAAATTGATTACTTAAGTTTTTAATTAAATAAAAATATTTTATGCACTATAAACATTACCGTAATTGCTTTTTTAACAGTGCCTATATGAGGTGTACAGTACTGGAAAATGACTACTTAAGTATTCCAGTAATGGACACTCCTCTCAAAATCTTAAAAATTAATGAAATTTTATAAAGGACATTAAATACATAAAATTCAAAGCTTTCTTCAACTACAAAAACAAAAAATTTCAAATTTTCCAATAAAATAAGGAATACATAAATTTATTAAATAAAGCCAGCTCTTAGTATGATTTGCAATGAAAACACGATTTTCAATGAAAAACAGTGAAACTTAAAAACATTATTTTGTGCTTCCAGATTGGTTTAATTAAGAGTGTCAACAATATTGCTAAATTATAAAATATGCAAGTTTGCACTATTTTATCGCAAATTATAAAATATGCAATAAAATATTTTTTTTTATTAACCAAAAACATTCGGGTGTGTACATTGCTGCTACATCTACCCTATAGTATTCTATGAATGTGAGTTAAAGTTTTATAAAAAATATATTCATGTAGGAAAAAGAAAAATTAAGAAAATATAAAATAAAAGAAATGACTACATAAGTGTTGAATTAAGACATTTTTCTCCGGGAGGGATATTTCTGGCTCCGGGGGGGGGGGACATTATAGAGCTCCGGGGAGGGAAATTGCCCATTTTGACCATTGAAAACACAAAATCTCAAAATTTCCGTTGGGAATTTCAATGCTCCGGTGGGCATACCTCCCCCGGGACACCCTCTGAATTCAACACTGCTACATATGTTTTGTTCTTACTGTTGGAAAAACAATTTTAATGAGTTATTTATCTCTAATAAATAAATGTCATCTAATATAAGTCATACTGCAAACTTTTAAAATTACTAAAGCGTTTTATTCTGCTAACAACAGGCATAAAATACCAATCTTTGCGTCAGTGATTTTTCTTTTCTTTTTTTTTTCTCCGAGCACATAGAGATAGAAGACAACTTCCTGTGTAAAGTAAAACTTTTAACTCAACATTTTAGAATTTACTTTCGGAAAATAAAAAGTTGAAATTAAAATTGACTTACCGTTTTTTATGTTAAATATCATCCCTTATTTGATGAATAATAATCCTTTGTTTGATAATTAAGATATGTGCAATGCAACAGCTTTGTCACTGGGTATTAATGGAGTATTATTGCCTTTTACTGAATTATTTGTTCTCCATTTTGACTCCAGATCAAGAAACTTAATCTATGTGGATTATTTTGAATCATAAGATACCTGAGTATATAATTCCAAGATCGAAATTTAAACTACTTTTCAGTATTAATAATACAAATTAAAGATCCACATTTGTAGACCAAGGAAACGAAAGTGGGACACATAACGGACATGATAAAATGGCGGAAACATTTTTATCATCACAACTGAGAAGACTATTTCTGATTGGCTGATGCGTAATACATATCTAAGTCACTTCATAAGAGTGACCGTTGACTCTATCGAAGGAGTGACACTCATTTTTGAAAACGAGTGCTTTTTTATAGCAAATAAGCGTAATTTTATAGGTTATATTATAAAATGTAGTTTTTGAAAAGTAAGAATTGACACATTTTGGTACTTTTCATTGTTTTACTCCATATATTGGTTCAAAGTTGAGCGGGGGTTTTTTTCAGGTGTATAATGACGGGCTTTCACTCTCGTTAACGGAGTGAGATTTTTCACTCTCGACCATGGAGTGAGATGTTTCACTCTCGATAAAGGAGTGAGATATTTCACTCCTTTTTAGGGAGTCGGAAATTCCACTCTTTAAAGAGTTTATTTGTATAAAGTTCACTCTAAAAAGAGTGAAAATGCAAATCACTTCTAGAAAAAGTGAGCTTTTCACTCCTCTCAGTTTTAGAGTGTATGCTATAAAATAATAAAGCTAGAAAAGTAAGTAAGAATTTGTAATTAAAAGGAAGTAAAAATGCATTGAAATTAAATTTTGTTGTTTTAAAATATCATGGTAACATTTCTAAATTCGCTACTTGAAAATCGTTCACAATTAAACATTGAATGAAATTAATAAAAAAATTACATTTTGGAGGATTATTGCGAATTTAATTTTATACACGAAAATCTTAGTGGAAGAATATGGTTTGTTACATTTTATCAAAACTTGTTTTATTTTATAAATGAACTCAAGAAAAAAAAAAAC
This sequence comes from Maratus speculifer, assembly GCA_964019185.1. Classification (NCBI taxonomy): domain Eukaryota; kingdom Metazoa; phylum Arthropoda; class Arachnida; order Araneae; family Salticidae; genus Maratus; species Maratus speculifer. Next base: position 218,676,980 of record OZ025293.1, on the reverse strand, counting down.
TTTAAAATTGTATGTTTACTAAAAACTAATGAAACCTGAAAATCTCATGCATCTGAACATTATTCATGTGATGATTTTTAATGCTATAAATATTCTTCATACGTGTAGTTTACCTGTTTCATTAATGTTTAGTAATTACACAATAGCTAAGCATATTATTTTATGAATACTTTTTTATGGAAGTTAGGCTTCGATTTTTATTAGTGGAACATGATTTACTGTTTTTTACAATGATTTTGTTTTACTATCTTAAAATTTCGTCGATTGTGCTGTTCCGAACTTTTCGACAAACGTGATTTTTTTTAAATTTTTGCTATCACAAATGGCTTTAAAATTAAACTACAATCTTCACTTTTCTCATATATGATTGATCTTCTGACATGAATTATATTACAGTTATGAAAAAAAAGTATTTGTATTAGCATTAATGTAGTTCACAAACAATAATTCTTGCATCCGCCCGTGCAAATAAATAAATAAATAAAAATAAAAAAATAAAACATAATAATAATAATAATAATAATAATAATAATAATAATAATAATAATAATAATAATAATAATAATGCAAAAAGTTAAACAACGTTTATTCATATATTTGAGGATAAATCGCATTCTTTACATAGCTACTTTATAATTTGAAACTTCTTGAAAAGGTTCTTGTGTATCCATAGCATACAAATCAACAGAGATGATGTATGTCAGCCCCTTAAGCACGGCTACATATCTGTGTACATCATGAAACTTTCTATAACAATGCCAGAATGTAAGTGCTTTCCAAAAGTTGTTTATTTCGAACCTTATTTTTCTTTGTATAATATAAATAAAGCTTCACTTTATCTTCTCACATTACATTTAATTAAATAATTGATATATAATAAAAAATAATAAAACAAACTACTTTTTTACGAAATTTAGCTTAAGATTACATGGGGTAACTAAGACAAGATTTTAAAATGTCACTCTGTATATTCTGTCTATCCAGTTTCCATCCTGCGGCTCTATTTCTATCAAGAAGTGGAATAACTCTTTATCGTCACAGAATAACTCTTTTATTAAATTTTTTTTTTGTCTTGAAGGGATCTTTGCAGTAATATTGCGCATGGCCCTTTTTTTCCAATTTAAAATTTGAATAACTTAAAATTGTCCAGTTAATAAGAATATAATTCGTGCCAGGTTCGTCTCGGTTTTATTTATTAATTTTTTTTTCAAAAAATTAAAGCTTTAGTTAATCAAAATGTACTTAATCACTTGGGGACGAGCGACCAGTATACGTGCCGCATAAGGTGCTCAGAATCCTTGATTATTATTCTCACCCGTAATTTTGCTTTCTTTAATCCGAGCATTTTCCCAATTCAATTAGCCCAAAATTTCTGTTTTGCAAAACCGGTGATAAAACATTAAAAATTCTAGAAAAGATGTCTGTCTCGAAAGTGTTAAAAAACGTCATAGAATAACTCTTTTACTAATTTTTTTTTTTTTTTTTTTTTTTTTTTTTTTTTTTTTGTCTTGACGGGATTTTGCCAGTAATATTACGCATGGCCTTTTTTTCCAATTTAAAATTTGAATAACTTAAAATTATCCAATTTAAAATTAAAATAACGCTTGAAATGGTTGAACACTGAACCTTATCACATTTCCGATATTAAAGGAAATAGTGTAACATTTTGCTGACCCAGTAAATATGAAACATAATGTCAAAATGTGTCGCTAATTTATAATAATACTTGAAAAATATAATGTATGTTGCAGTATCCAAATTACTTATCAAAATATTTCTCATACTTTACATGAAATAAATCCTGAAAATGCACTCTCACATATATATATATATATATATATACATAGATAGATGGATAGATGTACGTGTATAAACATAATTAAAGTGATATTACATGTGTAAGAGGAATGGAAAAACTGATTTAAGAAAGTAAATTGAAGGTACAAAAATAAACCATGACTGAAAATTATAATTTAATGTTACTTTTACGATTATTTGCAGTAATGCATACACGCAATCTTTTATTTAATACCTTTACTTAGCAGAGAAAGTGAAATTTTATGCTTAAACTCAAACCGACAGTGTATTTTCTTTTCTTTTTAAGTGCTCTCGTAGATAATGTAGATCATAAAATTTTAATTTCTTTAATATCTAAATAACGAACATTCTCTCACACACCGCAGAAAGTATTACATGAAATATTAAAAATAAAATCGATTTTGATTTTCAGAAAAAATGAATCTATATGCACAATAATGTTTAAAATAAAAAATAATTTTGTTGAGAAAAAAAGTTTATTGAGCGAAATAAGAAAGTATAAAGCACATTTGAAAATATAGATTACGCACAATGTTTGTAAACATGTTTTAAGCACTTGTGAAATTGACTTTGTGATAGAAACAAATTTACTAAGAAAAGTACAACCGTACGCAATGCTCTTGTGGTACTATATCTTTAATTAGATCTGGAATTCTTTGAGAAAGCCATTGGTACTATATCGATCCCTAGCAGTTAGCGTCTAAACCAATGGATATTTATCGGACCTGGTATCTCAGGAGATTCAGGTTAGGGTTTTCATCTTCATATTCGTGTCAGCTTTAGGCCTGAGATTCTTTTTCCATTCCCCATTCAGTTCGTCAGAAGACAGAATTTAGCTGAGTAAACTTGAGAAAGCTTTTTCGGGAAGGGCTGTGTGAAAGTAAGTGAATTCAAATCCCAAGAAATATATATTCGTGAGACTAGGGACTCAGTTATGTGCGTGAATGATATTCTGTATTTTTCTCTGGTGAACACGGATTCTAACCTTATAGATTATGAATCACTAAATGTACATAAAATGCCTATGATAGATAAGCTCGCATATTTTACGACATAAAAATGTGTTTCATGACGATTTCTATATTTTATATTATTAGTATCTCGAGGGAAATATATTGAAAACGCTTCGACATTTCAATTGCATATGTGAATACACATTTTTAGATACTCCCAGGATATGAATCAAAGATCTGATAGTTTTTTTATTTTTGTGCAAAATTATAGATTTTGTAGAAATGCATCTTTTTTGAAAATATGTTAATGCAAAAAACTTCATGTTTCGGTTGATATACATGCATTTTTTGACGGATACAGTAGTTGCTATTATAATTTTCTATTTTAAATTTAAAAAAGTCTTGAATTTTATTAAAAAAATGATACATTTGTTTTAGAAAATTAATAATGTGGTCATCACAAGATCAGTCAAAAATAACATTAGTTTTTTAATCTTCACTGTATTAGTAATGTTTCCTTTATTTATTAACAAATATCTGTCGTTAAATAAGGAAATGATTAATATTCGGAAACAGCATTATTTAAAGTATACCCTTGGCTCAAATGAAATTAAAATAAATGAAAATAAATTAATTTTTAACCGACTTCAAAAAAAGGAGAGGAGGTTATCAACTTGACGCATACGTATTTTTTCAATGTATGTTCACCGATTACTCCGAAACTATGCAACCGATTTGAGGAATTTTGAGGAATTTTTCGAAAGAGGATGCTTTCGAAATGGTACCATTTCCATTTCATTGAAACTGATTCACTACTTTTTTAGTAATTAGGCAAAAACTAATAAAATTAGTGATTCCTCGCTAATTAAAAGTAGAATGTACGTTGAATAAGTTCTCCGAACGGAGCGTAAGCAGGATGACAGAGCGGTCTAAGGGTTTCGATTTAATCTCTGGTTTTCGAAAGGGAGAGCGGGTTCGAACCCCGCTCTTGATATACGTGCACAATAATCTTTTCCGTGTTATAATTTTTACATATCTATTTTACAAATTACATACTAATAATTATTAACCGACTTCAAAAAAGGAGGGGAGGTTATCAATTCGACGCGTATGTTTTTTTTTTCTTTTTAATGTATGTTTAGCGATTACTCCGAAATGATGCAATCGATTTCTGTAATTTTTGCATTAAATGAAAGAGGATGCTTTCGATTTTTTCCACATCCGTTTCATCGAAATTGGTTCATTGCTTTTTTAAGTAATTAAGCAAAAACTAATAAAATTAGCAATTTCTCGCTAATTAAAAGTAACATGGACGTTGAATAAATTCACCGCATGGGTTGCAAGCACGATGGCCGAGCGGTCTAAGGCGCTCGATTTAAGCTCGGGTTCTCAAAAGAGAGCGTGGGTTCGCACCCCGCTCCTAACATATGTGTACAATAATCTTTTCTGTGTTATATTTTGTACATATATATTTTACAAATTAAATACTAATAATTATGCTATTAGGAATATTTTGTATTAACCGTTAGCATATAGTATGAGAGATCTTTTATCAACTCAATAATTAAGCAGTGAAAGTGTACTAATATAATCGACTTGCGAAAAAATTAACATGGACGTTGAATAAGCTCGCCGAAATATGTGCAGTAAGGATGGTCGAGCGATCTACGGTTCTCGAAAAAGCGCGTGGTTTCGACCCCTACTCCTGACGTGCGTGTATAATTTACAACAAATTTCAATATAGGTCTTGTATATGTTAATAATGTCTATTTTAACACCATATTCATTGAAATTAACGTTTAAATTTTATTTCAAAGCAAGGCGTTTAAGAGTAGAACAAAAATAACAAAAATGTGTTAAAAGTTTAAGCAAAGAATCGTTTTTATGCAATCTGACGTAATCGGTTGCGCACGCAACCAATTTCTGGGTGTATAAGAAACAGTCAGTTGTTGTTTTTGAGTTAGTACAAAATGCCTCAGTCGAAAGAATTTTCAGAAGAGGAAAGGATAAATATTTGGAATATGAAGAGTTAAACGTAAGTCTGTTTAGGAAATTGCAAGTGCATTAAAAGATCAAAACGAATTATTCATCAAATTTTGGCTCGTGGAAATGATTTCACACGAAAATTTTGTTCAGGAAGGCCACGAGTGACTAGTTTGGCGAAGATAGCTGCATCAGAAATATGGCTTCAACTAGTAATTTCTCCTTTCGCAAATAAAACATGCAGTTGGAGGAAAAATAATGAAAAAAAACTGTTCTAGAAGAGTTTTGAAATTCAAATACAGCAAATACCGTAAAAAGGCTCAATTACCGTGTCTCAAACGACACCATAAAGAAGCTAGATTACAATGGGCCGAAGAGCATATGTGATTTGGTGAAAAGCGGCTGAATATCATATTCAATGACAAAAAAAAAAAAAAAAAAAAAAAAAAAAAAAGGAACCTCGATGGCCCTGATGGATTGAAGTACTATTGGCATGATCTCCGCAAAGAACCTGGGAGTGTATTTAGCGGACAACATATTGGTGGTTCTGTAATAGTATGGGGGGCTATTTCTTTCAATGGTCAGACACATCTAGCATTCATGAGTGGTTGTGAAAACTCTGAAAACTACCAAGAGACACTTGCCAATCATTTGCTTTCTGTGTAGCGAGGTTTTGGGAGGGGGAGGAAAATCGTTATTTCAACATGATAATGCTTCGATCCATACCTCAAACTCAACTTCATCATGGTCTGTCATCTCTTCAAAAGTGTCTGTTTTGAAATGGCCAGCAACTAGTCGTGATTAAAACCCTATAGAAAATAAGTTCCACAGACATTCAGATGTTTATATTATAATAAATATTGATATATTTTTAGAGCTAACTGTTTGAGTAACTTTAAGAACAATATTTATTTTATTTATGTTAATTTAATGAATCAAATTGAAACAAGAAAAAAAAGTCAACCTACCAAATACTTTCAGCGTACCTAGAATACGATAAATTATCGTCACCATTAAGTGAAGCTGAAAAATGATATGTAAGTAAAAATTTTACAAAAAAGAAATCACATTTAAGAAAAAATATTTTAGCAATTACTGACCATAGTCGAAATAGTATTTAAATTCTTTTGAAACACTCTGTAAATAATCCATATATTTGAATGTATAATTTATAGTATATTGAGTTCTTCTCATGCCACCTTGATACGTAAAAAAATTAGTTAAATTTAAAAACGCATAGAGCAACTGAAAGTGCACTATCAGCAATTGTTACTGATGGACAGTACTCTAACAGAATTTTTTGTGTATTCTTGTAAATAAACTATAATCGCCACGTTCTCCATGTTGCATAAAAAATGTTATTGTGCAACTTAATAATGTATACGAATTTGATTATGTTTGAAATTGTGTAATATCCTTAAATTACATTGCAAACCTTATCCTCCGTAGACCATGATGTAACACAACTCTATTATAAGCTCTTGTAAACGAAGTACAAACACTGCACATTCATTTTTTTCAGTGGGGAATGTCCAGTAATAATCTAAAATAATATACATCAATGGCATGATAATCAAAGAATATTTACGAAAGTTAGAGCGCTGTCAGACAATTAGACGGCTAGGAAATCCGAATTTATCAATTAAACACTTTTCAATATTGTTGAGAAAGTGTTAAAAATGCTTAAAATGTTACGCGTAATAGAAAGATAAATTTATAAAAGTACATTAGAAAATTGTCCTTTTAATTTATCGATTTAATAACTGATATAAAACTTCTTTTTTAAATTTTTTCGGTGACGCGCATTTATATTACTTTTAAAAACAAAATTCTATGAAGCTGGCTTTGTTGATATATATTTTATTACTGTCATTATTAAATTTCTTATTTTATCGTTTAAAAGAAATTACTATTATTATTTCTTTTCGTAGTGCATGCGATAAGTTGGAGTTAGACATTTAATTAAAGTTTTAAAATTCCCTTCTGAAAATAAATTTTCATGTAGTACCGTTAATTCTGTCCATGCTTGAAACAGACTACATTTATAAGCATATTTGTGAAACAGATTACATAATAAAATATAAATCAATTGAAGAACTGCGTGCTTAAAGTCTAAAAATTTTTTTAATGAAGTGAAGTTTTACTGCTGTCGCAGAGAAATACTTTAAATAATGACAAACATATATCTTATTATGATAGTCATTTAACCTAAAGTCATGAAAAACTATGTATAAAAAATTATACACTTTTTATAAACTTTCCTGATAGCCATTGCATTGTTTTCCATGCATGATTTCACATTTTAAATCAGATATTTTGTAGTATCACTTTTTTGATAAAGGATGTACTAAAATAAAATTGAAATTACTAGAATTTTTCAAAATATTTGTATTATTTACAATCAGTATCTATTAATATCGTTACAAAAATCTATAAAATAAACTTCTTTTTTACTATCTATTATTCACTCACAAACATATATAATTGTACGAAATTTTTTGTACAGTCTGAATTTTAGTTTTATTATTTAACAATTAAGACATTGGTTCACATTCGTTCTTTTTTCAGAGAATGCTTTTGCTAATTAGATTGGATAGAGTTTCTCTGCATAACATGATTTGCCTATTGTTTTCCTCTATTCCCGGGGTTTTGTATTGTGTTTACTTCTCTTTTGCTAACCACAATCACTAATTGGATTACATCCAGATGGCCAATGTAACAAGGTTTTCTTATAGTTTTTATGTGTTTCCAATTTTTGCATTAGCTTCTTTTTTATGTATACAGTAGGGAATTCTTATGACGCATGTTTGGCAAAATATAATTTAGCTTCTGATTTATAATTTGTATGTTCATTGCTAGTAAATGTATTGAAATTCACATACATTCAGAAAGGGATATCCCGAATTAATCTAGATAAAATAATTAAATCTATGAATTCTAAAACGTTTCTTTTTTTAAATGCGTTTGTATTTTGTTCTAAACGTATCCTTGTGAGTAGTTATATAGAATAATTTGGCAAAATATAATGTAGCTTCTAATTTATCATTTTTATGTTCATTGCAAGTAAATGTATTGAAATGCACATACATTCAGAAAAGGATATCCCGAATTAATTTAGATAAAATGATTAAATCTATGAATTCAAAAACGTTTCTTTTTTAAATGCGTTTGTATTTTGTTCTAAACGTATCCTTGTGAGTAGTTACATAGACTAATTACCGTGCCACTCAAATTTTCCGTTTAATGAGCAAAGAGCATTAATTATTGATATTACTAAGACCTATACCCAATGAACTATAACGAAGAAAGTATAAGATGTAATCCAAAAGGATGATGAATATGGCGAAGTGACTTAATCAATAGGTACAAATATGGAGGAATTTGAATACCACTATTTTCGGATAGTAATGTTTGCATTATTTAATCTTAGAATTCTGCTCTTTTATGAGATGAATATTGCATTTTTTAACACAATCAAACTGATTGGTAAAGTTATTAGGATGGGCGAAGCGAATCCTCTACTAGGCCACTCAAGTTACAATTTGTCGTACATTTTATGAAAAAACTATTCAATATTTTTACTTGAAATTATATATACGAATAGATTATGATTTGTAGATTTGCACAATGTTTTATTTTTTTTTACAGAATAACCTTTAAAAAATATTATTTTAATAATTAGTTTATGCTACATGTTTTTCTATTATGGACGCATTTTTGCAAATAAAAAATTGAATGTGTATCTTTTCATTTTCAGAAGGAAAATAAACAATGGGGTTAGTAATTATAGATAGAATCATGATTAATTAATTAAATAAAATATATGTTCATTTTTTCGCCAAAATCGTTTGCAAAAAAAAAAAAATTGAATCCATATCTTTTTATTTTAAGAAGGAAAATAAACCATGGGGTTAGTAATTATAGATGAAATCAAAATTAATATATTAAATAAAATATATTTTCATTATTCTGCCAAATTTTTTTACACAGTTTATGCTTATGGATTTTAAAAGAATTATATTATGATTTATTTATTTAGGTATTTACTTTGGTAAAGTGGCAACAAAAGAATCGTAAACAAGTAAAATTAATTCTTATATAAAGTAAATATTTTGTTAAGTTCGGTATTCGAAATGTAAGACTGAAGAATAATTTAAGAATAATTTAAGAATATTTTAATTGATTGAAGAATAATTTAATTGAACCAAATTAAATATATTAACTACGTTTATAAATAATTTCTGGAATGTATTAGTAATTTAAAAATGCCGGGACAAGAATACTTACTGGCCGCAACGAACGCGAACATGATTTAGCTTCAAGGCAAGAGGCTAGATATCAGCATAAAAAGCGACGATATGACGAACCTTTTCTGACAGATATTGCAATGTGCTAGGAAATATGCTTTAAATTTCGAAGCCCAAAAAAATTTAAAATTATATTTTTGTAAAATTTGCCATCGTCGTTGGTTTGATATACATATTCAATCTGACGGATCTTGTGAGTCTTGCCATAAATATATTGTAAATAATGAAATAAATATTTTTAAAAATTCTGCTTCGAAAATATTTTTATTTATGCCAGCCTTATATCATAAATAAAAAATTCCGAGGAAATTCTTAGTTATTTGGCTGAGTTTACATTTCTAAAATTTAAATGCACCAAAACATGAGATAACATTTTTGCTTAACCCTTTCCGGCACACTGTGCCCGGTCTGCGATACCTAATTTTAATTCCAAACTTGCAAACGGCACCAATAATATTTTAGTAAAATTTTTCTTTAACAATAAAAGCTTAAATTAGGGGTTTCAAAATATCTAAAAATTTCGTTGGTGACTTCCGGTGTCAGTCGACAATTTCTCATTTTACTAACAGGTTTTGCCCGTGCCGGAAAGGGTTAATAAAGATGCAAAAATAATATAAAAAAATAATGTTACTTTCAAATATTTATCTTATGAAATAGTGCTTCGCGAATCCAATCAAAGCGCGGCTTTTGCTAGTCATTAGGATGAGCGAAGTGAATCCTCTACTAGGCTACTCAAATTACATTTTGTCGTACACATGACAAAAAAACTATTCAGTATTTTGACTTGAAATTAAACAAAAAAACAAATTATGATCTGTAGATTTGCACAATATTATTATTTTTTTACATAATAACCTTTGAAAAATTATTATTTTAATTAATTTATTTTACATGTATTTCCATTACGGACGCATTTTTGGAAATAAAAAAATGAACGTGTGCATTTTCAAAAGAGAAAATAAATCATGGAATTAGCAATTACAGATAAAATCATGATTAATTAAATAAATAAAATATATTTTCTTTATTCAGACAAAATCATTTACGATCATGACACGCATATTAAAAGAATTATATTATGATTTGTTTTTTGAAAAGTGGCAACAAAAGAATTACAAACAAATAATATTAATTTTTAAATTCGTTATATAAAGCGGTATTTGAATTCGAAGGTTGAAAATTGAACCAAATGGAACATATATATTATTATTTTGATACATGTAATATTATTTTTAAATAGTTTGCCTTTTAAAAACAATTTATGGAACGTATTAGTTCTGTTATAAAAAATGCCAAAAAAAACGTACACTTACTGTTTGAAAAGATTGCCAATATGATATAGCTTTAAGGCAAGAGGCTAGATATCAACGTAAAAAACGACAGCACACATGTCATATATAGAGTTGTAAAAAGTCGGTTTATTCTCGGGTTTATTTCCAATAGACCAGGTTTGTTCCCAGGTTTATTCCCAAAAAACCGAATTATTCCAAAAAATCCCGGGTTTTTTCCAGGTTTATTCCTAAAAACCCGGTTTATTCCCGGGTTTAAACCGGGTTTTTCCTAACCTTTGCAACGCTAGTCATATACCGACTACATTGGCGCGATTTCTCCGACGCCAATTTGATAAAAACCTCGTTTTCAAATACCAGTTACCATATACAGGGTGTCCCAGAACTTCATGTACAAACTTTGAGGGGTGGTAAAGAACGTCGTTTGGAACCACAATTACATAGGAAAGCATGGGTGGAAACGTCTTGTTAACCATTTCACAACCAGTTAAAATTTATATGAAACTACAAAATTATTAATACAAATTGAAAATTGACACCAGAATTTTAATACGATTTTTTCAATTATTATGTATGTGAAATGTATTTCTTTTTCTTCTTTGCAAATACATTTTTCAGCGATTTCTGATGTCATTCATATTTTTTCACATTTTAGTAATTTCTAATAGCTACTAAGATACTTGATTTTAAAGAAACATAATTTTAAATTTAATTTAAAATTAAATTATTTCTTGCAATTTTTTTTGTGTAATAAAGCGTTCTACACTGCTTCCCGCATTGTGTTATAACTGTGTCTTTGTGTTTCTTTGAGCTTTTCACTGAGAAAGCACTTCCATTGCTAAAATGTGGAAAAATATGAATGACATCGGAAATTGCGGAAAAATGTACTTGCAAAGAAGAAAAGCCAGACATTTCACATACATAATAAATGGAAAAATCATATTAAAATTCTGGTGTAAATTCTTATTTTGTATTAAAATATTGTAGTTTCATAAACATTTTCACTCTCTGTGAAAGGGTTAACAAGATGTTTCCGCCCATGCTTTCCTGTGTAATTGTGGTTCCGAACGATGTTCTCTAACCACCCCTCAAAGTTTGTACACGAAGTTCTGGGACACCCTGTATATTTTAAAAAAGGTAATAACAATAAATTAAAAAAAAAGTTTAATTAATATATGTAGAATCAAACAATTTATAGAAATTTAAAAAATAAAATAAAAGTACATAAATAATTTATTAAGGGAAAAGTTCTGTATCCTGTGCTGGAAATGTTCCTATCCTGTGCTGCTTGGCGCGATTGGCGAAAAAAGGGAAAATTGCGACAAAAATCCATATTAGCAACTTACTAGATTTCTAAAGATGGTGGAAGAACAGGATTTTTAAATAATTTATAAACATATACAAGGTTCGCACACTCCTTGGAATTTCCAAGGACTTTGGCACCACTATTAAAAATAAGAAAATTAACATTTAATTTTAAAACCGCAACATTCGTAATCCCCGCCTTCATTCACAAATTTTTCAATATTTTTCTGCAGTGAAACACTTCGAAAATATTCTTAAAATTTAGTGGTAAAACTGTGCGAACCCTGATATATTTATTTAATAAACGTTATATGTGTCACATGTTAAAAAATATACGATGTTTATATAAATATTTTTATGTATATGCATTTTAAATATATCTCTATATATTTGTAAAATTACATTTAGTGATATACGTATATAAATACATGTATGCACACATAAACAAATATTATGTTTTTACATGTGTTTTTATAATTTTACATATTTTATATATTTACTATATATGTCAAAATAAAAAAATAATTAATTTTTTCGAAAAAAAAAAGGGATAAAGTAAAAAAACAACCCCAAACGTTGGAGATCGCAACCACATCAATTCGTTTAATGCCAAAAAAAAAAAAAAAAAAAAAAAAAGGAAAAGGATATGGAACTTTTCCCTTTATTAATAAATAAGCAATATCAAGGTTACACAAATAAGAAATCCCCCATTCGTGGACAGTAGGGTGGTGCGAAAAAACAAAAGTTTTTATTTCCGAATCGCTATAGTGCGTAAATGTTGCAATTGGTTAACACAAGAAAAACTAAAAAAAAAAAAAAAAAAAATTCAAATCGGACTTTATCTTCCGATCGCGCAAACCACCTAAAAATTAAAAAAAAAATGAAAATTTCCGATTTTTTCAGAATTTTTTGAAAAATATTACAATACATATATTTTATCATTATAGTGAAAAATATTTGCGTATTGTACTGTTTAATAATTATAAAAAAATAAATTGCGTTTAGAGAATATCTTACGATCGCGCAAGCTCATTAAAAATCGGAAAAGATTTTGATGTATTAAGAAAATAATTAAATTAATTCAGTTTGCGATCTCCTGTTGAAATTTAAACGCTGAGCATAATATCGCCCAATCCAAAGTTGCGGGTGTGACATTTACACAACTTAAATTAGTCATCAGCAAAAATATTTTTGAGCATTGGTTTCAATCTGTATGAATTTCAATGTAAACCACTTACACATACATTTATCCAAATCTGAAAATTGTCTTATATATCATTTATTTATTTAAAAAAAAAAAAAAAATATTTCCACCTGTTGCGGGCGTGACATAAAATGGACATGCATTTTCATCTTTCAGTGCAAAAATGCAAAACTCTGTGAATTATGACAACTGAATGAATTGATTTTTTTAAATATTAGACAGTAATACTTAATTAATTATTCTATGAAAAAATTAAATTGCTTACTCAATTCTTGCTTTTGTAGAAAATATTCAAAATTTCCGTTGCGGGTGTGACTTGTATGGCCAATGAAATAATGACATATACAAATATATTCAAGACAGATATTTTTAATTAAAGAATTAATCAATATTACAATTATGATATCAGAGAGCAAGATATCAAACAAATTTCATTTCCAATCTTGAATTTATAATTTCTGGTGGTGGTAGCTTTTTTTTACAAAATGCTCTTTTTTTTCCTAGGATACATCGGACTGACTTGGCCAAATATACACATTTTCTTAAATTTTTTTTCAAACATTCTAGTTCTATAACGTCACAATCCATTTGTCTTATTTGTCCGTCAAAGTTTTCACTCTTTTTAATGTCGAGAATAAAACAACTTCTACAAAATCTCCAACTGCACATTCATCGTTGGATATTATATCCTTGTCAAAGTATGAATACATCTGACTGACTGAGCCAAATATACACATTTTCTTAATTTTTTTTCAGATACTCTTATTTTATATCATCCCCATTTATTTGTCTTATTTGTCCATCAAAGTTTTCACGTTTATTTATTTATTTATTTATTTATTTTTATGTGGAGAACAAAACAACTTCTACAAAATCTCCAACTGCACTCTTATCGTTAGATATTATATTTTTGACAAAATATGGTAACAAACAAATTTTCTTGTGACTTTTTGAAGTAATTTCTACATTAATTGTTCCTATGTCAATAGAAACAACATGTATCCATTGAATGTTGAACTCCAATTGTGCTTGGTGCCAGCATGCATGAAGCATTTTCACACTATCTTCTGAAATTTCACATTCAGCAAAATTCTTTTATATTTTTAGGACTTTTTCTACACACATGGCAAAATCTGAAGCTGAATTTATAGTTGCAAAGCATTGCTAACGTTAACAATTTATTCGCAACTGCACCAACCCCGTCGACAACTCCTTTACCATGAGATGAAGTGCAGAAGGATTGCCATCCTTTACCATGATTTTTTTAAATAGTCTCTTCTTTACTCTCCTTGCTTTGTCTCTTTCCTTTTCTTGGTAGATATTCTTCATATTTAAAAGGGTTTTCTTTAATATTTTTCCGATGATATCGTGATTTTTCTGTACTCTTCATTCTCTGCAAAAGAGAATAAATTAATGTGTAAACTGAATAAATATAGCACTTCAAATCCAGAAATATACGCTTAACAAATTGTTAATATTTATCCCTTGAAATTTCTAATCTTACATAAAGTTAATTATGTTAAATTTTGGTTAATTTCAAACTGACTATATACATTTTATGCTAACTTAATAAACATTTTAAGAGTTTCTATTATTCTTACTTCTAATTTTTATTTAATTTGAATTAAAAGAGAAAAAAAAATCTTCCTCTAATATTGCTTTACTTATTTTAAAAAACTAAATATATACATATTAGATAAATACTGTCAAATAACATATGTATATATATATATATATATATATATATATACAGGGTGTTTCTAAATTCATGGTCCAAACTTTAAGGGGTGATAGTACACATCAAGACAAACAATATTTAAATAGGAAACCAAGTGTCCCAAAGTCTTCCGAAGGAGATAGGCGCCATTAAAGTTTAGGAACCAAAAATTCAAATGATTATGAAAAACAGAAAAATTGGTCGATTCGTTTGCGGTTTACACTAAAATTATTCTTTATGTCAGTATTGTCTTGAAAATAAATTATAAAGATAAATTTCAAAAAATGACGATAGAGGGCGCTTTAGACTTTAGAGTAACGAACAACTATTTTTTACCGTTATTTTTTGCATCTCATTAAAGGTTTCGTAAGCTTAAACTTCAACTTAAATTTTGAGCTCAAAATCTGAATAGTTGGAAGCAGTTAAGTAGCACAAACTTAATTGTGTTCAGAGGGTTTTAAATTCAAATGATTATAAAAAACGGAAAAATTGGTCGATTGATTTGCGGTTTTCGCTAAAACTATTCTTTATGTCGGTATTTTATTGAAAATGAATTATAAAGATAAATTTCAAAAAATGCCGATAGAGGGCGCTTTAGACTTTGGAGTAACGTACAACTATATTTTACCGTTATTTTTCGCATCTCATAAAATTTTCTTAGAAGCTTAGACATAAACTTAAATTTTGAGATGAAAATCTGAATCGTTGGGAGTGGTTAAGTAGAGCAAACTGAACTGTGTTCAATGGGGGTGGGGAGGTTCAAATTTCAAATTATTTTAAAAAAACGGAAAAATTGGTCGAATCGTCGGCCGTTTTCGCTAAAACTATTCTTTATGTCAATATTTCCTTGAAAATAAATTTTAAAGATTAATTTCAAAAAATACCGATAGAGGGCGCCTTAAACTTTAGAGTAACAAACAACTATTTTTAACCGTTATTTTTTGTATCTAATTAAATGCTTGTAAAAGTTCTAACTTAAATTTTGAGCTCAAAATCTGCATCGTTTTGAGTAATTAAGTGCGGAAATTTGAAATGTGTTCGAGGGGTGGGGAGGGTAACATTTTAACTCCTGAACACTGTTCAGTTTCCGCTTCTTAACCCCTCCATCGATTTAGAATTTGAGCTCAAAATTTAAATCTAAGCATTTGCAAGCATTTAATTAGATACAAAAAATAACGCTTAAAAATAGTTGTTGGTTACTCTAAAGTTTAAGGCGCCCTCTATCGGTATTTTTTGAAATTTATCTTTAAAATTTATTTTCAAGGAAATATTGACATAAAGAATAGTTTTAGCGAAAACGGCAGACGAATCGACCAATTTTTCCGTTTTTTAAAATAATTTGAAATTTGAACCTCCCCACCCCCATTGGACACAGTTCAGTTTGCTCTACTTAACCACTCCCAACGATTCAGATTTTCATCTCAAAATTTAAGTTTATGTCTAAGCTTCTAAGAAAATTTTATGAGATGCGAAAAATAACGGTAAAATATAGTTGTACGTTACTCCAAAGTCTAAAGCGCCCTCTATCGACATTTTTTGAAAATTATCTTTATAATTTATTTTTAAGAAAATTTTAATTTTAGTGAAAACCGCAAACGAATCGACCAATTTTTCTGTTTTTCATAATCATTTGAATTTTTGGACCCTAAACTTTAATGGCGCCTATCTCCTTCGGAAGACTTTGGGACCCTTGGTTTCCTATTTAAATATTGTTTGTCTTGATGTGTACTATCACCCCTTAAAGTTTGGACCATGAATTTAGAAACACCCTGTATATATATATATACACTATATTGCCATTGATTATGGGACACTTGCGATTTTAGACATTTTACTAAATATCTATAAAAATACATGAGGAATCATCTCGAAACTCTTAGTGTATAAATATAATAGTATAAGTCATACATCTCCGTGAAGATTTTTTACCGAAACTCCATAGGGGACCGTCAACAAATTAAAAAAAATGAATATCTTTTGAATAACCCTGTCAAAACTAATGTAGCAAAAGCGCGCAAACTCTAGATTGTGATTGAATGTCTTATTGTAATAAGCCTTGTTCATTTTTATGCAAATAGCATGCATACTCGCAGAGTAATTAAGGTTTTTATAAAAATAATCCCAAATTTTTCCAAGTTTTTTCCTTATAATTTTCAGAGTTCTTAATATAAAATATTATTTTTTTCAGAAAATATGACAAACAACATTGCACACAGTACCCTGTAATCAGAATTAAAAAATAATGAAAATTGTATAAAAAATGAGTTGGTTTACTAAATAATTTTTTAATGCGCATGCGTCAACGATATCAAAATTTCATTTGCATATTATGTTAGCTAAATGTATAGAGCAACTTTTGTGAAAGTCACAAAATCATAACTTGAAAATTCTGACAATAATCGTCAATTGAATAAGTCGAAAATCCGTTATTCTCAAAATGAAGCAAAAACAAGAGGGGTTGTATTCATATATTCATTGATTAGTGTCAATATAGAATACACAATATGGGATGTACTACTGCATTTGGATAAAATCCCTCATTTTTTGCTTCATTTTGGAAACAACGGATTTTGTCCTTTTTCTATAGACGATTACTTTCAGAATTTTCAAGCTATGATTTTGAGACTTTTACAGAAGTTGCTCTATACATTTAGCTAACATAATATGCAAATGAAATTTTGATATCTTTGACGCATGCGCAGTAAAAAATTATATAGTAAACCTACTCATTTTTCATACAGTTTTTATTATTTTTTAATTCTGATTACAGGGTACTATGTGCAATGTTGTTTGTCATATTTTCTGAAAAAAATATTATTTTATATTAAGAACTCTGAAAATTATAATGGAAAAACTTGGAAAAATTTGGGACCATCTTTATAAAAACCTTAATTACTCTGCGAGTGTGCATGCTATTTGCATAAAAATGAACACAGTGTATTACAATAAGGCATTCAATCATAATCTAGAGTTTGAGCGCTTTTGCTACATTAGTTTTGACAGGGTTATTCAAAAGATATTCATTCTTTTTTAATTTGTTGACGGTCTCCTATGGCGTTTCGGTAAAACATCTTCACGGAGATGTATGACGTATTCTATTATATTTATACACTAATAGTTTCGAGATGATTCCTCATGCATTTTTCTAGATATTTAGTAAAATGTCTGAAATCGCAAGTGTCCCATAATCAATGGCAATATAGTGTATATATAAAACAAAATAAAATTAACAAATTTAAAGATAATTGCAAAAATATTGTTTCCTAATTTTTTTTAAATTTCTATAAAAATTTTACCTTTTTAAATTAATTTCTTAATCATATATCACTAATAAAATGATTTTCTTATAATAAAGCAACAGTTTTATCAATCCAAACTGAATAAATCAACTGCACACAGTGTCACATGCTCAGATGATGCAAATTTTTATTTATTAACTGGAATTCACTCTATTAAATCAAAGGATATAGTTAAAGCTGCCAAATACATGTTTTCCAGCATATTATTCTTATATAAATTTACATATAATTTGTTCAAATATACATTTGTATTCAATTTTAAAAGGCGTTGCGGGTGTGATTTTAATTAAATGTCACACCCGCAACAGGGACATGTCACGCCCGCAACGCTCAATAATTATAATTAAAATATTAATTAATTTTTTTTGTGTCTGTAATTCAAAGTATCTTAATAAACTATTTTTGAATATAAAGTTTCATAACTTTAAATCAAAAATATTTTTCTGTAGAGATATAAATGTAACTTTTTGTTGCGGGTGTGACAAAATAATTAAGAGTACTAATTAAATATGCTTACCTCTTGTAATGAAGATTAGTGAACACTTCTCTGCAGAAAAAACTCTCTGTAATAGCTTTCAGATCATATATATCCAAGTTTGGAGATTTTTAGAATGTTTGTTCAGCTGTACGAGACCATGAAATGTAAAGATTTTTGCCGCAGTCTACATTGCAAAGTCATAGCGTCACTTTATTAATTAAAATAAGTATGTTAATGACAAAAATTTAATTCTTTTTTGATAAAATATGAAATAGTACACTCTTAACAGTTAATATGCAAAATTTCAATCATATTTAAAGAAATTTAAATTTTCATCCTTATGTCCATTTTTTTGTGGATTGGGCGATATGCCATTTTTGAATATTCTTGACCTTACCATGACGAGATCGCTGCAGGGTTTAGTAGTTCCGCAACTCCTGTTAGCCACTTTGCTCTGAAGTCGCCCTACGTGTGCACACCCATCCCTCCCCAATCCCGTCCATTTGCACAGTGCGCCAAATCGTACCAGAGAGCCCGTGAACGAATTTCGTTTGTTAATTGGATGTATTGTGTTATTTTAAATACATTAACATGTGACATGGATACGAATATGCATACGTCGTTGAGAAAGAAAATTCTTAGCCAATCTTTTCATTGTCACATATTTGGTCATCCAAGAGATTTTTTGCCAAATAAGTTTCCAACACACGAATATAACTCCCGTAAGAGACATTAAAGAAACCCTTTAAATGAATTTAAATGTTATAGAATTGTTAAAAATACTTCTAGTCTTTTTCAATAAATGCGTCCATATAATACGCATTGATATGTAGAATGATACCTGTTTGAAGATGTTTTATAGTATTTTTAAACAGGTATACATTCCCCCTTGTGATATTTCTCTCAGAACTGAGGAGTTTAACTAAAGTATCGTCCTTTCTTCCATCAAAATATATGTCATGTGGTTCTTATGAATCCATTTGACTTTGCCGTAATTTTTTTCTAGTACGACTGTTTTCCCTTCTAATTTTGTTTCGGTCAATTATTTGAGAAGCATCTGTTTTAGTTACTACAGCAATATTATCTAGCACATTCAACGCTATAGCAGTACTTGTACGGTCAGATGCACCATTGCGATCGCAATGCAAAGATGTAGATTGTAACTCCACTTTCATTTGCCATGGTAATGTCTTCTTTTTAAAAATCTGATGGACTGTATCAGTCATGATAATGAGATTTTACATATACCTACATTAGCATTAAAATTCTCCTGCATTTCATCTAAATGCTCAAGACCTTTCATTCCCGCTTCAACAGATTTGGAATGTTGCCTGTTCAATATATAGTTTCGTTATTCAAGTCTTGTACTCAGTTTTTTTTTATTGCCTATTTTTTATCTATCCTACCAATTTTTCCCATTCCTTACTGGGGATAGATAAATCTATGCTCAATGATTGGAATTTTGTTGCGTTTTTCAGACGTACAGTTCATCTCAATCGGACACTCCCTCAGTTCTGGAGACTTTTTACAGGAGCAATATAAATTCATTATGCATTTGTCACACAGTTGAGTTCCTTGGTTTTTTTTTAAACACATCAACCTTTTTTATAAGGTTTGGCTTTTTCTTGTCTCGAATATAAGATTTCGTTAGTTTATAATACTTATCGTAGTAGGCATTACTTATCTAAATGGTTCTATAATAAGAAACTTTTGGTATTGACGCCTTCTGTTAAATATACTTTATTTTTTTTGTGCCACTGTATTGCTGACAGATGAGAAAGTCATTTTAATGTTGTTGAGCTTACTTGCTAATAAAAACCTCTCCTCAAAGCAGCATCGAAGAACATCTTGTGTTGGAAGAATATTTGGCAGAAAATCACTTGCCTAGTAATTTTCTTGGTCAACGACGTATGCATATCCATATTTAATGTATTTAAAACAACACAGTACAACCAATTAACAAATGAAATTCATTCACGGGTTCACTGATACTAAATGGCACACTGTGCAAATGGACGAAGTTGGGGAGAGATAGGTGTGCACACGTAGGGCGAGTTCGCAACGTGGTTCACAGCGCTGTTTCGCAACGTGGCTTACAGGATTTTCGCGAACTACTAAACCTTTTCGCCCAGCAGCGATCTCGAAGTGGTAACATCTAGGATGTTCAAAAATAGCATAATATGCTCAATAGCATTAATTTACAATTAAATTTTTACATGCAACCGCAAACTTCACTTATTTAACTATTTTCTTAATATATCAAAATCACTGAAAATTGATTTTTTTCCCCGACTTTTAATGAGTTTGCGCGATCGGAAGATATTCTCTAAACTCAATTTATTTATTATTATTATTAAATAGAACAATATGCAAATAGTTTTCACTATAGTGATACAATATATGTAATAGTTTTTTAATTTTTTGAAAAAATCGGAAATGTTCAATTTTTTTGAATTTTTATGTGCTTTGCGCAATCGGAAAATAAAGTCCAATTTGAAAAAAAAAAAAGTAGTTTTTCTTGTACTAATCAATCGCAACTTTTCCGCACTATAGCGATTCGGAAATAAAAACTTTTGTTTTTTCGCACCACCCTAGTGGACAGCCAACCGCGAGGTATAGGAACAGTAAGTCCACGAAAGGATGAAAGGTCTCCCCGGCACCACAGGCTGCGCAGCGCATGTATATTTTGACATAAAAGAATATAATAGCTACATCAGGGTTATCATGTCATGCAAAATAACAACACTTTGTCGCCAGTTAAGTACCCCGGTGCATATATGATATGTCTGAAAAAAAATAATAGTGCCATTGTGGTGCGTATATAGCATCTGTGCCAAAACGACGACATGACGAATCTGTTCTGACAGAGAATGCATGTGCTCGGAAAAATGCTTTAAAATTCGAAAGTGTACAAAAAATTTAAAATTATTATTTATTTATTTATTTATTTTTGTAAAATTTGTTATCGTCGTTGGTTTGGCATACATATTCAATCAAACGGATCTTGCAGGATTTGCCATAAATGTATAGTAAATAACAAGATATACAGGGTGAATCATAAATATCGAAACAATAAGCTACCTCCTCAAATATTGCCCCTAGACCCATACTTCACCCATACTTCCAATTGCAAAAATTCATAAAAAAGGTGAAATTTCTGATAAGATAAGTTGCAACTCCATGGGGGTTTACCCCCAGGGGGATACCTTTTTTAGGTATTCACGGGCTTCACAAACCCGGGGCACCTGAGGGATCTTTCTCTTCCTTTTCCTCTTACTCCTCTTGTCTTCCTTTCACCTTTGTTTCACTCTCATTGTGGTTTCCTTTTCGGAGGTGAGGGCAATTCTGTATGAGCCGATACATCCTGTATATCGACTCATGGAGAATTGTAAACCACCCACGTGTTGGCCGTGCGTGGCGACCCGTGTCCCTGGAAAGGGGGATCCTGGCAGTTGAGGGAAACCAACACACTGCTTTGGCCTCTGCTTCAGGTAGACGGGAGGTGCATATTGGTCCCGTATGCATCAATCGGCTGGGCAGCTGGCTTTTGTCACTGGCTTTAGGGATCAAGCGAGCGAGCAATTACTAGCCATCTCGTTAAGTCTGGAGACTGACATAGGATTGTCTTGTGACCGTATAGGCCCTGGCTAGCACTGGTGCAAGAATGTGCATCCCCTTGTTGGGCTCGGTAGTGGGTGGTGCGGCCGGGGCCCGAATTGATCTTTTCTACCATGGATGGAAAAGCTTCACTTCCTCCTACTTCTCTCCCTCCCGGAGAGCAACAAATTGTGCAGAATACTTCATTTACTCGTTTTTTTATAATTAAACGCACCGATAGCCTCTCAGATAGTTCTTTCAAGAGAACCTCACCATTTCTTATCGCAAAAACATTCCAGTCTGTTTTTGGCGACGGTCACACTCTTAAAAAACTGCAGTCTGGGGATTTATTGGTTGAGGTTTCTTCAACCAGCCAATCACAGCTTCTGGACAATTGCACTACAATAGGTACTTTTGCTGTTTCTGTTAAAGCCCATCCAACTCTTAATACTTGTCGCGGTGTAATATCTGAACCAGATCTTTTATATTCCTCAAAAGAAGAGCTTCTCTCAAATTTAAAAGAACAAGATGTAATAGATGCACGCCGCATTACTATCCGAAAGAATGGACAAGTTATTCGGACAAAACACATAATACTAACCTTCAATAGCCATAATTTACCTTCTAGAATTAAAGCTGGATACCTAAGCTGTCCAGTCCGGCCCTATATCCCTAACCCTTTACGATGTTTCAAATGCCAGCGTTTTGGTCATACTAACACTAACTGTCGTGGCAATGTTACCTGTCCTCGTTTTGCAGAAGTCGGCCATGATTTTAAATTGTGTGAAAAACCAGAACGCTGTGCGAATTGCAAAGGTAACCATACGTCATACTCTCGCTCCTGTCCAATTTGGAACCGGCAAAAAGAAATTCTTGCAGTAAAAACCAGTCAAAATCTTTCATACCCAGAAGCTCGAAAACTTGTTGAAACCAGAACCCCATCTATAGGTCTTTCTTATTCTAGTTTACTCAAACAGCAATCAAAATCCGTAAGACATATAAGCACCCAGACAGAATCACCTAATCCACCTAGTACCCCAAAGAAACAAACACGAGATGTCAGTTGCCATACTAAATGTTCAGCTAGCCCTAAATTAGAGCGTTGGTTACCATCTTCAGAGCCTGTTACAATAGTCTATCAACCTATTCAACCACAAAAACCGAAAAAGTCCACTGAACCCCAGATAAGAACTAATACATTTGCATCTACATCTAAAAAATATCCTAATCTCCCTGCATCAAATTGCCAGAAACCTAATGCTAGTCAAAAGATTAAAGCAATTACACCCATTAAAAAAACCGTTGATCATTCTGCTTCTAACCACCAAAAGACCAATTCTGCTCAAACCGTTAAACCAAACCAAAAGACAAAAGAAAATAATGCGCTTCGTAATTCTCACCAATGGCAAACTGTAACAAAAAAACCGCGAAAATCAAATAATGACCCATCTGTTGCTTATTTGAAAGATCTCAAAAAGCTAAAGAGCTACATGGAAGAGGCTATGGAAGAATCATGCGAGTCAAGTGAAGACGAAGGGAACATTGTTTATGAGGAGTATGTGCCCGACTGATATTACCACTTACCTTTTTTAACTTCTGTGTTTTTTAAATGTTGTCGCCATTGTATTTACGTTTTACTATTTCTTATCATGTATCACTAGTTTACTGTTCGTATTGATTGTTCAGTTTTTATCCAGTCATAAGTATTTTTTACTCACATGTATTACCAACATTGCATCCTTGTTTTTTTTAAACTTGTTTTTATGTCAACTTATACAACTGTTTGTATTTTAACTTTTTACTATCAATTTTTATGGTTTTTAATTGACATAATTGTTTTTTAGCTATGAATGTTAGCTTTTAATTGCATGTTTTATTTACCTATCATTACTGATTTGATTGGTTATTAACACTATTTAGTTATAGATGTGTTTTCTTTTTGACATTGTCTTGGCGCATCATATCCCAAGGGGGACCTTGCGCCATTAAAACCAAATCAACCAACCAACCATGGGGGTTTATTTGAAAAAAAAAAATACGAAAATTTAATTTTTATACGGCCCTTGTAGGGCAAAATTCCCAGTTAGGAAATTATTCCTTATCCATTCCTAAATTGAACAAAACAAATTTCATCTCCGTATCTAAAAATCCCACAGAGATATTAAATCCCAAAATCCTCAAAAATTCCTGACTTACACCACTTTTCCCTGCCTCCAAACTGTGATTTTTTTTACTCAATTTCAACGCTTGTTAGGGAACATTCACAAATTGCAATTTAATAAAAATCGGTTTAAGATAGCGCTTTTTCTTTGGACACAAAATAGCAGCGTATAGTTTTAACGCTAAATTGGTATACCAGATGTCTGCCCGGGTCAAAATATCTAGGTCAGGTCCCAAACCGACCCATAGGGAAAAAAATTCGGCGTGCCCTGAAAAAATGTCAACATCATAACCCGGACCGGTCTGGAAAATAGTTTAAATCATAGCCCGGTTCAGTCGCAAATTTCTACATAGTTTTTTAATTCGCTGTGGGAAAAAAATGTTTCATATGGAGGAGTTCTGACCAAAAAATTCTTTTATAGCTTTTCGTTTTTTATATTTATACTTTTTATTATTAAAGAAGCGCCAAAGGCTGTAATATATTTATTTTATCAATGAATCTGTATTTATATGTAAATGTTTCACTTATATTTTAATATCGTTAATCCATATCCCATGCGTTGGAGACTCTGAAAAATGTTATACACTAAAACTTTTTAAGACGGAATCACATAGGAAAGAAAAAATACGTTATAGACAGATGCTCTCCCTAGAATGTGTAATTGGAGCATATTTTCTTTTCAGGTACTATTGCATTTATTTTGCATGGATCAACATATTTTCCGTTTAAGACAGAATTTCGTCATAGGCAGATTTTTTTCACTGGTTTTATTGTATTTAATTTTTTTAGCCTTTGAATAATCTATTTAAAAAATGAATTTTAAAGGGGTTTTTTTAAAATAAAGATTTTAAAATCTATATATTTTTCGTAAAAAATTCGATTGAGCCGAATTTTATTTATTTTATGTACGTAAAGTCAGTCAGAGACAGTGATTTTAATGTGATTTTATGAAAATTTCATCCAGAGTGCACCTAAGTTCAAGGAAGCAGTCCCCTCCTTTATGAAAAGTACGCTAGGCCCGGCCTGGCAGGTCTTCAGAAAAAAGTAACATCTCGGTCCTGGCCCTACCTGGGCCCAGAATACAGATTTTTTAACATCCTCTGGAGGACGATAAAAAGCCTGAAGTTATCAGAGGTAAATTTAAAAATTAAAAAAAGGACTTAATCTGCATCTTAGAAAAAGCATTTTTTAAAATAACTGATTTTTTACATTAGTTTTGTTTCGGCAAATTTGAAAAAATGTTTATTTTTGAAAAAAAAAATGTTTGCTTTTGAAAATATGATTTTTTTAAAAAGTTATATTATTTTTTCAATAAACATTTTTAATAGTTTTAAAATTAATATAAAAAAAAGCTTGGAACAAAACTAAAATCAGATTTTCATCTTTAATTAAATGAAAAGAAGTTATAACGATTTTTAATTGTCTCATTTAAACCTGTACTAACCACATGAAACTTTTATAAATTGCATGAGAAATTTTAGAATGTGATTTTCTTAGCAAATTATAAGGCTAACCATCACAAATAAAGAAAAAAATCAAAATTCTAACTCAAGAAACAGATTTTTTACGCGTTTTCTAGAACTGTTAAAGTAACATTGTTTTTTTAATTGCGCGCATTTCAGTTTATGTCTAATCCCTTAAAACCTGATGAAATTTTTAAACGGCTATAACTTTGAAAATTTTGGAGATATGACGATGCAATTTTTTGTGTCTTATTCAGGACTGAATAGGGAAAATTTTCCTAATTGGAATTTTTGTCCTACGGGGGCCGTATAAAAATTTAATTTTCGTAACTTTTCAACTAGACCCCCCCATGGAATGACAATTTATCTTATCAAAGATTTCAAATTTTTTTTATGAATTTTTGCAATTGGAAGTTGAGTCTAAGGGCAATATTTAAGGATATAGCCTATTGTTTCGATATTTATGACTCACCCTGTATATTTTTTCTGTAGCTAATAATATGAATTCTGGTCCACACCCTAAATAGCGAAGAGCTTAACTTTCGTTGAGGAGAAATTAATTGCCCAAGTTCATCCAGTTATTACTGTTTATCGCATTAAAGGTGGTCAGTTTCAATACAATCGTTAAATTATTAATTTTCATCAACATACTATAGAATTTTGTACTTTATTACCTCACTCCATAGATTCTATATCACAGTACATTTTTATGGACAACTTGGTCATAGAGTCGACCTAAAATCTAAGGCCAAATTTCAGGATTAAATGCCAATAATCGATTATTATAAATGTCACATTACTTGACATTAAACATAATGCACGCGTTTGTTATATCATCAAGTGATTTTTAATTCGACTTTTTATTTGTATTTTTATGATTGTTTTACTAATTTATTTATTTTTTCGTTATTTGAAAAATGCGCCAATTTGTACAAATCTTCTAATAGTTTAGCGATTTGCATTATTTCACAAAATTGGTCAAAGGGATAACCAAATAGTATCTATTTTTGTTAGAATACATGATGGAAAATGGAATAAATTTTAACACATCTGCTGCCGATCATGCGCCAGCGCGTGATATGGCGCCAACGTTAAGGGGCCACTCACACGCCAGCGCGTGATGTGTTGTGATTTCCAATAGCCAGTCACGCGCTGGCGCTCGAAAATCTTTCACTGATTCTTTGTTATAAAAGTAAATCGGCTTCCCAGAAAAATCCACTTTTACATTGCGGCATTAACTATCATCACATCTTCACGTAAGCGGCAGCGAACGTGTTAAAAAAGAGCTTTTACTTGAAAAAAAAAATGTCAAATTTTGCTTTGAAAATACATATATTTATACAAGTCTTATCTATAAACTATATCTTAAATAAAAATATCAGACAAAATTCTTCCTTATTTGGCTGAATTACATTTCTAAAATTAAAATGCGCCAAAGCATAAAATAGCATTTTTACTTAATAAACATGCAAAAATAATAGGTAATACTACTCATCAAATTATACAAATCGCCAAACTATTGGCCAAATTAAATAAATTGACGTAATTTTAATTTTAAATAACGAAAGAACAAATAAATTAATAGAACATTAATAAGATCATAACATAAGACCATAATAACTTCATACTAAAAATCACTTGATGGCGTAACGAACACGTCATACGAATTTAATTTTACGTGAATGTGATAATTTTTATCATCATCATAGGTACTTAATATTTTGGTTTGGCGCTACCTTTCAGGTCGACGGGATAATCAAGTAGTATCAAATAATATTGAAAAATATATATTGTTACTTTCAAATAGTTATCTAATGAAATAATTCTTCGCGAATGCAAACAAAGCATGGCTTTTGCTAGTACGTATTAAAAATATTTCCAACTGAACGAAAAATCTTACAAGGCCAATGTTTTACCGTTTAAGCTAACTGGGCAAGTCAATCGTTGCGAATTTCTCGCCCAGATACCCTTGTAGACTATAACATGCGGTTTGTCATTTAGACAGCTCAATAGAATAGACTGCAGGTAAAGGAAATCCATAGAAAGATGGGTTCTATGGAGCCATCGTTACTACGTTCCAAAATCGTTTGAGGCATTTTATAATTTGTGTCCTAAACAAAATCTTTTAAGTTATTTTACACGAAGAATTAGAGTGTATCAGTAAAAAAAGTATTGAAATATGAAAACTGAAGCTTTTGCTTTTTGAGAAATGGATATTATAGATAAAGATGAAATGTCATAATACTTCTAACTGTTGGCAAAATTTTCAATTCAAATGAGTAAATATATTATTTCATATTTATGTGTTTCCTTTTTAATATTCAGCATTAAATAAATCTATATCGCTAAACGATTTTTAATTATTTAATTTTTAAATTAGGCCTAGCTTTAGATATGAAATAAGTGTTAAATTTATAAGATAGCTTATAAATGTTTGGATACAGTAATTTCGGAAATAGTACAGATTTTCGTCAATGGACGGCGCTTGCTATCTCCACCTGTAAGAATGCACAAAACAATGTATAAATCATCGTTAAAATCATTGCACTTCTTGCTCTTCATTTTATTTAAATGGTGCAATGCGGACGAAGATTTTTACGTTTTGTAGTTCCGAAATTAGTTTGAGAATTATTACTGTTTGACGTTTAACAGTGCCACCAATTGTTTAAATTTGAAGTTTTAAGTTTTTTTTTATGTAAAATTCATAAAAAAATATATCCATATCACACATTTATTCTTTGCATTTATCATAATTTATGAATTATCGAATTTTACAGTTTGGACAACTTTATTAAGATTTACACACTATACATATAACGGTTTATAACTGAGGGTTTTAATATTATACAGGTTTTAATATTATATATTAATAATATATATTATTGAGTTTCAAAACTCGCCTTATCAAAAAAAAAAAAAAAAAAAAAAAAAAAAAAAAAAAAAAAATACGTGTGGCACTCGGGGACTGCCGCGGAAAAGCTATTGCATAGCATTTTTTATCAACTTATGCAATTATAATTATTTATTTATTTTTTATTTATGCAGTTTTTTTTGTTTTTGATATTAATTCAAGTTGCACTTTTTGGGCGTGATGACCAATAACAATTTTTTTTTTCTTTTATTGAACTAATAAGATTTAGTTGAACTAATAAGATTTAGTTGAACTAATAAGATTTAGTTCAATAAAAGAAAAATCGTTTAAAATATTTTTATTATCTTACAATACATGTAGGTTAATCAGGAATTTTATCATTGAAACTATACGTTTATGGTAGCTGAAATAAAACACATAAGTTTGAGACTTGATATTCACAAAATATCTGAAAAATACCGCGTCAATGTCTGCCGAAGTCAACCGAAAGATACCGTGCCGAAGTCTGCCAAACTGAAGCGATGTTAGCCGGAGTGTTAGGTTTTTTCTCGTTACGGAATTTCTACATTCTTTCGCCACGTTCAAAGCCCGCGATAAAAGCTATACAATATCTTAATAAATTACCAAACAAAATTTGGCCGCACTACGAAAATTAGATCGCGAGTTATAAGCATTTTAAATTTTTCAAACCTCACCATGGGGGATCTCCTGTCACCAAAAAGTAACACTGTCTCATAATAAGTTACCAAACAAAATATGGCCGCGCTACAAAAACTGATCACGAGTTATAAAAATTTTAATTTTTTCGACCCTCACCGTGGGGGGGGGAGGGGTCTCATGTCACCAAAAATTAACACTCTCTCATAATAAATTACCAAACAAAATTTGGCCGCGCTACGAAAAGTAGATCGCCAGTTATAAGCATTTTAAATTTTTTGACCCTCACCGTGGGGGGGGGGGGTCTCCTGTCACCAAAAATTAACACTGTTTCATAATAAATCACCAAACAAAATTTGGCCGTGCTACGAAAATTAGATCGCGAGTTATAAGCATTTTAAATTTTTCGACCCTCACCGTGGGGGAGGGGGTCTCCTGTCACCAAAAATTAAAATTGTCTCATAATAAATTACCAAACAAAATATGGCCGCGCTACGAAAGTTAGATCGCGAGTTATTAGCATTTTAAATTTTTCGACCCTCACCGTGGGGGGGGGGGGGTCTCCTGTCACCAAAAGTAACACTGTATCATAATAAATTACCAAAAAAAATTTGACCGCACTACGAAAATTAGATCGCGAGTTATATGCATTTTAAATTTTTCGACCCTCACAGTGGGGGATTTCCTGTCACCAAAAATTATCACTGTCTCATAATAAATTACCAAACAAAATTTGGCCGCGCTAAGAAAATTAGATCGCGAGTTATAAGCATTTTAAATTTTTAGACCCTAACCATGGGAGTGGAGGTCTGCTGTCACCAAAAATTAACACTGTCTCATAATAAATTACCAAACAAAATTTGGCCGCGCTACGAAAATTAGATCGCCAGTTATAAGCCTTTTAAATTTTTCGACCCTCACAGTGGGAGGTTTCCTGTCACCAAAAGTAACACTGCCTCATAGTAAATTGAAAAACAAAATTTCGCCGCATTACGAAAAGTAGATCGCCAGTTATAAGCATTTTAAATTTTTCGATCCTCACCGTGGGGTGTCTCCTGTCACCAAAAATTAACACTGTCTCATAATAAATCATCAAACAAATTTTGGCCGCGCTACGAAAATTAGATCGCGAGTTATAACCACTTTAAATTTTTCGACCCTCACCATGGGGGATTTCCTGTCACCAAAAATTATCACTGTCTCATAATAAATTACCAAACAAAATTTGGCCGCTCTACGAAAATTAGATCGCGACTTATAAGCATTTTAAATTTTTCGATTCTCACCACTGGGCGGGTGTCCAATCACCAAAAGCTACATTATCCTACCTTGTTTTATCTTAAGACGATTCTTTTCTATACTCATTCTATCAGAAATTTTTATTATTGAAACTATACATTTATAGTAACTGAAATAAGAAATTTAAGTTTGAGACTT
Source organism: Maratus speculifer (assembly GCA_964019185.1). Classification (NCBI taxonomy): domain Eukaryota; kingdom Metazoa; phylum Arthropoda; class Arachnida; order Araneae; family Salticidae; genus Maratus; species Maratus speculifer. The sequence goes on along the minus strand of OZ025293.1, from coordinate 218,646,440 downwards.
GATATCCTCTAAATATCTGAAAAATACCTCGTCAATGTCTGCCGAAGTCTACCGAATGATACCATGCCGAAGTCTGCCGAGCTGAAACGACGTTAACCGAGTGTTAGGTTTTTTCGTTACGGATGTGTTAGGATATTTCTCCTTACGGAAATTTTGGATTCGGTCGCCGCGCTCAAAGCCCGCGATAAAAGCTATGCAATAGCTTAAAAAAAAGAAAATATACTGTATCAAAAATGCAGTAGGATCTTTAAAATATAGTTAGTTTAATCGTATGTTTCTATCGTTGTAAAATTTTGGTTTACTATAAAAATCATTGGATGCATTCAGAGTTTTTTCGGGATTTCCCTACATTTGATTTTCTGGTTAAGGCGAATTTTGAAACTCATGTCTTCATATATATTTATCATAGTCATATATTATCAATTATAGATTTAGATTTTTTTTAATGGCACGAAATATCATGAAATTGATTAAAATTTTCAGAGATAAATTTTGAAGAAATACAAAACCTAAATTTTAAAACCTCGCACGTACAAATAATTTCAAAATGAGTAAAATGTGCCCAGTACATTATTAAGATCACATGCAAAATTTCGGCATTTTATTATAGAGATTCGCACAGATGTATAAATGCGTAAATATTGAATTTTACCATTTTTCCATGCCTGTATATGAGTTCGTAAAAGGGAAATATCATGTCAAATGATCGCGTTTTAGGTGGTAAAGTAAGATTTGGGTCTATACCTAGTCCTGCTACAGGATGTAAGCTTATTCTTTCACGCATTACTTGCACCATCCTTGAATTACTCACGGAAAAATCTGTTTTGTTGAAACAACTAAATTTTGGTAATATAGCCCCAACCAAAAATTTTGGATGAAATGACCAAATTTTAAACACAATTTTGTTGAATAAACAAAATAATTTGGTTAATCTGACCACAATTTTTTTATTCCAATCAAAATATTTGGTTGGGGTTGTAACTATTGGGTGCTCGTGCTGGGAGTTAAATGCAGACATACTCATGAATTAAGATAAAAACACAGTTTATTAAAACTATAAGGGCTCAAGGGAAGTGGAGCAAGTCTAAATTTTCACAACTGAGAATACTACGAAAATACTAAACGCATACTCACAGCTCCGGAAACTAGCTCAATCGGGGCAACTCTGATTACTTCACACCGTCTTTCAGCTAAGCTGCTAGATAAAATATAATTAGACAGCCCGTGGTTGTAGATATCCTTTATTCACTATGAGAGAATCAAAAGCAATTTCTATTAAATTTCTTACCACGGCCAACTTCTCAAATTGAATACTGAAACTCCTTCACAACTCACTGGAAGCCCTATGCTCCTTGCAAACTGCTAGACACCAGCGGGAAACACACTTCGCTGACTAATATCGCTAGACACTCTCACTCCTGGCTGGCTAATGTCAGAGACACACTGCTAGCTGGCTAATGCTCTGCTGGCTATCGCCAGAGACACACCTCACACTGCAAACTGAGATACCTCAAATTTACATATTACCACTAACCGCGAGCCTAACTGCAGAATCCGAAAGAGACACACACACTCTAGAAAGTTAAAGTAAAAGAGAGGATAGATGTCGCTTTTACGCTTACACATGTTAAATTATTGACGTCACGATCTCAGAAATACTAAAGTGCCTTTATGACAAAGGTCACTCCCTCACAACCCCCCCTCGGATTCCACAGAGAAAAAGGACTGGGCCAAATGCATGCCCAGGACTTTTTCTTGTTATAAATTTCAAACCGTAAAAAAAACAAAGTGATGGGCGAAATTTGGAACAGAAACATAACTTTTAAAATATTACACTTTAACCCATCACAACAAAAACCTCAGTTTGCCTCAAATATTCACATATTCCATCCAACCATCCTTCTATCTTAAAAATAGCCTCCGAAAAACTTTCAAAACTCTTAAAACTTTCAAAACTAATTACTTCTTCTTTTAAAACAACCCACTCCACTGGGAGTGCTAAAAATTCATCAAAACCCTAAGCTTTCGCAATTTTCCTCAATATTGAAATACGACTGTAACTTTACCAAAAATTTCTCCATAAAACTTTCTAACACTAGAATTTGCACCAAGTCCAAAAAACCCAATGGGCAAAAATTTTCCTCATCCAAATTCCGAACTCATCTAAAATCAAATTTACTTCACACTACTGCTACTACGTAATACCTACATACCCATTAGCCAATGAACTAACTCCCAAAACTTCTTCAGAACTAGCTCCACTTTCACAATATTTGGGGCACATACGTACAGCTTCACATAGCTGTGATTATGCAATAATCAAAAATATCAAATTTACAAAATGACGTCATCATACTCTTCATCTGTATAAACTAAAAGAAAAATAGCAATATCAATATTTAACACAGGTATACTTCCCTGCAAGAAAATCACATTAACATTCAATTTTAATACAATACAATATCATATTCAAATGCAACCTAAAACTTCGCAACTTGCGGAAACCATTCCAAACTAAAGTACAAACGTAACGCATGAACCACGAACGATAAGAAGAAAAGTTAATTCATTAAATGTTAATATAAGAGATAGAAACGCATGCCAAAGACTTCTTGACCGCAAAACACGTGCCCGCCTGACTCGCGGCGCGTGTACAAAATAACCCAAATTACTATCTATACTTTCTGAAAATTAAACATACATTAACATACATTTTATAACACATGAACAGTATAACAATATAATAACATTTTAACAATTAACATAACAATTTAACAATAGATCCAGAATTTTTAAAAGCAGTTAAGACCAAAATTTCAAACATACATAAACTAACAATTTTGCAAACAAATTTTGAACACAATTAAGCACTAATCGTGAGTCCGTCAAAAAGTTCGAAAAATGGTAAAAAATACCAAGGCAACACTAGATACCGGGCTTGCTCATTCCTTTCATGACGTCACAAAAGGTGGCTGAATGAAGTCCAGCGATTGGTACAAAACGATGGGTGCGTCACTTTGAGCCCTGTTTTTACCAATCACTGATAGCGGCCAGCCACCTTTTGTGACGTCGTGATAAGGAATGAGCAAGCCCGGTATCTAGTGTAGCCCTGAAAATACCAAACAGTCTCTCTGCTTTTTATTCCTTCACATTGCTACCACATATATGCACTCTAATAGAAATTTAATAAAGAACATGATCACCCAATCATAGAGATGATTTGCTGCTAGCCGGCTTCATACTACAGGACGGCTTTCTCCTCTTGTCCCAAAAAACTTGCACGAAGGATCTTTCGTCATCAGAACTGTACGGTGACGCCACAGTTGACTGTCGTGCCTGCAGCCTGGTCCTGAATGGATGCCGTGGGATACTTGTAGGTTCCACTCGACGACTCTGCTCTGGTCGGTTCGCTGGGGTCACTCCATGGCGAGATTCACACTGCTGATGCTGGTAATCTGAATGTTGTCTCCTCTTTCTAGACACACCCGAAGTTACTGAAGATCCTAGGCCACGTTTCTTTCCGGATCTTTGCTGTCTCTTATTGGGCAAAAATTCAGATTCTAAAGTTCTTTTAACAGTTTGACGAGTGTCCATATGAAATTTTTTCTGAGGATTAATTACTGAAGATATTGAACTATTAAATAACTTGTGTTTGTGAGGTTGCTGTCTATAAGTGGAGGAACGGGACAGTTTATAATCTTTTGCCTTTTATGGCACACAGAGTCTGATGTATTTGACACTGCTCTCTTATTTTTATTATCATACTTCGCTCTCGGTTTAATAGACTTTCTACTTTCAATAACAGTTTTTGGAGCTGTTTCACAAGATTTTCTTTTTGCATACTGATGAAAAGAATTAGATAAGGAAGTGCTGGACTCGGGACACTCATTGGATCGGGAATTTAGCGAAACACCACTCGACACATGAGATCCTTCACTACCATTTTCTCTAAACTTATAAACTCGAACCTGATCCAGATTAACAGTCATTCTTTCACCATTGACATTAACTATCAAATTATTATTCCGAACTTCCAAAACCTCAAACGGACCTACAAACTTTGGACCAAACTTAGCTACTCTCTTTTGACGACTTGAACTTAACCAATGCTTTTCTACTAACACAAAATCTCCAACTTTCAATTCTAACTCCCTTCTACGCATATTATAATACTGCGCTTGCTTCTCCTGCGCTTTTCCCATCTGAACTTGAGCCTCCTTAACCAACCTCTCAATATCCTTTCACATAAACTGACTTTCCGCATCCGACACCATAACTAACCTTTGGAATGGAGTAATGACTTTTCGGGAAGTATGAAATCTTCCCCCAGTGTATCTGCCCCCGTCCGCCATTTTGACCTCTGCATTAGAAGGGGGTAGATATCCAGTGCTGCAGCATTTCACTTTTTACGAGGGCCTGATATCTACCTCCAGTATATATACCCCCATATCAGAAAGGGGCAGATATCCAATGCAGAACATTTTGTCTTCGGCGAGAGCTGGAAATCTACCCCCAGTATATCTGCCCCCGTGCGCCATTTTGAGTTCAGCATTAGAAGGGGGTAGATAACCAGTGATGCAGCATTTCACTTTCTACGAGGGCCTGAAATCTGCCCCCATTATATGTACCCCATACCAGAAAGGGGCAGAAATTCAATCCAGAGCATTTTGTCTTTGTCGAGAGCTGGATATCTACCCCCAGTATATCTGCCCCCATACGTCATTTTGACGAAACAGTAGAAGGGGGTAGATATCCAGTACTACAACATTTCACTTTCTACGAGCGCCTGATATCTACCCCCTGTATATCTACCCCCATACGTCATTTTGATATCACTGTAGAGGGGACGTACATACATTGCTAGAACATTTTTACGTTCGTCGAGAGTTGGAAATTCTGAATATATGTCCCTTTCTACGTATAGTTTTTATTGTTTCCGCGAATAATCATACAGTTTATTAATTTTGAAATTTATAGACGATATTTAAAATATAGCTCAAGAATTATATAATTATATATGAGGACGTGAACTTCAAAACTCCCCTTATCGAAATTTTTAAAAATGAAATTTCTGTATGAATCTATTCTCTTAAAGTATCTGAATTAAAAAAAAAAAATCTATAATCTTAGAAAAAAAAATTAAAGTGTGTTTTGGCATTGTAAAATCTTGGTGTTTACAATGAAAACTAATAGTTTTTACGCGATTTATTTAAATCTCAAAAAATTTACTTTCTGGAAAAGGCAAAATTTGAATGTCACATTACGCTATTCCAAATCTATTGAAACTGATGCATATCCCTGGATTTCTTTACGATCACGTTAAAACAGAACATTTAGATGACAGAACTATTAGATGAGATTGCTGAAGTTGAATTTTCAACTGAAATATATGTATCTCTTAAATGATTTAAATTTTAAAATGTATGTTGTTAAAAGATATAAATGTCTATATTATATACAGGGTTGCTAAAAAATCAGTTGATCTTCTTATTGTAGATCAGAACAGCAGAAATTCGTTTTGGAAATGCGTTTTACTTTTCCATATGATAAAATGAGACGGAATATTTTAATTTTTCAGACAGTGCAGTCTTGTTACATTATTTTTAATGAGTTGGGACGTTCTTCATAGTCTATGATTGACGCATGATTTTTTTCTTTCTTGTTAATATTAAAAATACATTTTTTATTATTTTTGTTTTCGTTTTAAAGTGTTTCAGACCGATGGTTAGTTTTTGTTCCAAAAAAAAAAAAAAAAAAAATATTGCTGGTTTTCCACCTGAGATTCATTCCTGCTGATAGCATATAGGAACAAAATAATAAAGAAAATCATGCCGGTATCATAGATTATTGAACACTTTCCAACTTCTTTTACCTACTATATTTATCCACTTTCAGTTTTTCGAAATAGTCTGTGCATTTATGTAATATATGGGTGATTCTACGATAAGAGGTTCAAAAACATGGAGAATTCGGCCAAAAAGAAAAGTTTGAGTTTGTTCAAAAACCTTTAAATTATGATTTTTGTCACGTTTATTTACTTTTTCATATAAGGGCAAGTCACTTTATACATATTTTATAACTTTTTCTGGTCAGTGACTCGCTCCCCTGGCAGTTATCGTGCCAGGGGAAATACGGCAGGGGAGAGACATTTTCGTGTAAATTCAAACTTTTTAACTGGCTGAATTAGTTTTTCGGTTAATTGTGTATTTCACTTTGAGTATTACCGTATTGTTTAATTAGGGCAGTAAATGCAATTGAATTAAATGAATATTATAAGTTTTATGACTTACCAGGGGAGATACACGATCACTGTGCGAAACCACTACAAAACACGGTCGCGTCGCAACAACTAAAAATGGCGACGCTTAAATGGCTTGCGCGTTTAGTATTGCTAACTTCAAGCCAATAGATGTCCTTAAGCACTAATTCCAATATAGCCATCGTTGAATTTATATTTGTTTCAGCGGAACGAAATTTGACAGGGGAGAGACACAAAAAAGCGGGACAAAAGTTAATTTTAAAAATTATTTAAAATTAACAAAAATATTTTATTTTTTATTTTATAATACGTAAGTATAATTATTTAAATTCCAATTAAACATACTTTAGCTAAGCATCTGGCGGAAAAAATATATGTATTGTTTGAAAGTTAAATTGAAACCGGCAAGGGGACATGCCAGGGGAGGGGACTTTTTAGACTTTGTAAGAAATTTCAGAAAAATGTGTTTAAATTAGGCATTCAATCGTAATGTTATTTAATAAAGTATATTAAGATGATGCGATTCATTGCAAAAAATAGCAACATATTGAATAAAAAATCTGTTTTAAACGGATTGCCGTACAAACTACCTCTTATCGTAGAATCACCCATATAACATTAAAGAAATTTCGATGAATTTATTCAACAAAAAATCATCAAAATACACTTTAAATAAATTACTGCAACAGACTAAAATACTTCCGAATTCTTTTGTGTATCCTTTATAACAACTATAAGTGCCACATATAACCCTTTTTTCCCCTATGACAAACATTCTGTAGCATAGTTTAAGTCTGTTTTCGCATAAAAGGTTGGTATTTTCTAACACATATGGGTCATTTTCTCTAAAACAGTGATATTTTTGTCTTTGCTTCAAAAATAATGAATAAAATTGTATATAAATGAGATAAAATGCTAGAATACTTTAATTACATGTTTTTATATATGTGTATCAGGATAAAAAGGGATTTTTTTAAACATAGGCCATTTAAATATATTTTTATGCTATAAAAATGTCATTTCGCTGTGTGTCCCATTCTCCTCCTTAACACAAAAGTAGTTCCCAAAAGTTGTCCATCCAAATATATGTAATTTTTTTGCTGGTTTAATTAATGATAAATTTCATAGAACGCTAAAATTTGAAAAAATAAAGATTTTTTATTATTTATTTTTCTGATAAAATAATTAAAATTATTCTTTAGTTTGTTGTCACGTTGGTTGTTGTCATAAAATGAAAGTAATGATTATCTGCTGTGATATCATTTATATTGCTCCAGAATTTCATCTGTGAATAATGACATCATCAGAGAAGATAACTTGAATTATTCTTTTTTGGAGTGTAAAGTCTGGACATGTAAAATTTGTTGATTTCCAGAAACAAATTGCTAAGTATTTTTATTGACTGTGACTACAGTAATTCTTTTATTTACTTAAATTCTATATGGAGAGCTGATTCAATTATTAAGCCTCATTTTATTAAGTTTCTTTAAGCTTCCTTTAAGTATAATTTATTTTTGTGCATATAGTTATGATAGTATACAAGCTAACCCTAATTTTTGTCATTTCCCTGTGTTCATTCACTTGTATGTAAGGCGAGGGAATGAATACTGTCTCTAATTTTTACAAATTGTGAATATTTATTAGAAAATTTAACTTTTTAAATATTTTATGTAATTGTACCACAAATTTACTGTTTCGAAAGTTAAAAATGTGTGTTTTTGTAAGCTCTAATTATGAAAACATTAAAATTGTTTTTAAAAAGTTGAATTTAAGGGTGTATTTCGATTCATACTGCTTATTTTCCGATTTATTTTTGAATTCATTTTTGCTCTCAAATACACCAAACTTTCAAAATCTCTTATTTGGAAAGTACACTAGGCGCCGTGATGGTCGATTCTTTGATAAATTCAGAAAATATTGCAATAAAAGCAATCAAAAACGGCAGTTCGAACCGATTTTTCCCAAGTGGGAGATCTGGGAACAAAAAAAAGGTCACACTGATAAGGTAATTGTTTATAACTCAAATTCTATTGAATTGAGCGTAAAAAGACATCACATGGCACCTCATACTTACTTTATCAATCATTTTCTAATAGAATCTTAATAGGTATATACGTTTAATTATTCATATTTGGATAAAATATGTTTCCAAAAGTACTATCGATTAAGTATGAATTTCATATTTGTGTAAACACTGTTATGTAACATTTGTAAAATATGAGTCATATAAAAAATATGTATGTAAATCATTTTTATTCTATTGAATGTAATAAATCATTATTTAGAAATAAACATATTTCATATTTCATATTAATATTCACATTAATATTCATATTTCATTGTATTTTGACATTTAATCACATTACATTTAATGGTTGTACAGGTATGCACATTGCATTTATAATAAAAATGACAACTCATAATATTTTTCAAAATATTATACCTTTCTATTTGTTTCAATTCTTGTTTTTATAAATTTTCTGCTTTTAGACATTCTTCTTTGTCATCTCTAATGATTATAACATACTGATAAGTACTAAAAAATGTAAAATAATGACTGTTGCTATGCATTTTTGAGTACATATGTAAAGGTTTGTATATCATCTCTCTTATATGCATCTTTTTGAGTTAGAATTTCTAATTCTAGAGATGAATTAGCCACAATTGAATCCTACTAAAATCATGAATGTTAGATCCATTCTTCTGGATCTTTAAGCCAGTTTAGAGTTTGGAAATTGTAGTTCTATGAATAATTAAACTTTTCCTCTTAACTATTTCAATTTGAAACATAACTCTCAAGCAAATAAAATACTAAAATTGTCTGGTATTAGTGTTGATAGTGCAAGAAATTTGTGAAGAGAAAGTTGAGGAAAGAAACAATAAAATAAATAAAAGGAAGAAAGTTTCTAGTGATCAATGATAACTATACGGAATATTCAGCAGAAATAAGAATATTAGATGTGAAAAAAATATATTCGTAAATATGGCATTTAGACAAAGATGTTAATTTTACTATATATATATATATATATATATGTATATATATACATATTACAGATGTCGCACTTTTTTTCTGCCATTGAACCACGTATTGTATTGTGTTTCAATATATACTATAAGACACTTGTGAATGCAATTCTTATTATCTTGGATTTGAACAAAGCTCCATTTTAAAAAAGTCGCAAGGTTATTTTTTTTCATTTCTTGTTTATAAGCATATTTACGTAAAATAAACCGATCGTGTTTCGCATAATATGCAGGTTTTCAAGTAAATAAAAATTTCTAGCAAATAAAAAATGTTAATAAATATTTAGTTTTGTAACAAAATTATGTTTCTATACGTGCAAAAAATCTAGTTTGTACTTCAAAATTTTTATGTGAATTTTTTCACTGAATAGTTGAGGTCAATTCTGTGCCAATGCCGTTTTTTATCTTTCAAAGTTAGTGCAAGATTTTTCTTTTTCTTTTTTTCTTTTTCTTTTAACTAGGATACTTTTATTTTTTATACTTGTTTCATAGACAAAAACATCCTCATGAAAAAAAAAAAAAAAAAAAAAAAAAAACTGCTGCAAGTAAAATAGAAAAAAAAGAAAAGGGTCTTCGTAGAGATCGAACTCAGCTATCCAGTGTAATAAACAAATAAGTAAATAAAAGGAGAAATACTGAAATGCAAATGAGATATCTTTAAAAATATATATCCATAGAATTAACATTAGGAAACGAGTGATTTTGGGAGAATCAGATAGCTTCTTATGAGCACATGCAATGTATAACTTGTATAACTCTAAAGCTACGACTATTTACTGCTTATGACAATGTCAACACAGAGTTATCAAGTTATTAAAAACTCCAATACGATGAGTTACAATTAAAACAATAAATGAATGAAAAAGTGTGAAAATATGTATCTATATATTTTAAAATATAAAGTAAAGTAAAAATTCTATCTTAAAGATTCATAATAGGCAATAATGCATACAAATACATTACATACATTTTAATGTAATAATAATTATTATTATATAACTTGCAAAAAAAATTATTTTGGTATAATTGACTAATCCCTAAGATTTCAGTTGCTCAATTTTGGGACCATTAGCCTACGGGGGATTACTCTCTGAGTTATCTAATATGTCTTTTTATGAGTGAAATTATGCTTCTTTTTATATATTTAAAAAAAATAATCTGAGACACACAAAATTCTCCAGTTGGACTAATTTTACTTTTCTTAAAATCTTTATTAGTAAAATTATGTTCTATAAGATAATATTGCAATTTTAAATAACACACCCGGATTTTGACCGGAAGGGGTTTTTGTCCGGGTGAGCAAAAAAATAATTAAATATTAATAAACTTCAACATTTAAAAAACTTTCGTGTACATAGAATAGATAAGCGGAAGGGGGGAAAAATTAGATAATCGGTTATTTTTTTTATTCAATAATGGAACAAACAAGACAAAACAAAAAGTTTTTCATATTTAAATTTAGGCCAGTCAAATTGTCAGAAAAAAGGGCCGATAGATGCAAAAATTCTGCTAGAAGATTTTATGATTTTAAAATGTTTATAAACAAGAATTAATGGTTAACTAGTAACAAGAATTAATGGTTTTCCAATAAAATATCTCGAGGCTAAACTTTGTGGAGCCAAAAAGCCACAAAATTTTCGGACTTTTTTCAGTTTTTTGCTTATAACACAAAAATTATAACCTTTTTGCGTACCATACTCAATTACAAAAAGAAAGTACATTAAATTCTCTACAAATTTCATACTAAAACTTTTTTTTTAAGCCAATATTAAGTGCGCTACAGCTTTCTAAATGTGACTCTTTTTTTTTCAAATTTTGCGAAAAATTTTCAAAAACGAAAATTTGACACAATTTTTCATTATTCTATCCTCTTTAATGTAACTTATTTAAATTACAGGTATTTGAATGATAACAATCACGATGAATTACAACGGTAACATTGTAAAAAAATTGAGAACATTATAACTTTTTTTTGTATTTAGAGCTTTAGTAAAGAACATTAATATTAGCTATTTAACTAAAGGTAAGTAAAAAATGTTTTCGGTATTTTGCCTGTAACTCGAAAATATAAACATTTTGCGTAATATACTTAGTTACAAAAAGAAAGAACATTAAATTTTCTATAATTTGTTATAGAAACGTTTTTCTAAGCCCATTACTAAGCACGCTAGGGTTTTTTGAACATGTTACTCTTTATTTAACTTTATAGAAAATGACCTATTTTTCGCCTCCTATCCCAAAAAAACTTTTCATCACTAACAATGAAAATTAAATAGACCTGTTGATTGATGAAAAATGATTTTTTTAAGAAAGGCAGGCAAAAGTTGCACAAATTCTAGAAACCCTATAAGAAAACAATTACAAAGGGAGGGCGGAGGATAAAAAAAGAGAATGCAGATGGAAGATTGTGGTCAGTGATGTTCCCGAGCCGCTTTCGTTCAGATGCAAATGTTCTTTTTTAAATACATACTCTTCTAATATGCTGCTATTAAGTTTATTGCATCTCTTCTCGTACAGTAAGGAAAAATGAGTGAGCTCTACCCAAAATTGTGTTTCATTTGCCAAACGGCTTCAAATAGTGATACTCGCGTTGTGAGCCAGAAAGGACTTGCCAAGCTCTTTGAACATAGCGTTTAGCGTCAAAGTAATATTCATCAAAACTAATATTCATCAGTTTTTTGAAAAATATCAAGGAAGTTAGAATACAGGATGATTGCCGAAAAACATATGCGAATGAGAGAATGATAGCAGCATACGTTCGTCGGGATGAAGATTCTACACAGGCTATAGTTTGTTCCTCAGATCAAGCACTTCTTTCAAGCTTCAAGATAATTGCTTCTTATGTCACGAAGGTAATCCCGGTGACTTCAACGAAAAACAATAGAAAAAGACCTACGCAAAAAGAGATTTGATTCACAAAGTAATGAAATTAGAAACGAAAATTACATTTTTGAAAACTGCTGAAAAATGTGGGGATATAGGGTCCCAAAAAGTAATTGAGCGTATTCAGCACGAACCTGACTTGCAGATGCGAACCTGACTTTTAGATGCATGGTATTATAATTTTTGTCGCGTAAAACTAGATCAATCTGTAACAAGTAGAGAAAAAAAGAGGACGTCGACCCGCATCATCCGTTGACGCAGCCAATGACAGAAACAAGAGCCGCTTTATTTCATTGCTTAAAACAAATTAAAAATTTCAAACCAAGAATTTCACAATAACAGAATTCAAGTTGAGCAGGCAAAGGAAGAAGCTGATGTCATGATAGTTACCTCAGCCATTTCAAGAGCCGAATCTTTTGAAAGCGTTTAATTGTCGGAGAAGACATTGACCAGCTCGTGATAATGACGAACTTAGGCTATCAGCACAAAAATCAGTTTTCCTAAAAGCCAGGAAGAAGTAACATCGAAACCAAGTGATTTTCAACAATGTCGTTCAAATACAATTACAACAATGTTTTTTTCACTCGTGCAATCTGCAGATGCGATACAACATCCGCTCTTTTTGGGCAAAGAAAGTCAAAGTTTTGTAACACTCTGAAAAAACATGGTCAGCTTAGAGAAATAGCCTGCGTATTCAATAAAATAGGTTCTACCCGTCAAGAAATCATCAAGGTTGAAAAAAAAATCCATATTGTACTACAATGGATGCATAGCTACCACACAGAATTTGAACCCCTTTAGACTCCAGTTATTTGCTAAATTTGTCACAAAAAAGCAAAGTTCATTTTGCAAGACTACCACCAACACAAAAGGCTGCTCAACATCATTTTCTCCGATGTTATCATCAAGTACAAGCTAGGATAGGAAACAACATCCCTCCTGAAGGATGCGGGTGGGCTCACAGATTCTCTTTCAGCCAGTTCAAATGTGCCAAGACCCGGCACTTGAATCCTTGCTCCATGTTGTGTCATGTAGCTGTAGAAAGGGGTGCAGCAAAGCATGTTCTTTTCATAAATTAAGACTCAAATGCTCGGCAATTTGTAAAAAAAATTTAATGGGATCAACTAAGAAAATGTCGACGACATTATTTATCAAGAAGGAGGGGATGTAAAAGCGTCACTGTAAGTAATTTTTACTTACATTCAGTTAAATACTTAATATTAATGTTTTCTACTAAAGATCTAAATACAAAAAAGTTACACTGTTCTTAATTCTTATACAATGTTACCGTTGTAATGCATCATGATTGTTATCATGCAAATACCTGTAATTTAAATAAGTTACATTAAAGAGGATAAAACAATGAAAAAGTGTGTCAAATTTTCGTTTTTGCAATTTTTCCACAAAGTTAGAAAAAAAGAGTCACATTCAGAAAGCTGTAGCGCGCTTAATATTGGCTTTAAAAAAACAGTTTTAATATGAAATTTGTAGGGAATTTAATGTTCTTTTTTTTGGTCTATTTTTGAGTTATAGGCAAAAAACTGAAAAAAGTCCGAAAATTTTGTGGATTTGAGGCTCCACAAAATTTAGCCTCGAGATATTTTGTTGGAAAACCATTAATTCTTGATACTAGCATCCCCATAAACAGTTTAAAAACATAAAATCTTCTAGCAGAATTTTTGCATCTATTTATGACAATTTGACTGGCCTAATTAGAGATTTCAGCATTTTAATCTTTGAGTAGTATGTGAGAGGGAGGAAGAAAGGAGAAAAGCAAAATTTCCGAAAGGAGAGTGTGGGGAGGAATTTAGTCGATTTCATTTCACTTCTTTCCTTTTTTATAAGAAAGCAAAAACTGTATATTTACTTATTTATTAATTTATATATATATTTAAAGAAAACTAAATTTTCTTAAGATGGTATCAATCATGTGTTAGTTAAGAACTTTCTTACAAATTAAGTAGTCTTAAATACAATTAAATAATCAATTATTATACAGATTCAATGGAAAATAGTTCCCTTCTGTTTTATCAAGCTAGTCCATTCAAAAGGCATATAAAAGTTATTTGTCATTTTTAATGATTTTCAGAAAAAACTAACATTATGAAACCGTGCGTAAAAATATTTCAAAAATTGTAATTTGAGAAAATTTAAAACTTCAAAATTAATATGCAATAAATGCCACTTAAGTTCATAAGTAAGTACTTAAGTAATTGTGCATGAATGAAGAAGGATTTATACTTTCGAAACCCGTCGCTTATTTTATGGTTAAACATTTATTTATATAGAATAAATAGTTTATTTGTCAAGAAATGTAAAATATCTAGCATTCATAAAATTTTTAACATTTTTATTCAAAATGAATGAATCAATGAACAATCCTCACTGAATCAATAATTCTTCATGTAAACACGGAATATACCTCTGAAACTTTTTAGACGTAATAGTAAATATATATATATATATATATATATATTATCGTATTAAATTATATTAAGAACTATTTATAGTAATTATTTTGTTTTCTTTTAGAAGAATAATTATCATATCTAAATATATAAACAGTGGCGCAGCCAGATTTCAGTTCTAGGGGGGGGGGTGAGTTTCTGATAAGATATTTGCCGGTTATTTGAATCACCGGTTAATAGAATCAGTACTAATTAGAATATTCAATGTATAATACTTAAACTCAAAGAGCATCTGTATGGCAGGAAATCATCATTCTTTTAGCATAATATGTCTCAGAAAAGTGATTTAGTTCAAATAATCAATTTTTACCTCACTAATCCTTAAAATAAATATTACAATATGCACTTTCACAATTTTAAGTAGAATTTTTGCTGTTTAAATGAATCAGTTTATAAATGAAATTTGATTCAACAAAACGGCAGATTCCGAAGTACACTAAAACGTTTAAATATTAAGTTTGGTTTTGATTCATATAAGCGGCAATTATAGCGATCTTTTTTAGTTCTGGGAGGGGTTTTAACCCCAAAACCACCCCCTTGGCTGCGCCACTGATATAAATTAAATGAAGTAATTCAAATTTAAGTGCAGTAAAATTATTTCAGTAATCATTGGTGTCCAAATTCGTAAATCCCTGGTCTCGATGGAAAAAAAATATAGTTCTAAATCAAAAACTTTTTTTTTCACAGGCTTAAATAAATACTAATTTCATTATAAAATGTAAAAATTAACTCACTTACCTTTTCGCACATTCTTCTCGGAAGATTTCGCTGCTCGGTGTAACATCTCTGGCACATCTTTTGAGAATATCCTCACGTAATTTATAGTTTTCTTGATAAGCAGTGTCCGGTTCACATGTATGTGCCGATTTTTCGTCAATTTTTTTATCACCCTCCGGGTTAATTAAAATAGCGCTTCCCCGACATTTAACGTTGTAGCAAGTTAACTTCCATCTATTGGCACTGGGTTTATCTTTTATTCTATAATAATATCCGTCATTTTTCGTATATAACTTTCCTTTATTTTTGCCGAGGACTTCAATAACTGTTTCCTCCATTTTAAAACTTTTAATTAGAAGGTGCTTTTGTAACTATAAAATTAGAACAGTCGCAACGGTTTAAATAAGTTCTACACAACTGTTTTTAAAAAAGAAATACGCGGATATGATATCCACATTTGGCTGACTAAATATTTTAGGAGGCATCACGTCCCCCATTGGTTGAAGGCGTAAAAAATCCATATAGAAAAGAAACACTGGTGAGAACTTTAAAAAATCCGAAAACCACAGCCCATCACTCTTAATTCCTTTATGTGAATTAATTGTTGGAAAAAAGTAATCGAAAATGAGACTAATGTCACTTTAGAGATAACGAATCGGTTCTTTTTATCTGCCAAACCGAGAACATGTGTTGCTCCACGTATGTAACGAAAGGTAATTATTTCTGGAAAAAATAATCAAATCGAACTATGTTGCTAATTTTCTTTTAAGAAATTTAAGACTTATGTTAAAATTAATTTTCCTGACATTTCTTGCTCATTAATAACATTTTCCTTACGGGTATGGTTTTTTTCATTTCTTGCTTAGTTACTAGAAGTTTAAAAGGTATGATCACCCATTTTCAGCGTAGGTGATTAATGCGGATGGTCTATTGGTATTTGTCATTATCACACCTGTCACCAATGTGGCCCACCTGTCTTCCCTTCCTGGGGAGATTTTTTACCGAATGATATGCGAAGAAATCTTATGTTGTTAAAATAATTACTGCCTTTTCAAAGTGCCAAACAGTATTTGAGGGATTTTCAAATCGTATTTTCTCATGGTGAATGTATCATTAATTAGAAGAACTGCAATATAATGCTCCAATAATGTAGTAAAAGCGAATACTTTCATCAAAGTACAGAATTGTATTTAATATCTATTAAATAAAATAAAATAATTGCTTGTAAATTTTAAATACTCGAAATGAGTATAATAAAGGTATCCGCTTTTTTACCCAATTTATTTAAATGTAAAAATGTGGTTTAAATATAATTTTAAATTCGAGCAAGTTTAACGAAACTGTGCAGAGCAGTATTGAATTTTATCAAAATTAATTTAAAGCATTTACATATTCAATTTTTTATGGGGATTTTTTTTTTACTGTTTATTTTTATTTAACAGTTTTATTGCTTGAAAAATTTGTAGCCACATATCGAAAGATACGAATTAAAATAAGTTTGCAGTGAATGTAACTCCCGTGTTGAATTTCAAAATGTACATTATTCAAAATCAAAACTTTATAAATAATATTTGAACTATAACAATTTGTTTTAAATTTCAATTAGTTGTTGATACCGAAAACTTTGTTTTAAACTACAGTCGACTCTCGTTAATTCGAACTCTTCGGGACCACAAGAATTATCCGAAGTTCGAATTATGGAAAACATGCTTAATATGGTACTATTACAAAGGAATTAATGTTGTAGTGTTTTTTTAATTAATTTCGTCTGTTATCATTAGAATATGACTTAGTATTAAATTAGAATGAATAAATACATAAACAAATTAAAAGATTAGAAACAAGCACTATGGAAGAAAAATTTAAAGTGTCACTTATAGACAGATGGGGCTCTAATAAAGTGGATATCAAATGAATTGTATTATATGTATACTCATTCGGAACAATTTAAAAAAAAAAAAAACAAAGATAAAAATTTATTCAAATGATCTAAATCCGTGAGAAAGAAAAGAAAAAAGAAAAATAGGAATTCTCGTTAGTTCGTGTTAAACGAAGTCAAGAGAAAATGAGTTCGAATTAATGAAAATTTTTAATATTATTCTGCCATTGGAAATTTCGGGACTTAATGTCTAGTTCGAATTAAGTGAAGATTCGAATTAGCCGATTTCGTATTAACGAGAGTCGACTGTATATTTTTAAGCACGCGTTTTTATAAACAAGAATTCGAATTATCCGATTTCGAATTAACGAGAGTCGACTGTATATTTTTAAAATAATATATATATATAAGCACGCATTTTTATAAACGAGAAACTTTAAAATAAAAAAAAATATTTGCATTAAATACACATTTTAAACAATAAGATTATATATTATTATTAAAATATACATTAAATTATGCATTATATATTAAATTCAGGGCTCGAAAATTCAAAAAATCCTGAGGTTCCCAGTTGGGAACCTAGATGAAAAGTATAGGTTCCCAGATGAAAAATGTAAGTTCCCAATAAAATTTATGTGTGAGTATTTTGACGAAATTTGCCGTTTTTTCGCGATCTTTTGACAAAATCTGCCGTTTTATTGCGATGTTTTAACGAAACCTGACGATTTATCGGGATATTTTATCAAAACCTTTCATTTTTCAATATTTTTTAACGACATTTGCCGTTTTTTGCGCGATTTTTTTTACGAAATCTGCCGTTTTTTCGCGATCTTTTAATGAAATTTGCATAGCTTCCTGCGATCTTTGCACAAAATCCAAGCTTTTTTCGAGATTTTTTGTCAAAATCTGTTGTTTTCTCGGTATGTTTTGACGAAATATTCCGTTTTAGAGAGATTTTTGACGAAATTTGTCGTTTTTTCGTGATTTTTTTAACGAAAATTGCCGTTTTCTCGCGATTTTTCAACAAAATTTGACTTTTTTTCGATTGTTTGACGAAATTTTGGTTTTTTCCGTAATATTTTGATGAAAATACGCATTTCACGGACCGCTCAAGAGCTATATTTTTGCGTATTTTACGCGATATAACGTGTGCGCGGCATCTTTGGCGAGCATGACGATTTTTTAGGTTCCCAGCTGGGAACCTGATTGTAAAAATATACGTTCCCAGAAATGATTTCTGGGTTCCCCGGGATCCCGGGAACGCTATTTTTGGAGCCCTGATTAAATTACATATTAATAATATATTAAAATTTTGTTTTTATTCCTAAATATTGTATTATTGAATAATTTTATATTATTTATAATTTTAATTTAGTTCTTTAATATTGTTTATTTTTTATATTTATTTATATTCATATTATGTTATATGTATTGATTAATATATGTTACCCGCCTATGTGGGTAATAACGCCCTACAAACAAAACTACAAAATAAAATGAAATAGTTCTGAGTAGATTGCTAAATGAAATAAATTAAAATTCATTTTCCGGTGATCACGAAATATTTTCCATTTAGGAAAGAATTTTTTAAATTCCTATTTTAAAAAGATTTCGCTTTAGTCGGGTTTATTTTTAGACAGATCCATTTACCAGTTTTTAAAGTATTTAGTATGCTTAAATACTGCATTAATTGCCAAAAGATGTTAGCCCCACAAAAAAATTTCGGAGTCCACCCCTGACATGATTCGCTGGTTATGACCCTGCTCTACGGTCTGTTTCGACATAATATGGACTTGATAACTGAATATGCAAAATAAGCGCTATTTTTTATATTATACATTAAGTCTCGTCTACATATTTCTTCAAATTCGTATATTAATTCACAACAACAATAAAAACTATACGAAGAAAGGGACATATATTCAGAATTTCCAACTCTCGACGAACGTAAAAATGTTCTAGCACTGTATGTACGTCCCCTCTACTGTGATATCAAAATGACGTATGGGGGTAGATATACAGGGGGTAGATATCAGGCGCTCGTAGAAAGTGAAATGTTGTAGTACTGGATATCTACCCCCTTCTACTGTGACGTCAAAATGACGTATGGGGGCAGATATACTGGGGGTAGATATCCAGCTCTCGACAAAGACAAAATGCTCTGCATTGGATTTCTGCCCCTTTCTGGTATGGAGGTACATATAATGGGGGCAGATTTCAGGCCCTCGTAGAAAGTGAAATGCTGCAGCACTGGATATCTACCCCCTTCTAATGCAGAGGTCAAAATGGCGGACGGGGGCAGATATACTGGGGGAAGATTTCAGCATTCCCGACTTTTCTACCCAAAAACAATTCAGCCGGCGTTTTCCCCGTTGACTCGTGAACTGCCGTACGAAGTGCGTACGCAAAATGCTGAAGAAACTGGTCCCAATTTGCATGATGAAAACCAACATAAGAAGAAATCATTTGAATTAATGTACGATTTACACGTTCAGCCATATTAGACTGAGGACGATACGGAACAGTAAAAGAATGATCGATCTCCAGCTTCTCACACAGAGCCTTAAATATATCAGAAATAAAACAAGGGCCATGATCACTAACTACCCTAATTGGTGCACCATATTTAGAAATATAATTATCAAAAAATGCATCGGTAACTGCAGGTGCAGAAGCCTTCCTGAGGGGGACTAACTCTACCCATTTACTAAAATAATCAATTATAACTAGTACAAATCTATATCTTTTAGGATTAGACAATGGATAAGGACCGATTAAATCTACACCTACACATTCATTAGAAAATTTACTTTAATAGGAATTAATTTGCCAGCTGGACTTACATTTTTATAATTATAACGTTGGCATGTGCTACAGCTGGAGACATAAGCGCGAACTGCTTCCCGCATTTTAGGGAAGTAGCAGGATTCACCAATTCGAGCATAAGTTTTCCTGATTCCTAAGTGACCTGCTAATGGATTATCATGAAATTCCTTCAAGATGGCCTTACGAAGACTAGCCGGAATAAAAACTCTTAATTCACCACGTGAATTTACAATTTTAGAATAAAAAAGAAGACCATCGATAAGCTTAAAAGATTGGGACCATTTCACAAACATAGGCACATCTGCGCTCGGGACATCATCAGGGTTTTCCAAATAACGATACAAACTACCAAACTCTTCATCTTGCTTCTGTTCCCCTATTAACTGCTCTCGTGACCTTAACACCAACGAAGACAATGCACAACACTTAACTTCCTCCGTGACCTCTAAACCACCATGCGGGTTTCGAGACAAAGCGTCCGCTACCGCATTTTCCTTACCAGCCCTATGTTCTATAATCACATTATACTCTGCTAACTTCAAACACCATCTGACCATACGAGAAGACAAACCCTTTCCATTAGTTAACTTTGTCAAAGCTGAATGATCCGTAATGACTTTAACCGGTATATAAGTGAAAAAACAAAGAAATTTATTCAAAGCCCAAATTACTGCAAGCCACTCCCTTTCCGTAATCGAACAATTCCTTTCAGCTGCATTTAAAATTCTCGACGCAAACGCTATAGGTCGACCTTTCTGTGCTAACATCGCTCCAACCCCCACTGCACTCGCATCGCAATACACTTCAAACTGAGACGAATAATCGGGTTGAGCCAAAACAGGAGGGGAAACTACTACCTCTTTTAACAATTCAAACGATCTCTGAGCCGCCGACGACCATACAAACTTCACCCTTTTCCTTTTTAAATTATACAATGGTTCTCATAACTCTGAAAAACGTGGAATGAACTTGGCGAACCAAGCCACCATCCCTAAAAATGTCGCCACTTCTTTACTATTTTTAGGGGGATTCATTGACGTAATTGCCTCAATTTTCTCATTATCTATATTAATACCTTCACGCGTAATTTTAACTCCTAAATACTTTATCTCTTTTCTCAAAAATTTACATTTTTCCAACTTAACTGTTAACCCAGCATCTCTTAACAATGTAAACACTCCCCTCAATAATCTCAAATGCTCTTCAAAAGTATCTGCCATTATAATTATATCGTCCAGGTAGAACAGGACACCCTTACCAAGCAAAGGTTTAAGGATATTATTCATGGCCTTCTGGAACGTTGCCGGTGCCCCCGATAAACCAAAACTCATTCTCTTAAAAGCAAAACAACCATCCCGAGTAATAAACGCAGTTTGGGTGCTCGTGCTGGGAGTTAAATGCTGACATACTCAGAAATTAAAATAAAAAAACACAGTTTATTAAAACTATAAGGGCTCAATGGAAGTGGAGCAAGTCTAAATTTTCACAACTGAGAATACTACGAAAATAGTAAACGCATACTCACAGCTCCGGAAACTAGCTCAATCGGGGCAACTCTGATTACTTCACACTATCTTTCAGCTAAGCTGCTAGATAAACTATAATTAGACAGCCCGTGGCTGTAGATATCCTTTATTCACTTTGAGAGAATCAAATGCAATTTCTATTAAATTTCTTACCACGGCCAACTTCTCAAATTGAATACTGAATCTCCTTCACAAATCACTGGAGGCTCGATGCTACTTGCAATCTGCTAGATAGCAGCGGGAAACACACTTCTCTGACTAATATCGGTAGACACTCTCACTCCTGGCTGGCTAATGTCAGAGACACACTGCTAGCTGGCTAATGCTCTGCTGGCTATCGCCAGAGACACACCTCACACACTCAAACTCCAAGCTTTTATATGCTGCAAACTGAGATACCTCAAATTTACATATTACCACTAACCGCGAGCCTAACTGCAGAATCCGAAAGAGACACACACACTCTAGAAAGTTAAAGTAGAAGAGAGGATAGATGTCGCTCTTACGCTTACACATGTTAAATTATTGACGTCACGATCTCAGAAATACTAAAGTGCCTTTATGACAAAGGTTACTCCCTCACAGGGTTATACTAACCAAAATTTAGTTGTTTTAACACAACAGTTTTTTACGCGCAATTCCTGGCCAAATTATTAGAAGCAATCATTTTTTCTTTTGTAGAATCATTTTACTAGCTTCATAGAGATGATATTACTGCGTTAATAGTTACAATTTATTATATGCAGCATCTATAGGTTTATAATACGTACAAAATATGCAAATGACTTTAAAATTAGTTATTTTTGTAAATTAAATTAAACATTGCTGAAATAGCAAAACTTGAAACTCAGAGAAATGTCAATATTTTTAGAGTATCTTTTAGTTGCAATCAATTCTATTCTTCGTTGCATGCTATTAATATAAAATTTAATTGTTTTTGGAATGTGTGTGTGTGATGATTCCAGACTTGATAAGTTTTTTATGAGCTGGGTTTTGATTATTATGAACTTTTTGACCAATTCTCTTTTCATTAGCTTCCAAATATTTTCAATGGGATTCATGTTTGGTCTATTGCCTGGGCAATAGGGCGGAGCGTAAAAAACTTTTTTTCGAAATTCTTTTCTCCCTAGCTCGGAAAAGTTGTCTAGTGGTATCAGTAATATACTCACAAAATTTTAAAACAATCAATAAATATCATCCGGTTCCACTTTTGGGTCGAAATATGCAATTTTAGTCAAAAATGTTGTAATTTTTCACATTTCAGTAATATAAATTTTTAATTTTTTCTTCGCCCTAATGCGGAAAAACTGAAGGAGTACATAAGGATCACAAGTCCAAAATATTAGGGTAATTAAAAAATATCTTCTGGTTCCACTTTGGGCTCTAAATATGTGAAATTTGTCGAAAATTATACAAAATTTCACATTTTAGTCATTTTTTTTATTTTTCGATTTTCTATTCCCGCTGGCATGGAAATGTTAGAAAAATATGCAAGAAACATAAATAAAAAACTTTATAATAACAAATAAATATCTTCCGTCTTCCTTTTCGGGGTCTAAAAATATCAAAGAAGCCAAAAATTATGTAACTTTTCACATTTCAGAGATTTTTTTTTTCTTATCAATTTTCTCTTCTTGCTGGAGCGGAAAGTATGGAAAATCATATGAGAAACATAGCAGAAGAGGTTATTGGTGATACTTGCCCTATATAATCGCAGCCAGGTTCTTCTATAAGTGTCCAGTATTCTTCAAGCACTCTTTATTCATGGAACGTTCCCTCAATATTCCTCTGAATTAAAGTGGGATCTTTTCGACGGTCAAAATACAATCTTTTCAAGATATTGATGGATATGAAACTCTAATCTTGGACTTGGCATTTCATGAGATATTTATTTATTTTTCTGCTTGTGTTATGCCTGTCTATAACTTTGGACATGTTGTCACGTGTCACAACTCGCAAGTCTTCAAGAAATGCGCCTGTTACTGCAACTCGGTCGGACACTCCTATTGTGTCTCAAGTTCTGGCTAGGGCAGGACGACGGGTTGTTCGTGATATAGTATTTATATTCGAATGCAATGAAACTAAATGTTTATCACTAAGATCGTGACACAGTTGTTCATCAACAAGACTAAAAGATTTAAATAACTCTAAGTCTTCGATGAAGCAGTAGTGATTGTTTTTTCCATTTTATACCATTTTCTTAAACTTTCTTATGCTTTTCCGAGCCTGCTCATTCATTTACTAAGTTTCCGTGTTGTTGACCATGTTTCCGAATGTATCAATTGGGTCTATCAACAATTTCCTTGACGTTCTTTGATCCTTAAAAAACTGTCTTCCAATTCTGGAATTTTTATATCACGTGGGCATTTACATTGTTCTAAAGATGTACTCTTGTAAAAATAAAAAAAATTTCTAACAGGTGTTTTTTTTCCTTCCAATAAGAAAATTTTCAATTTTAACTTCGTCTGTTTTTTAGCGTCAAACTTCTTTATACTCTTGTATTTATCATTATATGAACCAATTTGGACTATTCTTGGCCTAGAAATCGTTGGAATTGAGGAGCCTGCTAAATTGCTTCAAACATTTCAGCCCATAATCCGCTATCACCCCAAAGGTGGGTCCGATTTTTAATTATATTTCGATTCATTTCTCCCCAACAAAAAAGTACATTATATGTTCATAAGTTGGTAGAACGCCGTTCTTAAATTCAGTAGGATCCCAAAAGATGGGATGAGAAAAATCCCGTGTATACTGCGCCTTAATTGTGATATTGTAATATTTTCTATGCACACTATGAGTTCAACACAATAATAAAAATTAAAATTTTGTAAACACTTTCAGATGTATTATTTTTCAATAACATACAGAAGCTAAAATTGAATATCTCATTTAGAACCTATCACGAGCGGAGCACTAAACCAACAGTAACACTACAGTAAACGAACAGAAAGCTGAACTTATTAGAGGAATTTCCCTCAGATCGCTTTTAATTCGATTGTTCTATGATTTTTGAGTACATAAATGCCATGAATTTGCCAGTTTAAGTAATAAAAATTAAATAAGATGATATTTATTAATTATTTTAAAATTTTACACTTATCTTTGTCATATGATTTTCCGAATTTTCCGCGCGAGCGAGAAGAGAAAATTGATAAGAAAAAAAATCTCTGAAATGTGAAAAGTTACATACTTTTTGGCTGTTTTGACATTTTTAGACCCCGAAAAGGAAGACGGAAGATATTTATTTATTGTTCTAAAGTTTTTCTTTAGAACATCTTAGTTATGTTGCTTGCATATTCTTCGAACATTTCCATGCCAGCGGGAATAGAAAATTGAAAAATAAAAAAATGACTAAAATGTGAAAATTTGTATATTTTTCGACAAATTTCATACATTTAGAACCCAAAGTGGAACCAGAAGGTATTTTAGGTAGATTTCGCAAGAAATACTACCTATTGCAATCGCACCAGTTTATATATATATATATATATATATATAGCATATATATATATAGTGATATATATATATATATATATATATATAGCATATATATATATAGTGATATATATATATATATATATATATATATATATATATATATATATATATATATATATATATATATATACTTTTTTATGGACACGATAACTTCTATAATTCTTCACCAATCCCCACCAAACTGGTACATAAAATCAAAGGAATTAAAATCTTGGCTAAGCTCGTTAATGGGCAAAATCAGACCAAGGGGGTCGGAAAAGTGGGCGTTTTTGTGAAAACCGAAAAAACGCCATACCTTCTTAAATAAAGTAGATATCGAATCGGTTTAAAGTTTATATTACTTCTTAAAAATGGGGCAAAAGTATATGCATGACAGATTTTTGATAAATTTAGAAGTGGGCTCAAGGGGCGAAAAAAGCAGGGATTTTGAGAGAAAAAAATTCATAACTTCGTCAATTTTCAAGATATCAAGTCCAACTAAATTTTTTGTAAATGTTCTTAAAATTATCTAAAACTTTTGTATTTACAAGTTTTTGATGCACCAATTTTTACTGATGAAAAAAATTAAAAACGAAAAGATAAAGGGCGCTGAAAAAAGAGAAAAATCCATAACTCCGTCAATTTTTAAGGTATCAAATCTGATTAAATTTATTTTGCATCTTCTCAAAAATATCTACAACTTTTATATTGACAAGTTTTTCATAGGACCAATTCGTATAGCAAAATGAAATTAAACAAAGTTGGAGAAAAAACCTCAAGGAGAGTTGGAGAAAAAACCTCAAATCCAAACTGTTTATATTCTGACTCTTTTTTTAAATTCATTTTTGATTTTAAACGCATCCAAATTGTAGATCCTCTTATTTAGAAACTGTATAAAGTGTCGCATTGGTCAATTTTCTGATAAAGACAGAATATATTTCAAAAAAGGCTACCAAAAAGGGAATTTTGAACAGAATTTCCGAAAGTCATCGGGACTGAAAATTGAAGGAAGTATTCAGATAAGAAATTGCATTTTTTTCTGACTCGTTTTTAAATCCATTTTTGTTCTCAAACGCATCCAATTCCCAGATCCTCTTATTTAGGAACTATATAATGTGATGCATTGGTCAGTTTTTTGATAAAGACGGAATATATTTCAAAAAAGGCTACCAAAAAGGATATTTTGAATAGAATTTTCCGAAATCATCGTGACTGAAAAATTAAGGAAGTGTTCAAATAAGAAATTGCGTTTTTTTCTGAGTCGTTTTTAAATCCATTTTTGCTCTCAAATGCATCCAATTTACAGATCCTCTTATTTAGGAACTATGTAATGTGATGCATTGATCGTTTTTTTGATAAAGACAAAATATATTTTGAAAAAGGCTACCAAAATGGGTATTTTGAACAGAATTTCCCGAAGTCTTCGTGATTTGAAAATTTAAGGAAATTTTCACATAGCAAATTGCGTTTTTGATGACTCGTTTTAAAATCCATTTTCGCTCTCAAACGCATCCAATTTACAGATCCTCTTATTTAGGAACTATATACTGTGACGCATTGGCCAGTTTTTTTTATAAAGATAGAATATATTTTTTAAAATGCTGTCAAAGTGAGTATTTCGCACAAAATTTTGCGAAGCAATCATTATTAAAGAGTTAAGGATGTATTCAAACAACAAATCGATTATTTTATGACTGATTTTTAAATTCAATTTTTTTTCTCAAATGCATTCAACTGACAGTTTTTTGTTACTTAGGAAATGTATAATGTACTGTTTTGGTCGATTTTTTAATAAATTCAGAATCTATTTCAAAATATGTTGTCAAAATGGGCATTTGAGCTGAATTTTTCTTAAGGTGATTCTGATAAAACCAGTTTTTGCAGAAAAATGAAATTAATTAATTTTCATAAACGGCCAAATGAAGTTATTAAACTGGGTTTATCTCTAATCTTTTTTTTTTTTTTTTTTTTTTTTTGAAATGAGCACTCTTTGAAATCTACCTCCGCCTATAGGCCCAGCCTACAGGGATTTTTTAATTACTCTAATATTTTGGACTTGTGTTCCTTATGTACGCTTTCAGTTTTACCGCACTTGGGCGAAGAAAAAATTAAAAATTTAAAATATTACTGAAATGTGAAAAATTATAACATTTTTGGCTAAATTAGCATATTTCGACCCAAAAGTGGAACCGGAAGATATTTATTGTTTGTTTTAAAATTTTGTGAGTATATTACTGATACCACCAGACAACTTTTCCGCGCTAGGGAGAAAATAATTTCGAAAAAAAGTTTTTTACGCTCTGCCCTACTGGGCAATCCAGCGCAAGGACATTTTTTGTTGCAAGTAGGTCTACAGTAAAAGCCTAACATCAAGCCTACTTACAACAATAAGAAGAAAAATACTCCTGTGCTGGAATGGCCGGGTACTTCAGCAGAAATATGTCTCTTCGAAAATGCCTGGATGCTGACAAAGAGAGAATTGGCCAAAGAGGTAATAACAAACAAACTCCATTGTTAAACTTCATTGTTAGTTTTAGCTCATAGAAAAACTTATCCATGTCTGGTATCGTCACTCAAACATGCAAGAAACATGTCAATTTTGTATTAACAGCATGCCACGAAGAATAGAAGCACAGATTGCCACCAAAGAAGGATCTACGAGACATTGACTATTATTTCTTTTTTCTTTCTTTTTGTTTTTTTAGTTTCCAGTTTTAAGTTTCGCAATTTTTAATTTAATTTATAAAATTAAGTAATTTTAAAGTCATTAGTATGATTTTAGCATGCTTTTTTACCCCCGAAAGATGATGTAATCAATTGTAACTATTAACACAGTAATACTATCTCTATGAAACTAGTAATGTGATTCTACGCAAGAAAAAAAAAGTGTATCCAATAATTTGCTCAGGGACTCTCTGAAGGATATCGAAGAATTAGGGGATGTTACTGAAATTCACTTGCAGTTTTGTTAGCATTGCGATTGCATAATCTATAAAGCATTAGCATTTCAAAGAATTCCTTACTGCTGTATTTCAACATATTGTCTGTACAGGCGAATGATGCTCACAAAATAAATCAGAAGTGAGAAATACTTAAGAATCGCTTAGACGTCTGGTTTCGTGGGTTATGTAAGTCACAGACTAAGGCGACATATAAAACATGTCGCTTGAATTCGGAGAAAAACAAGTTTAAAACAGGTTTGAAACAGGTTTGAAACAATTCTTGTTTCGACTGGTTTTTTCGCTTCATGTCGCACTTCATGTTTCCTTGTACTCTCAGTGTGGGGTGTTCTTATGCTTATATAAGCTACCAAAGGCAGAGTACAAACAACGTTTTCGTGTACGATGCGTCTGCTGCGATTATGTGATGTACTGACAAAAAGCAGATGTTTGGATATGTAAACACTTTTAAGTGAATTAATTTTCATTGATTGTGTCGTTTGAAAGTTTAATTCTGTAATTCATCATATAAATTTGCAAGGTATTTGTTTAAACATATCTGCGATATGCTGAAATCTTGTACATGACATTATTAAAGAACGGTTTTACTGGTTCTGGAAATTTTTTGTACGGAATCCGTATAAAAATATAAAGTTTGCATTTCTTCATATTTGATCCCCTGAAAAATTTAATCAATTTTATAAAATTCTGTACCGTTTCTTTCGTAATTTAAGTGTTATGCGGCAGCGCAATATTTATTTATTTCTAGTTTCCCTTCTCAGTGTTAATTTAACAAAGAAAAGGTTATGGAGTTCATACCCAGTTTCACTTTTTCTTCCCACCTTTTGTCCTTTGATGACATGTTTTTGTAATTCTTTGCAAATTCTACTAATATTATAAATTTAAATTGTGAAAACTTTTGCGAGATGTCAGAGTGAAAACGGGGCATAAACTGCCTTTGCATATTAGTGGATTATAACTCAGAAAGTAGTACAGGCTATATTTTACTTACATAATTCAAATATTTTTCTTAATAAATACAAATTTCGCTTTTTTCATTGAGATTCAATGGACAGTTTCCTATAAAATTTAATATGATTTTTTCATTATGGCAAAAATACAAAATATGTGATTAATTTTCAATTGAAAGATTTACACGTGAAATAGAAATAGAAATATTATGTTTAAGAATTAAAATAGGATTACTATGGCTTCATAGAAAAAATGAAAATTACGTTTTTAAACATCTGTTATTAAGA